>OX940975.1:60998483-61512308 GCA_954871275.1 Leptopterna dolabrata
TCAAGTGTGAGGATACCTCTTCTGCCTGAATAACTACTCTATACGACAATACCGTTTGAAACGATCGCAAACGATCGTAACTGTATCGATTTATGTACAATAATTAGAAGGTGTGGTACATAGCTTCCCCGTAACCATTATATGATTGCCATGACTATCTCAATACAAATTTATTTATTTATTTATTAAATTAAATAAATTATTTATTAAATAGCATTAGCTTTTACTCAATCTTCAATGCCTCTCTTTAATCAAATTAGGTAGTGTTGTTATAAGTGATAGATTATGAAATTCATAACCGTAAATTTCGTAAGTAAATTTATTTTCCTGAATAACCCTGTAAACATTGTTTCCAAATGTAATGGGTAGTTGGGAACTGGCTCACCATGTTCGGTAGATTGTAATCTATTCGAAACCCTACGTTGAAAACGCTGCAAATTATAACACAGCGGTTTATTATTTACTGTATAGATGACCCTTCTACGTAGATCACCGTTTTCTGTGGTCAGTACCCTCCCTCGTGCTCCCCCCCCCCCCCCGGAAAGCCATTAATAGAATACTGGAGCCGGCCCGGGAATTACAGTTTCATAAAAATGCGCGGCGTTCAATAATTCAGTCACTAGGAATTAATGCTTCAATAACAATTATTATTTGTTGTTATTCATGAAACATAACGTTTGTTCATGTTACAAAAGTACTTATCACCAAAATCAAAAGAGCCATCATTCTTTGGATGATATAATATTTAAGAACAACCAAGTACGGCGGACGGACAGAAACTTTTTGTACATTCCATTTTCGGATTCTATGTACTTGAAACGGAAACCATCAAATATTTAGGGGGCAGTTTTTTTTTTTTTTTTTGGTTCATGCTCGATTCTAAAGTTTCATTATTGAAAATAATAAACCAGAAAGTACCTATAAGTACTCACCTATAACCTGGAAGTTTTGGACCTATGGATTTCCCCCTGTTTCTCAACATTACTTGTGAAGTGGATAGGTAGGAAGGTACAATAAGAAGGAACAGCATTCACTTTGTAGATTTCAATGGGCAGTTATCATTGTCGTGAGCGCAAGGTAGGGAAGGTTTGGGTAGGTGGCAGGAGCGAGGAGGATGTGCCCCTTAGGGGTCTTTCTGATAGCTAACACCCCGCGTTATCACCACTGCGAGTGTTAGAGGAAGAGGCGTCCCGCGGTTACCACCGCCGCAGACGCTAAGGGATATGGAAGGGTAGGGCGGGCCGGGCGCCTTATAAAGGTGCCTCCACCTCGTCCCCCACCTGTCAACGGTCTTAACGGCCGTTGGGAGTTCGATGGAGGGGAACCCTTCTGGGCTTCAACCGAGGCGTCGCACAGCTCGTTTTTCTCATTGTTTATTAGTTAAATCCATAAGTTACATGAGAGTGGTATATGTTACATTTGAGGGGTACCACGACAATCATGAATTCTGTTTGAATTTTTTCTTAATAGTTTATTATGTGAGATAGACGATAATAGGGCTGCATCGGGAAAATATGCCTCCTTCATATTCTGGGAGAATTTTAAACTTCGCGATTTCATAAAAGAGGCGGGGAAATGGGGCGCTGCTGCTGTTGCCTTTGACGTTGTACGGATATAGGGCTGACCTGTGGCAGCAGATGGGAGACGTAAGCAAGCGGCTTTTTCGAATCGCCTTTTTATTTTACGTGTTTTCCTTCATCCATAAAGCAAAATACTGTTCCCCAAACTTCTCAAATTTTTCTAATGCGTAGATGAAGATGATTATAAAATCAGTGGTACCAAAAGTGTTCTTTGTGGATACAATACATGATAATTGTCCATTCTCTAAACCCGCAATTCCCTTTGCTAGTAGGCGATTCAAGAAGTAGGAATATTTTTAGAAGAACCTGTGTTTTTCAAATTATAGATTTTGCACCATAACCCACACACCATGAAGTGCTTAGGCACATTGTGACTCCCCTTCGGTTATTAGGCCTAAATAAGGAACACAATCTTGAGGTATAATATGTGAGATACAGTCAGGATTTCCACTGCCCACTCCGACGCCAGACGTTTCATTTCTCCATAGAAGGAACGGCACACCATCACCATCGCCCCGGGCATTTTCTCCGGGAATAGCGAACGGTCCGAACAAACGGACTGACTAATAAAGATATAATTTCAACAGATGTTACAAACAGGAGTCGAGGGCTCCCGAGAAGGGCTCGATTGTATGGTAATACCTTTTATGTTAGAACGTAGTACCGGATTAAGTCACACCGCTATCATCTATCGGAGAGAGAACTCATGCAGCAAGCAACGCTCTGTAGAGATGCGATGAAATCCCGGGGACAATGGGACAGTTGTTCTCAAAGGAACCCGCTTTCGTAGGTATGACTCCCAACATAGTAGGGTCAGGCTAATAATGCTGGAATTATCTACGTTGATACCTCATCAACATACGCAATCATACGCACGAATAACAAAAACTAGTTGTAATATTGAAACTCCTGTTATTCAATCTCATATGTAGGTATTATCGTCACGATCTTAATTCTTTATCGGTAACAAATGTTGCACGACCCAAGCATTACTTAGGACAAAGAAACTTAATTTTGAGTCTTGTTAGACTACAGAAATAGCTCTATAGGTAGGTATACCTCTATAGCTCTAGTAATCTCTAGCTCTATCCCTTTATCGCCTCTAGTAAAATGGCGCCAGTAAGAAGTATACACGAGTCTCATCAGACTTCTCTTTGTTTTGTTGAATTACTAATAATATTTTTTAAACAGGACGAAACATAGGACCAAAAGTCCCTCCTTGCGTAACTTAGTAAAATACGAATAATATGTACAAAATAATAATAATACGTAACTGAAATTAGTTTGAAAGAAAAAGCGAAAATTCAGGTAACACCATGGCAAAATCGCTAAGTGACAAATCTCAGAAGTTCTAGTGCTGAAAATGGAGTAGTAACCTGTTGAATTCCTATAATTTAACAAACGAATGAACATTTGAAGGAGAAGAAAAAAGATAAATGGTGAGGGGTGAAAGAGACGGTAGGGGGGGGGGGGGGGGAATGAACGGGAAGGTGAAAAGACAAAAGACAAGCAAAATAATCAGCCTTTAAAATGTCTAGCAATGCCCACCGCAAACCCGTCAGTAGGGTAGATGAGAGAGGGCTATAGTATCCATGCAGTGCGAGATGTTTGGGGCCCCCCTCCCGGGTGTATGAGAGGGCTATTATAGTATCCATGCAGTGTGAGATGTTTGGGCCTCCCCCACGGGTACATTCGCCTCGGGCCGAGGCAGCTAGTATTGATGCTTGATCTTACCTTCCGTGTGGAGCCCCCCCGACCCTTTTCCACCGCGACCACCCCACTTGCCCCGCTCCCAAGCACGGTCCGACGTCCTACCGGCCGTTTCTACCCGCCATACCGGGTTGAGTGTAGTCTCTCCCTATGACACAACGTTGGAGAGAGAGAGAGACTTCAGACGGGAAATGTTGATAAACCTTACCTCGCGCTCCCGCATCCAATGGCACAGGGACATTTTCAAACCACCGGGGTGGTATCTTGCTTCGGTCTGCTCACCTGTGGGTAGGGGGGGCACCGCCCCCTCGGCAAAGACTTACTCAAAGGTCCTATCTGAACACACGGGGTGATACCGCGCCCCAACCCTCCTTCAAACTCTGTTGGTTCGAGTGTGAGTTGAGACTTCAGGCTGGTTTGACACGAGGTGGTTTAGTTGATCCCACCACTCCTGTCCCCCTCCCCACCGGGTGTATGAGAGAGGGCTAACCAGTTGGGGGCTAGCCCCTTTCTGGTCCTCCCCTCCCGGGTGGTGAGAGAGGGCTATTATAGTATCCATGAAGTGCGAGATGTGTGTGCCCCCGCGGGAGTTCAATTCCTTTGCCGATTTGCCCCAATTATTGCCCGAGGCAATTAAATTGTGTGCCCGCCCCCACCGAGCGTGCGAAGCCGTTCTATCTCATGAACATTCGCCTCGGGCCGAGGCAACTAGTATAGATGCTCGATCCTACCCTGCGTGCGGAGCCTCCTCACCTGCCTATCCCCCCAAGCACGGCCCGCGGGCGTGCGAAGCCGTTGTATCGCATGAACATTCGCCTCGCGCCGCCCCACCTGCCTCTCCCCCAAGCACGGTCCGATATAATTTGTTTATTTTTGAGATACCCCTATATGTACGATTTTGAATGATGTAGGTTTGTGGCGGGCGAGCTGGTCAGGACGCCTCCTCACGATCTTGACAACGGTGACGATGCTTCAGGCTGTAGGCTGAAGTTGGCTGCGAGGGTGGGTTAGCCCCAGGGTAAGGAGGCGTCCTGATGATGATCCTGAGAACGGGTTGCGATGATGGAATGATGAGGCTGACAGTTGGCTATATCCGGGGTCGGGAGGCGTTCCGATGTTCGGGGTAATTATATTAATTCTCTAATTCTGGCAGTATAGAATCGTGGGAAAAAGTTTTCATTATGGAAAAATTAAACGGATTTCAATTTCATAGTCTAATCGAGTGTGGGTGGCGGTTGGACAGGAGTGGAGGTAATTATATGAATTCTCTAATTCTGCCAGTATAAAATCGGGAAAAAAGGGTTTCTTAATGTAAAAATCACGCGGAGTTCCATTTTCATATTCTAATTGAGTGATGGGTGGTGGTTGGACAGGAGTGGGGGTAATTATATGAATTCTCCTCGGCTGTGTACCTACTAGTGGTGTTTGCCGTGTTTCCGGTATGCAAGGAGTGGAAGATCATTGTGTAATTTGTGTAGGTGCGATTCCTGTGTATTTTAACATGGCATCCCATGCCAAGAGTTAGTAATAACCTCGATCTCTCGTTCGTCGTCGTATCTGAGCCCCTTTACAATGAAATGCGTATCGTGTCCCGAGAGGTTATGTATTAGGACCGGTAGAAACTTCGGGTTCTGACACCTCAGGTTTGCAGCTATTATGTGCTCGACTCCGGTAGCATCATCAAGCGCAACCTCCCATTCGGCGGCGGTCGCCTCTAACCGACCCCCGGCGGCGTCGCATACGGGTGCCCATGCCAACCATGGATCACATTTCGATGTATGATATCAAGACCACTTCCTAGACGTACCTATACCTAGACGCACCTAGCCCTAGGTAAGTAGGTACCCATCACACCCAGGTAAGTACACAAATATAATCGTTTGCGGATATAACATACCTCATCACCATCCGTCCTCGATCACTTACACCCCCTCCTGATCCTGATCCTGATCAGGCACCGGTCGCCTCCAGCTGTCATCGGCCACCGCCGGCTGTACCCGACGACTTGTGTCATTGGTCAATAAAAGGACACGTAGGATTCGAGCGCCAAATGGACCGCCACCGGTGACTACACCCACCCTTGTATAATATCATTCACATTCAATCACGTGTGTGTGTGTGTGTGTGTGTGTGTGTGTGTGTGTGTGTGTGTGTGTGTGTGTGTGTGTGTGTGTGTGTGTGTGTGTGTGTGTGTGTGTGTGTGTGTGTGTGTGTGTGTGTGTGTGTGTGTGTGTGTGTGTGTGTGTGTGTGTGTGTGTGTGTGTGTGTGTGTGTGTGTGTGTGTGTGTGTGTGTGTGTGTGTGTGTGTGTGTGTGTGTGTGTGTGTGTGTGTGTGTGCGCGTGTTGTGTGTGTGTGTGTGTGCCTGCGAGCGTATGTGTGTGTGTGCGCACGTTTAAACACACATGTAAACCAATAACATACACAATGTAGTTACTAGGACCCCATGTGCATGAGACGAAACGTAAACGTACACGTGTAATATGGCAATCACCGGACGCAGTCGATAGGTACCCACTTCATCCTTTTTCTTATTCTAACTTACTAATAACCCATATAATCTAGGTGTTTATAGCACAATCGTAAGGCTAACGAGCCATGATTCTTATATCTATTTCGTTTATGGGATCAATACGCTACATAAAAGACCAAATAAACGCGTGCATATAGGTCAAAAATCGATGCAACTACTATCATGTCTACGCCGCACGTACCTAAGTACTCACGTGGAGGAAGCACCACGATATAACTAAAATTTCAATTGTATTACCTACTCATACAAATTTTTCAGCCTACAGCCTGAAGCATCGTCACCGTTGTCAAGATCGTGAGGAGGCGTCCTGACCAGCACGCCCGCCACAAACCTACATCATTCAAAATCGTACATATAGGGGTATCACAAAAATAAACAAATTATATCGGACCGTGCTTGGGGGAGAGGCAGGTGGGGCGGCGCGAGGCGAATGTTCATGCGATACAACGGCTTCGCACGCCCGCGGGCCGTGCTTGGGGGGATAGGCAGGTGAGGAGGCTCCGCACGCAGGGTAGGATCGAGCATCTATACTAGTTGCCTCGGCCCGAGGCGAATGTTCATGAGATAGAACGGCTTCGCACGCTCGGTGGGGGCGGGCACACAATTTAATTGCCTCGGGCAATAATTGGGGCAAATCGGCAAAGGAATTGAACTCCCGCGGGGGCACACACATCTCGCACTTCATGGATACTATAATAGCCCTCTCTCACCACCCGGGAGGGGAGGACCAGAAAGGGGCTAGCCCCCAACTGGTTAGCCCTCTCTCATACACCCGGGGGGGAGGGGGACAGGAGTGGTGGGATCAACTAAACCACCTCGTGTCAAACCAGCCTGAAGTCTCAACTCACACTCGAACCAACAGAGTTTGAAGGGGGGTTGGGGCGCGGTATCACCCCGTGTGTTCAGATAGGACCTTTGAGTAAGTCTTTGCCGAGGGGGCGGTGCCCCCCCTACCCACAGGTGAGCAGACCCAAGCAAGATACCACCCCGGTGGTTTGAAAATGTCCCTGTGCCATTGGATGCGGGAGCGCGAGGTAAGGTTTATCAACATTTCCCGTCTGAAGTCTCTCTCTCTCTCTCTCCAACGTTCTGTCATAGGGAGAGACTACACTCAACCCGGTATGGCGGGTAGAAACGGCCGGTAGGACGTCGGACCGTGCTTGGGAGCGGGGCAAGTGGGGTGGTCGCGGTGGAAAAGGGTCGGGGGGGCTCCGCACGGAAGGTAAGATCGAGCATCAATACTAGCTGCCTCGGCCCGAGGCGAATGCACCCGGGGGGGAGGCCCAAACATCTCGCGCTGCGTGGATACTATAGTTTGCCCTCTCTCATATATCAGGGGGGGAGGCTCGAACATCTCGCACTGTATGGATACTATAATAGCCCTCTCTCATACACCCGGGAGGGGGGCCCCAAACATCTCGCACTGCATGGATACTATAGCCCTCTCTCATCTACCCTACTCCCGTCAGGGCAACCGAGACCCGGATTGCCAAAGGAAGACCATTCCAAAGCCTTGCCTATGCCACACATTAATGACTCAGAATAATGTTTCGATGTCGAACTTGGGGTGTTGTTGGGAGCCTCTGAGACAGTCCAGATTGGAAGAAGTCATACAAATAACTGAGAATTTTGAATTTAACGGGGTTTAATAATTTAAAAATGAACTTAATAAGGTTGAGCCGACGAACTGTTTTTTCAGTTTGAACCGAAAACGTTAGTGATGCTGGGTGAAATATGACAAAATGGCTTCAATTTATACATATCTGTATCGTATCTGTACAAGAATTGAATGTAATTTGTAGTCTATGATTAGACTCGGCATCTACTGAGAGACCAGACCATAAATGTAATAGCCATAAGTGACGTGGGGTAAATTTTAGGACGGAGAGCCTGATATAATATAACAGTTTTCTAAGGCCATGCAGCATACCATTATACTCGTCGACTTCTGAATTGTATAACGTGAAAATGTCAAGAGACTGAATATAAGTAATAGGTGTTGCTGAAACATTCCCAGTTTCTGTTCCAATCGGGCCATTGGGCCAATTCCCCTCGGAATCCAGTGTGATGATCCGGTGATTCCAAAGATTACGGATTTCTAGATTTACCGACCCCTCGATTCATTTGCCAGGGTTTTTTTTTCAACTCTGCTGAAACCTATTGCAGCTCCGCCAGCTACCTCCCTGTACCCATGAAAGTGTTACTGCAGCTCCGCCAGGTTTGTTTTACTACATGAGAAAATGCATTGCAGCTCCACTGAGGGTTTGATTGGTGGTAGGATTCATAAATATTACACATGTACGACTAGAAGTGTATAATGAAATACTATACAAAATATAATTAATAAATGTCTAAAGATAAGTACAATTTATAGCAGAATACAATCAAATCAGACACTCATCAAATTACCACCTACCTACTTACTGTAAGTAGTGAGCAGACATACATTTCAAGAAATGAACCTATTTTCCTCCTTGTAAGAAGATAACAGTTCGCCAGCATGTTGTTTTTTGTTGCGGAACTTATAATTGTAGTAGGTACTGTTCGGGCTTCTCTAAACCGTTCATCTGCAAGACCTTATCTAGATACTTTACGTTTTTTTAAGGATTTCAAAGAATGCATTATATGCAAGGATGGGCATTAACGAAATGACTGATGAATTCACTGTGGAATGCTTCGCAATGATTTATTGTTCTCTGAGGAGTTATTTCTGGAGTAAATGTAGCCTCTTCGGTGTAATTGTCTCCCAAATAGTCTTCACAATGCCGTATTCGACTAAGTCGTATTTCTTCGTTATCGCCTGCATTGCTCCTTCACAATCTCCGAACGAACTTCCTTCGACGGCCTATCGGGCCTATCCCTTATATCGTCCAACGCTTTGATTACCTCGCTGGGAGAGTATCTTTAGCTGGGAAGTTCCTTTAAAAGGTCTGACATGTCTCGATGGAATCAAATCGACTAGTACTGAACACTGTTCTGATCTGCGGAGTTGATAAAACTACGACTGGCGGAGATGAAAAGTTCAGGTAAACACGACATGTAAACAAGCGGAGTTGCAAGGTCGGATTAGACTGTTGGGTTTTAATCCCAAGGAGGAGTTGTCAACACCCCTCGCCAGGATTCATTCAAATCGGACCGCCCAGATGGAGTTTACTACCTGTGTGACCTGCATTGTACAGTATTATAGTTTGGAATACTTGGCGTACCTACTGGGGGATCGGAATACTAGCTGTTGCATTGAAGCAAAAAGAAAACCCACCCGTTCTTCACCTCCACCACTACTATTAGGTACCTTTCCCCATTCCTTTCCCTCTTTCCCCATTCCTTTCCCCCTTTCCCCATTCTTGATCCGCTAGAATCTATTCTGCAATATACTGCATTAGTAGAGATGGGCAACAGAGTGGAAGTACGTACCTATGTGGAAATTTACCGTCGCATCGTACCTAGGGACCAAGTTACGGAGTGCTCAGTATACATTTGAGGCGTACAGTAAAGGGAGTTACCCTTCTCCACAGATAACTTTGTTGTTTGTTTAATCAAGGTAGAAAGGGGAAACCTTCTTGCTGAAATTTGAAAACCTTTTTTGTGATTTGGCAAACCTCCATGGATGTAGATGCCATGTATAAATTATATTAGAGAGATACAGTACCTAAGTCGTCCACGAAAAATTAGGATTTAAGAAATGTGAAGAGCGAGTCCTTGACTTTAGACAGGGGTTTAGGAAAATCGCAAGTTGAGAGTTCAATCAGGGAAATGTTTGATGGATGATGATGTATCTCTTCTATTTGTGTTCTGTATGTGTTTCTTCTATATATGTGTTCTCTATGTTGAGTAGGTAGGCACGTATGTATTTAAATTGCAAAAGAGGTCTTGGTGGGTAAGGGTAGTTCATTTGATGGACTCAAGATCAATATTAGTTCACTCCTTGAAAGGAGTTGGTAGTTCTTTTAAGTTAGTTCAGTAGTTCATTCCAGTTTCTTTTCGTTTCCAGTCAAACAAGAACAACTAATGAACTAAAGGAATTGTCGTTCAGTGGATACTATCAACTCCTCATGAATGTAGTAAAGGAAATCTCTTCCGTGGATACTATAAACTCAAGTAATTTACCCCATCTGAATGTCCTATTAAACTAAAGGAACTATCGTTCCGTGGACACTGTCAACTCCTCATGTAGTATCCACCGTTCCTATGAACTGAACTAACAAACTATCGTTCAGTTGATACTATCAACTCCTTATCCACCGTTCCTATGAACTCTTGTAGTCACCTACAAGAGTCACTAGTCAAGGGGGAACTAACTCAGTCACCTTGTGAGTTACTAGTTCTTTACTTCTTATATCATAATGCACAGAATGACAGTTCTTTAGTTCTCCCTTCCTACATACATCTCTACAGACACTGGGTCCTTGATTCTTTTACTCTGTGGTCCTGGTGAAAGAACGTTCAGTGAAGTGAACTAAGTCGAGGAGTAGTTAAGTTGACGGAGTTACTTCTTCAAGAGTAGTTCAGTCAGGAACTGCAAACCTCTAAAAAGAGGAAAAGGGAATGCACGCTTGGAACGGGGATAGGGGCGCTGCGTTACATATCTCTACATAAAAAGATATGTAGAGATTTTCTATTCCCATTTGACTGTCCTCCTCATCCCATCACGGTCTGGTTTTACGATTCGGATGATACAAGATTCCAAGTTGAGCTGATTTAAAATTTTAAGTTTCATTCAAATCGGAACTTCTAACCAGAATCCTTTCACCTCCATCATTTTTCTTCCACCGCTAACACCCACACCTCACTGTAGCCCGTAACACCCACTTCTGGTTCGATTTTTTAAATTCCGGTGGTCGCAGAGAGGGTAGTGTGAACATATTTTAAAATAACTTATTAGGTCGCATGTATGAAGTTTGATGTTTCTCGACATACTGTTCAGGTTTCATCGATTTTAGGTTAACTGTGTTACAGTCATGTGCCAATAAAAAATAGACTACCTACAGACGAAGAGGCAAAGCAAAATTGAGATGCTTTACACAGTTGACATGATCCCAATCGTCTTCAAGAGAGCGTAAAATTGGAAAATAAAACGACATGATCCTGACCTATGCTTAAGACTGTAATAGTACCTACATAAGACACTACCTATACCGAACTTCAATACGAGTAGATGCTCTGAAATATCCATTTTGTCGGTCCGTGCATCGGTGCAAGAGACCTTCGTAATAATAACAAAATAATAAAATAGAAAAACTATTTCTTAAATCAGGAGAAGTTCGGCCCTTTGAACACTCACAATAGAAAACCATTTCGTTAATGTACGAATAGGTATATTAAGATTTTCTTCATGGCGCCAGCTATCCAGTCAGATTCACCCATCGCCACCGTGTAATCTAATCAATGGTAGACGCCGAGGGAGGCAGATATAAAGTAATTGCCGTCATGCCCTCCGGAGGTTCAATTGCAAAAAGCCATACCTACCCACGTACAGATGATTCTGCGTGGTAGGTTGATACCTATAAACTATTACACAACTAACACTCTCAAGCAAAACAAGACCTGAGCCCTCGAAACTGTTGTGAATGGAAACACTAACTTGTGACAGTGGCAGTTCTCGAGTTGTTTGTTTTTCCAGTGAAGGCGGTCAGGCTGAAATCTAATTCATATCCCTTCTTAACTGGTGATTATATCGCTAGTCTTGGAGGAGGACACTCTCCTAACTCTGTAACATGGTAGCGGAGCGTGGTTTGGTAGTGCGCGCTGAGTAATTCACCATATTCCATTCACTTTTTGAGGGCTTACCAGAAGGATAAACCCAAAGTTTTCTGGAAGGATTCCTTTACAAACATCCTGTCCCTTTTATAATGCATACATCTGTTTGCTCCCTCCCCCCATTCCTTTTAGAGCTCAGTATAGTTATAATATGTTGAGCGCATCTGAAGGCGAGCAATGCCGTGTCCCAATTTACAAGTCCCAAAAGTTGTCCATCCTGACGGTGGAGGTTGACCCCTAGAGATTGTCCAGATGATCAATTCACTGGACAACAACCTCTGACAACGTTTTTCTCCATCAGTACTCGTATGTAGGAGCTTTGTTCTCGACCAGTAAATATTACTGAGGTAGTAATATATATTTACGTGCCATTATGGCTAACCTAACCATTACGATGTAGGTTAGCCACCCTGAAGTTCTTCAGATGTCCTTTCCTGAACCAGAACTTCATACTACTTTCACGTGGGGAGCAGTGTGACGGTGGCAGCTCTCGAGTCGTTTGTTTTTCCAGTGAAGACGGGTGCGGTCAGGCTAAAACCTAATCAATATCCCTTCTTAACTGGTGATTATATCGCTGGTCTAGGACGGGGACTGGAGGGTCCACCGTCACTCCCCTCCAGCCACGAACTTGAATAGGTACCATTCCATTTTTACAAGTCAGAATAATTTGACCGCAATCTTAGGTTTATTGCAGAAACGCAGCAGTATTGTCAAATAGTAGGTAGGTATGTATCTATAATACCTACCTAAATCTTTCCTTCATTATGCGGTATCACAACACCTTGATATATCAGACCATAGATCAGAAAGCAGTATTTCATACACTTATGTATACAGCGTGTCATTTCTTTGGAATTCCTCCCGAAATAAGTTGTAAACATAAAAATAAAATTAAAAATAAACATATTGTAAAAATTAGCAATGCAAATCATTCATCACTACAAGATATTGAGCAAGCATTCAAAAAATAAAGCCGAATCTGAGGTTCATCTTATTTGGGGAAACTTCGCATAACATAAAATTGCATCATCTAATCCTTTGGTTCTTGATATTCCGTCCTATTTTTTCATATTCCATCGATTATTCATCTAGTTTTCAAGACCCGCCTCGGTAAAATGATTGGAAGAAATAAGCCAACAGGTTTGGCTAGTTCCTTATACACCTACACCAACAGGCTTTCATGAGTCGTGTTTCGCACTAATTTAATAGCTGTAAAATGGATTAAACATTTTTTTTGTTTTCATCTATTTCAAGATTATAGTATCACACCTAAGATTAGGTACTTCACATTATAGTTTATAATAATTACTTATTAAGTAGTTACATAAGCAGGTTCATCTAGTGCACCTAGGCTTTTTTAACTGATGTAACTGAGGTCACCATAGAATAGCGTGTCTGATAGGGTCAATAACATAAACTGTTGTTTTGTGTCCAAAAATGCTGATGCAAATACCATAGTGTTCACATACACATACCATAATGATTATATTGGCTGTGGTGTTACATCAGGCTTGAAGATACTTCCATATCATAACACTTTATATGTACCTCAGCTGCATTGCACTAGGATCACTTGCATTTTAATTACTTACTTAACATGTGTTCCCTATATTAACGTACAAGCATACATTATTCTTCACGCGTCTTCTAAAAAATAATGAGGAGTAGTAACTACCCATGACTTCTGTTTATATCGTAGGAGAGTGCGGTTGGTCTCAAAATGTTGGCCAATAACGTTATTGGCATTTAAAATAATCAGCAGCCACACTGGGCGTTTTACCAGTCTGAACACAGAAATGTACCGAATATCAGCATCATACGCATAAGAAATTCCTTTTAAACTCAATAGGTAATTCCCTTCCCGCAGGAGAGAAACCCTTGACTCTGTTTATATTTTTGAATGAAATTTGGTTCCATTTTGAGACCATCCGCACTCACCTACGATGAAAGTTCTTTTTCTATCACCTTTCAAAGTTCAGGCAACAAGTGATGTCACACTGAGCAAGGGGGTCCCGCCCAGGCGGGAGGGGTGGAATATAACGTCACTTGCTGCCGAAACTTTGAAAGCTCATCATACAAAAAGAACCATTCATCGTAGGAGGATGGGATTGGTCTCCAAATTCTTAGAATGGAACCTACTTTCATTTAAAAATGAGAAAGTATTATAAACAGAAGTCGGGTACTCCTCATTGTGATTTTTAGAAGACGCGTTAAGAATAATGTTTGTTTTTACGTTAATATACGGCACTAAAGTGCAAACCTGCCTACAACACCAATGTTTTTCATGATGGGTGTAAACAACTATGGTATAATTTGTAACTATGATATAGTTTGTTGTAAATTTTTACATTTACTGCGGTAGCGACTGATAGCCACAGCATGCTCACGTGCTCACAAGGCAGATGTGGTGACTCCTGAAAACGAACAGGAGTTGTTATTATGCTTGTGCCAAGGATTTTCATACACAGACACTTCTGAAGGCTACATCGATAGTGGATGTCAAAGCTCATAAGTTATTCGAGTAAAATTAATGGTCTGTAGATAGGTTGGCTAGACGTGATTGTGAATCAAATGTGGTTACCTAGGTACCTATGTCATTGTCAGTATTAAAACTAACCTTAACATTTCACCGAAATCCTCAAGTAAATGTTAACTTTTTTTTTGCAGGCTTGCGTGGGGTGCACGAATCCGTTCACCTGTGACTGCACAGGGATCAAGGGGGAGCCTGGAGTGATCGGTCATCCCGGTTACCAGGGCCCCCAAGGACCCCCGGGAGAACAGGGACCACCAGGAAGTGAAGGCAGAAGAGGCGAAAAAGGCGTAGCTGGGGACTATGGCGATATGGGACCAAGAGGAGTCAGAGTAAGACATAGCTGTGTTAGGTATAGGCATATAATACAAGGTTTGTTGGGACAGATAGTCCTGGACCAGTCTAGAATGGAACTGCGTTCTGAAAAAGACGGGATAGAACTGTCCAGGATTGAGGCCGGAACTTTGTCCCATTGCACGCTGATGATTCCAAACGGATAACCTGAAGCATTGTAACCTTCCACATTAGCTGAAGGTAGAATCATTGAGTGCACATGTGTAGGATCAATAGTCCTCGAGAAAATCCAGGACTGTTAGAACTAGTCCCGAACGGTACTGGACTGTCGGTCCAAACAGCCAACTCTTGAACCAGGACCAGTTCTGGCACTGCCCAAACACACAGAAAGGGTGGTGGCTTGGTTATAACGGTCCGAGACGGTCCAGGACTGTCTGTCTGAACAAACCTTCTGTTACAAACGGGGATCTTGCACGACGGGTTTTTAGGAGGCACAGGCTTCGATAAGGGGTGTCCTGTTGTTTTAAATTTCTGGGGGAGGGGACAACCTAGAGCCTAGAAAAAATATATTAAAAAAGTAATTAAGTAGTAAGTAAGTAAAAAATCATATTAGGAACGCAAAATAGGAGCCCGCTCTGTGGCAAAAAGATGGGAAGATAGGATAATATTTTCTAACCCCCTTGCTTTGTGCACAGGAGGCTTCAAAGAGTTCAGGCCTTTGAAGAGCTTTTCTAAATCACTGTAGAAGAGATTTTCACTTCTTCTCTGTCTAAACTCTTTGGGAAGCTTTATCCTTATACAAGTTAACTGGTGGGGCAGGTATCAATACCAGTATCAATCCGTAAGTAGGTAACAAGTGGCACAAGCATTGTGTTACCTAATTTTTTCTTCTTTTTTTTAATGTGTATTATTTAATTGATTTCTCTTTAATAACGACTGTTCGGAGGATTCATATTAAATGATATTATTGGACATAGGTATAAAGTCAGAATTCCTACCTCATAACATCCTGCTTACAACCATAAAGTTGTCGAGCATCGCCTTCGTCTCCATTTAAAGGAGTTTAATTCAATCACTTGTATGTAACTTGTGAGCCTTATCTATATGTTTAGAGTTTCTTGGAACATAATCCCATGACAATCGTTTCTGTTCAGCGTTCTATGTCTTTATGAATTACGAATAAATGATAGGCACTCTTCCTACTTGATTCATTCTGTTAATTTCATTAGGTTTCCATCATTATTACAGCGAGCGTACTCGAAACATGAAACGTACGATGTATGTACCTACTCTACCTACTTTCCATTTTATGGATGACTGCTCTGAAAGCTTGTTAAGTTGCCCCATTTCATGTAGGTGCCCAAATCTCTAGTTCGAATATTTTAATACACGCGGATAAACCCTGTTATCTTGCGTGCTATTTCAGGGAGACGATGGAGAACGAGGATTGCCGGGCCCTCCTGGACTTGAAGTAAGTATACTTGAACAAACCATGAAAAGAGTTGGAGTCAGTATGACAGTGGTTATTCTACCTATTAGTATATACTTAAGAAATTAATTACAGCTTTGTGTGCAGCGCGGTTTTGTAGGTAGGTATCTACGAGTCACCAAATGCGTTGCTGGCATTCTTTGGGTAGTAGGTACCTACCTACCTACCTACCTTAGAACCTAATCATTTGTTGCATATTAATCTAATGACACGGGTATTATTTATGAAAATGGCGTTGTCCAAGTAATTAGCGCACTGTTGGTAGGTATAGGTACCAATCACAAATCTAGCTACGTCCAGTAAGAAATATTTCAAAAAATGCACTGATCTCTAATGTAGTCTAAACAGTAAAGTGTCTTTATATTTCTGAATCTTGAGAAAATAATAGTAGAATTTGGGTTTTATTATTATTCACTTGTACGAGATAAAAGCTTTACGTGAGTTATACGAAATATAAGTGGTGTAGGTACATTCCTACCTCAGCACTAGGAAGCATGTATCCCCATAGGTACGTATATACAAATAACGAAAAACGAGTTCACCAAAATGAGTTTAAACGAAGTGTAGTTTATTCTAAAAGTTGCATAAATGATTGGTATGTTCAGAACATAGGTAAACGTATTTTTACAAATAGCGAGAAAATTATTAATAAATATGCACGAAAAATAAGTACGTCAAGAACATTACATAGAAAGTAGGTACCTAAGCAGATACTAACTTAGTTCATTATAAATTTGTCATTACTGATTATAAATTGTAGTATTTCCCTATTATTAGGTACCTACGTATAAATTAATATTTTATGGATATAATAGCCCTCAGACTCAGCTAATTGTTTTTCTTGGTTGTTCTCCCATAGGGGGTGTTCGGTATAGGAGGACCACCTGGTCCCCCAGGTCTGGATGGCTGCAATGGGACAGACGGAGCCAGAGGTCTTCAAGGAGATGACGGGTATCCAGGTGGCTACGGTTTTACCGGAAGACATGGCTTACCTGGACCCAAGGGTGACCCAGGAGAGAACGGAGCGAATTCACCAGGAATACGAGGAGAAAGAGGAGAACCCGGTCCGACTGGACAACAAGTGAGATATTAGAGAGTTGGTGCAACCATTTCCCATGTGTGCATTGTATGTTTATACAAGTAGGTTAGTTATAATAGGCACTTGGAGTTCTGAATGATTGCAGCATTTCTCACTGACTTACTAGGGTACCACTTTGTAATTATTGGCCAGGACAGAAATATAGTGCCTCTGCAACTGGATAGCTGGGCCCATCCTTCATCATTGCTCTTATGTAGCATCAACGCAGTGGGCTCTGCATGAAAAATCAATTCAAAATAACTGGTTACTTTGTGTCTAGGGAGGCGTCGTGGTAACGAAATTAAAGATTACGAAGCCTAGAAAAAATTTCTTGAGTAGAAAGAGGCTTTTAATGTCGAGGCATTCAAAAAGTCATGCTGAGCTTGCCACGTCATCACTAAAGGAAGCTATAACTCTAGCCAATAAGTACGCTCAGATCTTTATGCATAATCACCAGCCTTTTTTTGATTTTCAGATTTTATTTGGTTTATAGTAAATGAACGGTGGTTGTTTTAATGAAAAACCTTAATTTTCACTTTTCTTTAGCAATGTCCTTATGATAAAAAAACCACAGTCATGCAGCATGGCTATAAGAGCGAATTTTCGAAGAAATAACTGATTTTATGTAAAACTGTTTTATCTCAAGAAATAACCACGTTCCTTCATCTTCAAAGTGCTCCAGTTTGAGAACGGAATGAGATATCGCAATTCTGATTTCACCATCGTGTTCAGCGTACAAAAACCTTTAAAATGAGGTGTCACTTGTCAGACTGTTTCATTTTGGGAATTTATGGGTAATTTTTCCCCCCTAAAACTCCCCAAAACTCCCCCTTAGAGTGACCCGATTCTGCCCATCTACGAACTTAGCCTGTCGATTGCCAAGACAGATTTTTCCTGCAAATTTGAACTTTTTATCTCAATTCTTTCGAGAGTTATCGTCTGGAATGACACATACATAAATATATATATAGATATATATATATATATATATATATATATATATATATATATATATATATATATATATATATATATATATATATATATATATATATATATATATATATATATATATATATAATTTTTGGTGTCTTTCGGCAGTGAATTCAGGATGGTCTGAAACGGATTTTGGTATAAAAATCTTTCGGAAATTCGAGTTTTAAAAATTTTGGACCGAGAACAATAGCTTCCTTTTCTTCGAAAATTCGCTAAAAAGGAATGGGATTTGCTTAATATGTAGGTTCATACTCCAAGTACGCACATAGAAGGAATGGCTGACCAAACTCTCGAGTGAGAATACATTTATGCTCTGCTGAAGTACCTACCTAGTTACTTCAGAATCGAAGATTAATTTTTCACGCATCTTTACAGGGACCACCTGGTCGGCCTGGTTTCACCGGTGACCCGGGAGATGTTGGAGAAACTGGTGATGTGGTGAGTACCAGTAGGTACTATTTAATATTAAACCATGTTACACAATCTCCACAAAGTGAACATCTTTGTGATCGGGTGGTCTGCTATTGGATTTTAGGGACTTCCTGGAATAGGAGGAGAAGTAGGTCTTCCTGGTGATGAAGGTGATTCAACTTCTGGTCAGCCTGGATACAAAGGAGAGAGGGTGAGTTCAATCCCACTCTCACATATTCTGTTACTGCTGTTATACTCTGCTGGATATTTTATACTCTCGCATAAGCAAGATAAAAAATGTACTTATGTGTTGTTATAGAAAAAGATGAATTTATGCTTGGTTTATTTTTTCAACTCAGGGTGACGTAGGAGCTCCAGGTGCAATAACTTATTATTCTTCTGAATATCATTCAGCATGGAGCAATATTACTCAGAAAGTAGGCATGCCTGGAGAACCTGGCGATACCGGGTACAAGGGTTGGCCTGGCAATGTTGGATATGCTGGTCCTAGGGTAAGACATTTGATATATCCTTAAATGTGTTGGGCTTCAACTGAAAATAATCACTTTCTGGAGGTCAAAATAAAGAAAATTTGGTCATCTGTTGTAACTGTGATTTATTAGGGGCTACCAGGTTCTCAAGGCGCTAAAGGATCTAAAGGTGACCAAGGTAACATCGGTCCAAGAGGAAAACAAGGAAGAGATGGCTTTGCAGGACCATCCGGTCCCAAAGGAGAGAAAGGAGCTCCTGGATACATCGGTGAAGATGGCAGAGATGGTGTGAAGGCACGTAAGCACCTGTTGAAAGGATTTCTCCAGGGTCGTTGATTTTTGGGATGTTGTACCACTTCATCTTGGAGGTTCATTTTATTGGTCCCTTTTCCGTTATGGGACAGTCAAAACTTAACTGTGCTTAACAATTTCCACACCACACAGACCTGATCTCATAATCTTTGTTTCTTGTCCTATCATCTTCATGTATTGAGTCCATTATGTATTTTTCAGGGATTGCCAGGAAACCCCGGTTTACTAGGTTCGCCTGGTCCTCAAGGAGACGAGGGTCCCCCTGGTGCTTATGATCCTTCCATAAATAGTGGTGGCAGTGGACCTGAAGGACCACAGGGACCTATTGGTATTTCATATGCATTATGATACTACAGTAGCTAGTCCATTAGTCAATATCCAGTATTTAGCATCTAGTTTATGGAAAATGTTCTATTTTTATATTAGCCCAGTTAAGAAGACAATTTTGGGGTCGTCAGTGGTTGGGGTGTTGGAGAGCTGGAAATAATTTCAATCAACTTAGTTGACGACCAAAAGAAATACCCTTGGTTTGCATCATTCCACGACCTTTGCTTAAGAGGTGTCCAAGAAACAACCGAATGCTCGATTTTTTTTGGTGTTTAAAAAAAGCGGAAACTTTACTAGGTATTGAAAATAATTAAGGAGTATTAAATTCATAAAAATATAATACAGTTATATTTTTTGCCAACTTTCCTAAAAAGATCCAATAGGGCGACTTTCAAACGTCTGTAGCGGCGAAACAACGTTTCTAATTTTAACAGATTTCGTTTTGCGTTCATTAATTATAAAATATTTCAGATTTTGTTAAGTCTACTAGGTAATAGAAAATTCGGAGTTATGATTTTGCGTCCTCCACACTAGAAAAAAAAAAAAAAAATCTGCTTATCACAACTCTCCATATCCAGTAATGGACTTGAAGCTGGTGTTCCTTGTTGAAACTCATTAGCAACCCCAATGAATAAGTGTGCCAAATTTCAGCTCTTAAAACCCTCCCTAACCTCTTCTTCGAAACTGGCAAAGGGGGGGGGGGAGTCGCACAGTAAGCACTTCCTTGGAGCATAGCAAATGTGTGCTAAATTTCAGCTCGATCCATTATTTCTGTGAGGCTGTAGCAATGTCAAAGAACAACAAGAAGAAAAACTTGAAAAATAGCTAGGTATTTCCGAACTTCCATTACTCCGGCACCTGATCGTTCCAAAGGTTGATATTTTGTACACTTCCTCCGAGGCCCCTCGAGAATGCGTGTACGAAAAATGAACACTGGGAAGCCCCAGGGGTCCAAATTACATGGAGGTCTTTTCCAGTTTTTCGGTTTTCTTGGCGGACGGAACATTCCCACGTCCCTAGATTATTGTTATTAATAATAATGAGGAAATAATGATTATTTTTTAAACAATTGCTTTCGAAGGTGTCCGATCCGACACATACTGTTCAAATTTGAGCAACCTAGGCCTAAGCGGTGACGTCAAAACGGAGATGTTGTGTAGCTCAGCGTGACTGACGGATGTTCCATTTGTCTTCTGACGGAAGACTTTCCCGCCCAACATGTCGTATGTGTATGAACGCACTCCAACAGGTGTTGTCAGTCAAGCATTCCTGGTTTCCCTCACCTTATCAAGTCCCCCTGTAAAGTGCTTTGATATTTCTTTAGAAATGGCTTATTACAAGCCTATCGATTTTTCTTTTTCCCACAGTAAGTAATGCCAATATTTCAGACCAAAACTCACCCTCTGAATTCTAGTATGTACCTTCCTACCTCGATGTTTTCTGAAGCTCTCTGAACAATATGTATGTAGGGTACTACTTGCTTATTATGTGATTTGCACAATGAGCCAAACAACTTCACTTTTGTATAGGACGCTGGCCTTTCTAACAAATCACTTACGTATCTTAATAATATTATTACCCGCATTTAGGCATCTCAATATTCTGTTTTCTGTAAGTTTTTTATTTTATAAAAAATAAACTATTTCCACATTTCACGTAAATCTCATACTAAAGCTCATCATGCAAGTATATGACTCTTCAATCCGACGCCAAAGGTTATAGAACAATCCCCTAGGATT
Source organism: Leptopterna dolabrata (assembly GCA_954871275.1). NCBI lineage: Eukaryota > Metazoa > Arthropoda > Insecta > Hemiptera > Miridae > Leptopterna > Leptopterna dolabrata. Next base: position 61,019,729 of record OX940975.1, read on the forward strand.
TTCCATGTCCCAGGATATGAAGACATTACCATATGAACCTTTCCATTGGGAGAAAGCATCATGTCGATCAGCACTGGAGCACAATAAATCGTCATTAAGCTTATGGAATTTTTCTTGAAAAACGCGAAATTTCAATCGAAGAAGCAAGGGACACCCCTTAATACTTGAGATTTATCCATACATTGGATTTGCGGATGCAGTGTGCAGTGAGTCGGAGTGGGTAGTATTTGTCTCATCAACTTCCCTCTCAAACCATTTGAGTCCTCTCACTCGATTTTTCACTCTTTTTGTCTGCACGATGCTTGTATTTGTCACATCTACAGGTGAACCTGGGCCACAAGGACCTCATGGAAGATTGGGGAAGAAAGGACTAATTGGAGTACCTGGCCAAGTAGGTCCACCAGGACCGGACGGTTTACCAGGACGCCCCGGTAGCCCTGGACTTAGCCAAAGAGGAGAACGAGGGGTTGAAGGTTCGTTGGTATCTGGTTACATGAAATAAAAAATGTATGTCACTGAAAGAAGTGCCCTCTCATTGTTTGTTTTCTGCTGGAAGAAATTATCCGTAATTTATTAAAAATAAATCCATAATACCGTTCGGCACCTCTTTAAATTTACCCAACACAAGGGTATGAGGCCATGATAAGGCAGCAAAACTAGCTGTTAGTGGGGTTATAAAGTTATGTGTTATGAGTATAGAAGGTATCCTTAGGTGGTATAACTCGCTGAAAAGTGGTTCATGTAATTACATAATGTTCCAGGATAGGCGACAGTCAAACATAAATTTTCTGTCACTCAGGCAGTAGTGATGCATCTTCCAGGTAGGTACTAAGTGCAGTCGCCCCTTCTGCTTACAGTGATTACGGTGCTTGAGAGTGCAAAGTACTGCGACCAAAGTAAAATGTATTCCGTGAGAATGCCGTCTGTTTTTGACCTGAAGGCGAACATTGGACTCGTCATACCTATCAACTGTAAACAGACAAATTCCAAAACACTCATTGTGGTCTTGATCGACCAGGGTTTGGACAAGCTTGCTTATTGTCTGTCAAAATCCCCATGGATAGTGAACCATTTTGTGCTTCGGGTCACCATGTTACTGCTCACAGTATTGCTGATGATCCAGCACTCGCAATAGCACAAAGGCGCACTTCTCACATGGGATTCCCTGGTATGCTGTCAAAAATACCTGCCCCAACCCTGGAGGCGTCAGTGAACTGCATGTAGTATGCAGTGTATTCAGAATCAGTTCTGATGTCAAGGCTGTCAAAACGCTTATCTCCATTTCTGATTTTTGTACTGACATTCCTGGAATATCCATCCTTACATCAAGCATGAGGGAGACTCAGCATATACATACTCGCAGATCCTTGAGCTTCGAAGTTACTGAAACGAATAAGTCACAGATCTCTATCTGAATGACTCCTGCTATTTACCATTTGACACGATTGCTTTCTGAATGTGACTTCGAGAAAATAATGAGCTTTATGACACAAGGGTGTGGGGAGTGGACGAAGCAGGAATGTGTGCCCACCTTTCTGTTAAGGAGTGCCGTCGTTATTTCATCATAATTTATTTCAGTTGAATACATAACAGTGGTGTTACTTAATTCGAATATGGTATCATCAACAACAATCTACTATTTTCTACTTGTTTTACAGGAGTACCAGGTCCAAAAGGAGAGAGGGGACCTGATGGTGCAAGAGGGCCACAAGGGCTTCGTGGCCGTAAAGGTATAGCTTCCCCTATAGTGATAGGACCTCCTGGCGAGCCTGGTGATGACGGTTTTCATGGTTACAAGGGTTTACCTGGTCCAGTCGGAGATCATGGAGACCCAGGTGAAACAATTTTTTTCTATTTTGCTTAATCATTTTAATCCTTATAATCATACAATTTTCCATAAAAATGTGATATACGATGATATTTATTAGAGAGTTTTTGCAACACACTCACGACGAAACGAACGAAACGAAAGCAGTGCTGCGCATGCGCACTTAAGACACCGAAAAGTTTGACGAACCGTGACGACGAAAAATACCGGGATCTCGCGGTGTCAGCTTTCGTCGTGTTGATATGACGAAACGTAATTTAACCTTACATCTGTATAACGCTACCTACCTTCTTCTGTTTTCCTTGGAAAATAAAAATGTTGAGCGTCGTATTCACAGCTGCTTCTTGGTGTCTTGGCAGACTTGACGACATGTGTGGACATAGATTTGTATTAACCATGGAGTAAAATGGATGAAAGAGAGGTTGACATAACGTTAGCGTGACTCCACCAGCCGGTAGACGCCAAAGCTGAATGAAAACTGAACCGAAAAAGGTTAGCATCTGACTTCGGTCGCTCTATCCGCCATTTCCGTTTCGGTGTCGTTTTCCGTTTCGTTTCGTCACGAGTGTGTTGCAAAAACTCTCTATCATATCTGTCGGAAGTTTGTTCATAAATATATATACGTTTTTGGCATGACAGGACCAAAAGGCTATCCTGGACGGGGTCCTTTCGATTCTGGTATTGGCCCACCGGGTAAACGCGGTAAGCCTGGGGAACCCGGTTATCCTGGTAGACATGGTTTGAATGGTACTGATGGAATCTCAGGTGCTAAAGGGGTAAAAGGTGATGACTGTGGATACTGCCCTCCTGGTAAGTCACATTACAGATACAGATAATGAAAATAGAACCATGTTACTATTTAACTGTTTATAAGATGGTTCTCTGTGTTTAGTGACAAGTGATTCATAAATTACTTAGCTCTTACTCTATTGTGCTTTCGAATTATGCCACCATCTTGCATTCTGATGATTAAGTAAACATCAATAATTTTGTAAACAGTAACTACGTATTATATTTCTTGTGTTGTCTTGGTGTTGTAGGGCCTCCGGGTTTGGCTGGTGAGAAAGGTGATGATGGACGCCACGGATCTCCTGGTCAAAGAGGATTGCCTGGAGCACAGGGCGTTATTGGCGATGTCGGACCCAAAGGACCAGAAGGCTTTAAGGGAATAAAGGGAAAGAAGGGAGCTGATGGAAGGAAAGGTAAGGTTTTATAGGTTAAATCTTCTAATACGTAACCATTCCTAACCATTCATTAATTTTTCAATTTTAATGCAATTATTGTATCCACCATGCACCCATCACGTTGTAGGTATATTTTATTGTCGTAGCAAAGATCTAACTTGGGCAAATGTTGATTGTACTCATATTACCTTAATTTTAGGAGTCAAAGGGTCATCAGGCATCAAAGGTGGGCGTGGGGAGGTCATCTACTCCTTGAATCAACTGAAAGGCGAAAAGGGTGAAACTGGGCTGTTGGGGCCCAGAGGAAGTGAAGGAAGCAAGGGCGAAATTGGCGACTCAGGGTATCCAGGAAGTGAAGGAGAGCCTGGTGAACAAGTGAGTGTTGTGTACTATACATTATACCTAACTACATATATTTTATGAAAACCAGGCTGAACGTATTTTTTTATTTGAGAAAATATGGGTTAGAAAACATTTGAAACTTCAGACAGTACAAACAAATTACTGTTCATTAAGACTATGTAATTATAATTATGATCCCAATCTCTGTAGGGACCGCGAGGAAGTCTTGGACGAAATGGTATTGATGGATCTGACGGCCGACCTGGTGAGAGAGGAGAGAAAGGAGATGATGCCCTGGATGCCTGGATGGATATAGAATCGCTGAAAGGAGATTCTGGGGATCCTGGCTACCCTGGCCCTCCAGGTGAACCAGGATTACCCGGAGAACAGGGTGAACCAGGCAACTCGGTTCCTATCGAACTGAGTGACATGAAGGGTGAGCGGGGGGATAAGGGCTGGCCAGGTATTCAAGGTAAGATGTCACAGTTCTTTCAGCAAACATTCAACTTGCTTCAGATTTTTTAAACCATATTGATCTTCTCGTCATAGTGACGACCACTCTATCATTTGGTTACAGGTGAAAGAGGAGACTTTGGGCCTCCTGGTGATGAAGGAGATGCAGGTTTGGCAGGATTACGTGGTGAAACTGGTGACAGAGGGAGGTCAGTTAGAGGAAAGGATGGTCAGAAAGGCTACAAAGGCAGCCGAGGTGATAGGGGACCAAGAGGAAATCCTGGAATTTCAGGTTCACCAGGATCCCTCGGCAGGAAGGTAAGTGTCATGAACACAGGTTACGAATTTGGATTGAGTTGTTAGACAGTCAAGGGAACCTTTGTCAGCATACTGTCCACAACTCAAAATAATGCTTAGTCAGTAGAGATTCTTCTATTTCCACTCTTATTCACATCCTCTGCTCGTGCATAATAACCACGTGATATTATTAAAGTTGGGCAATTTCATATTGATGTATAGTGTATGTGTTGTTTAGGGTGAGCAAGGTAAAAAAGGGGAGATTGGTGACTTGGGACAATCCATAATACCTGGTGAACGTGGAACACCTGGTCTGCCAGGTCCTAAAGGTGAGATCGGTGATTATGGAGAAGAAGGACTCAAAGGTCTACCTGGCGATGACGGCATCAGAGGTTACCCCGGTGAAAAGGGGTCACCTGGAGATTTCGGCCTTGAAGGAGAACCAGTAAGTTCATCGCCAACGTATTGCAGTTGTTTTGGGTTAAACAAAGCGCGGCAATTTTATTAGTTTTTCAGCCTATAGACATTTTTCTTCTTCTATTGGCTGCCTTTCTTATCGTGCGTGTTCATTGTTCAGGGTCTCCGAGGTCCATCCGGTGATGTGATTTCTGGGCCCAGAGGCCTTGATGGCGATACTGGTGCTCCTGGTATGCACGGAATGCCTGGGGAAATGGGTTTCCCTGGTGAGTTCAAAATTAGCATGGTTCCTTTATTGTTCCTGTTATATTCTTAAGTACCTCCTTCCTCAAGTTTAATGTAACTTACATGAAATTGTACCAAAATCCTTTCCTTCTGTGCAATTGATGCTCATGGTGATGTACTCTGTAGGTGATGATGGAGAGGTTGGTATACAAGGCAGTCCAGGAGAGAGAGGAGAGCTTGGGCTTCCCGGTAAACCAGGCGAGCCAGGTGATCAAGGCATTGAAGGGCTGCAAGGGTTCCCTGGAACGATTGGTGACCCTGGATTTAGAGGAGAACCTGGAGCCAATGGTGACAAGGGAAGTGAAGGTTGGTTGCCTTTCACAAATAATGCGCATATTATTATGATGTTTGTGATTGAGCAACATTTCAATCCTGATTAATATCTGCAATGTTAAATGAAATGAAATACCTAACCTTCATTATTTTTTAGGTACTCCTGGTCCAACGGGGGAAGCCGGCAGAAGAGGAGGTTATGGGCAACGAGGACTAGCGGGAGAAAGAGGTGACAGAGGATTGCCTGGCCTTCCTGGCCTTCCCGGACCAAAGGTTTGTTTGAAATCTCTTTCTTCCCAGGACTTTTCATGTGCGGTGGTGGTGTTTGTTAAAATAAAGTGAGGAGTACCCATGTGGATCTGAATCGCCTATTTGTTCTCTTTTGAGTTACTGGGTAACTAACTAGCAACCCTGCCTGCCCTAAATAAGAAATCAGAAATAAATTGAAATTGGTAAAAAGTAAAGAGGAGGATGATATTATGACAGAACATGGATAAGAAGCAGAAAAACATCTTTACCACCTACCTATATTTAAGTTAAATGAAGGCATAAGAAAATGAACAAAGTAGTACTTATATAACTAATCTCAGAACAACAATTATTGTCCAAATATAACAGCAATAATTGTTGTCCAAGTCCAGTTCTACCTACATAAACACTTCACAACGCAAATGAAAACCTTCCATTTACAAAAATCACCCGCAAAATAAAACTCAGAACGTTGCTAACAATATTAACCGCGTGCTAGCAACTTCACAACAGAAAACAAATTAACATGGACGTCGCTAAGGATCGTCAATTTGACGAATATGGAGGAAGTAAGGAGATAAAACGGGTAACAATAAACCTTCTCCGGGCGATACTGAGCACTTTGTAAAAAACCTGTGAAATTCCGTCCAGTTGTTTGAACGTAATGATATCGTTATCATCAAATTACAATGTAGATGGAAATTATAATGTAGAACTCCAGTCAGCTGGAAAAAATGTGGAATAATTGTTAATATCAACACCGGTTCCAAAATCACCTACGTACTCGAAAACTCGGTGCTGCGCGCCTCACAAAGGGTCTCCGCCACCCTGGGCACCCCCCCCCCCCCCCACCCACCCACAACGTTCTCTACTTAAAGCCTGACGGCTAAAATTATAAAAACATGGAACATGCTTTAGCCGTCCCTTAGAAGCTTCTCCAAGAAAATGATAGTAGTAGTAGTCTCCTGCGACCTCGCTCTTCATGTAAAGGAAGCTTGCCAACAACAAGCAGTCATGTTAGTATGTTGAACGAAAGTTGTTTACAGTTCATTAACAACTTGGCTTATAACTCAGCTTCCTTCGATCTTATAGCAGTCTGGGCAGCAAACGTTTTGGTATAAATTAGGAACTTTCCAACGAGTGGAGAACGATTTCCGTTGGATGAAAATTGAATGAGTTACATTTCCCTAACAACGATTTGGTTGTACTGGAGAATTCATCTAAAAAAGGATAAGGACTCGGGTCTCTAACAACTTGGTTATATGTATAACAAGCGCGTAACCATTGCTTCTCAGGATGGGGAAATTGGCATCATGAGATGAGGTGTGATGTGTAATAAATTCAGAGCTTTCCATAGAGTGGTGAACGATTCTTGTGGGGTGGAAAATTAGGAAATTATGTTCTCATACCAACGATTGGTTGTGTGAAAAGCATTAGAAAACACTGCGCTACTTTCGTGACGTCTGCCAGTTCGATTAGGCAGTTTTGCTTCCTCACTTGAATCACATGAACGCATAGAATAGCACCAGGTCACATGCTAATATGCGGGACCATCTGCGATCCAGTCTGCTTGTACTCTCAAATTTTCAGCTCTCTACGACTATTTTTCACGTAGTTAGAAGCGTTACAAGGAACTGGTCAACATTTTTTGTTCGCGCTTGTGCTGACGAAAGTTACAGTGAAATTCATATGGAACTATGAAAGTATTATTCCTGATCCACTCTCCAATTTGAACTCATTTCAACAATGTTTAAGATAGTTATGGGCGTTCCAAGTATTTCACGTTTTAGCATATACACAGACGAAAGTTACTCTACTTTTTCAATGATTTTGTTATGGAACCATCTGTCATCCAACCCAAATTTCAACCCATTTTGACTATTATTTCAGATAGTTGTGGGTTCTACAAGGAATTGACCACAGGTGGAGGGGCAGACAGACAGACACGGAACCAAAAATGTTCCTTGATGTCTGAAACACAAAATGGTAGTGAAAGTTTTCATTTTGGACGGCATAAATTTATTTTATTCAATCACGAATCCAAGGCTTCCCTACCTCCCGGTAGTGAGGAAGCAAAAACATGCATACCTATACATTTTCCAATAGGAATTGAGAAGTTTTTTACCTTGAAATTCACGTTTGCGCATGCGCACACGCTATCATTGGCCCGACGGCGATGAAATTTATAGGAGACATCATGAGGTAAGCCCGGGCAATCCATGAAAGGACAAAGAAAGAAAGAAATGTTAATTTTTGTATATACCATATATAACTTCAAGGTAGGTACCGTGCCATCTGAGTCTCTACGTACCTACCTACTTTTTAATAAATTTAAAAAATAACAAATGAGAATTATAGGTATTCCTCATTATTTCACTGTGTCTGCTAAAGACATCATTATAGTTGGAATTCAATTCAAATTATTTCAGGGTATTCAAGGAAACACGGGTGCCACAGGTATTAAGGGAGAGGTAGGAGAGTCCTCGAGGAGTGGACCGATTGGAGATGTTGGTGAACGAGGTAAGACTTATGACTATTATACTGATCATCGTATTCAACTATGAATATCATATCATACTGACAGTAATTATTGTTATCATTTATTCATTTTAATTTTGAATGGATGGCTCGTTTTGTGTGGGTTTCAGGACTCCCTGGGTTAGAAGGTGAACCAGGAATCCCAGGTATGAACGGAATTAGAGGAATGCCCGGTGATGACGGAATTGTCTTTGAAGGTTTGAATGGAACTAAAGGCTTACCCGGATACCGTGGGAGGAATGGTAGATACGGCTCTAAAGGAGTAAAGGTAACCTCAATAAACATCAATGTACCGTTTTTTCCCTCCCATAGCTGGATGTCGAATTCTGGTTGCTATGGGTAATCATAATTTACGTATTCAATAATACAAAGTTGCTTATGCAGTAATAGTAACTGCCAAGTTGGTTTTCTGGTGTTTCTGCACTAACTAGATTGCTATAATCTCAATTAGGTCATAACAATTGATTACTTATGATTTTTCTATGAGATAGTTCTGCTTGTGTTGATTTCTTATATACTGTGTATTTAGGGAGAATTTGGAGAGATCGGCATAGCAGGACCCAACGGACCTGAGGGCCCATCTGGTGACATAGGAGACGTTGGTCTACAAGGCTTCCCTGGGAAAGATGGAAGCCCAGGCTGGCGTGGCATACAGGGAGAACCTGGGCCCCTAGGAATCCCTGGCTTCCCGGGCGATCAAGGAGACCCTGGTGAAATGGGAAGACCTGGTAAATTTTGTTCATGTTTTTGGGCTTGGCACTACAGTACGTTTTCAGTTGTGCTGTTCATCCAAAACAAAAATGTAAACCCCAGCATGCAGTTCGTGCATCAAACATGAGCTAACCCATAAATTACACTCAGCACCTACATTGAGCATTCACTATCTTTGAACAGGTGAGCCAGGAGATATGGGACCCAAAGGACAACATGGAAGTCCTGGACTGAAAGGGGAAAAAGGTTTTGTGGGTGAACCTGGTATAATAGAGTCCACTGGATTTGCTATCAAAGGAGTCCGAGGAGACCGTGGATGGGAAGGAACCAAAGGAAAGCCAGGATTGCCAGGATCTGATGGTGTTCGTGGATTTTTCGGTCAAAAGGTAGTGTGCTGCTGCAATACTTTCTGTGTGCATGAAAAATTAATCATAACCTGATCATAGTTTTGTAATTTATACCATAGTTGACTGATTGATTTATGTTTATTCAGGGAGCTCAGGGAGTTCGAGGAAGGCAAGGTCCAAAGGGTATCCAAGGATATCCTGGTGATAAGGGTTATAGAGGAGATGGAGGTCCCCCTGGAATCCCTGGTTAGTATGTCTGTGCAGCTTAGAGCTTGTAAATATAATTCTATCATCTTACTGAACAAAACGCCTAGGTTCTTACCAATATACCACTGTTTTCATACCTAATGGGATTAGCTAATGAAGTGTTTTTAAGGGCTCGTAATGGGGACACCATTGCCTGGTGAGCGCGGTGAGCCTGGGCAGCCTGGAAAAGACGGACGAAATGGATATACGGGACAAAAAGGTGCTCCAGGGGACTTTGGAGACAATGGACTTCCTGGACTTCCAGGTATTCCTGGCTCGAGTCCTGCTGGCCCCAAAGGGTTTGTTGGAGAGCAAGGTGAGGATTTTTAATCTAATAATATACAATGCAAGTTTTCCAGAGTGTAATGCATTGTAATACAAACTGAATTTTGCACAGGCGAACAAATAAGTGGCCCACCTGGAATGCCAGGAATGCCCGGTATACCTGGCGCTAAAGGGGACCCCGGCGATAAAGGCCTTCCAGGCCCTCCAGGTCGAGCAGCTGGAAGGTAAGGTGTTTGCTTTTCTAATTCCTTTAACCATAATCATTTGAAGAGAAAAATTTACATTGGAAGTCTGTAAAAGGGCAACTCTATAGTTGGATCTGTTTAAAAAATCTGTTCAAAAACTATTTTTCTAGACTTTTTGGTGCTAAAGGAGACAAAGGAGAGCAAGGAATGGAGGGCTTCGATGGACCTGATGGTCCTGTGGGTGTGGAAGGCCTCAAAGGCTTCCCTGGAGCCCCGGGAAGACCCGGACTCGAGGGAGCGCCAGGGGAACCAGGAATGGATGGTCTTCCTGGTCCGAAAGGATCGAAAGTAGGTTCATTCACTGATCTATAATGAGAACATAATAATGACTTCTATATTCGATGAGTGATGAAAAGGTTCTCAAAAAGTAAAGATAGTCGTCACCCCATTCAACCTCACTTTCATCTAAAAACCATGGCGATTGCCCATTCCTGCACAGCACTGTTCTACTGTCGTTTGTTCAATTCCTAGGGTCTGAGAGGTGATAAAGGTGATGTACCAGACTTTGAAGAACTCAGAGATATCGATGGTAAAGACGGGCTGCCTGGCCTACCTGGTGTCCCTGGTGAGTAACTCTCCACCCATTCGGTTTTCTGTCTCTCTCAGGATTTTTCCCCCTTCTCTCTTTTTTTTAATTTCCTTGTCGTTTTTCAAAATCCTTACTTGAAAATTCACCCAGGTTTACCAGGGCCAGACGGCTGGCCAGGACTGAAAGGTCAAGCAGGGCCATTTGGTGATGAAGGATTCAAGGGTCAGCGTGGTAGAAGTGGTTTCCGAGGACAGAAAGGCTTGAAAGGATCAGCAGGCTACCAAGGCATAAACGGACCTCAAGGATTGAAGGGATCAAAAGGTTCAGACAGTTTTGTCCAATTCATTGATTTTTCTATTCAATTTTTTATGAGACCTATGATGATAGAAAAAAATGTATCTACTGTTTATTTGATTCAGTGCTTCATGCATCAACACTAGAATTATTCTTATTTCAAATGATGTACATATACTTATTATCATCCCATAATTTATTACATCATAAATTGCCTTTAGGCGTAATTGGAGACCAGGGTATACCAGCAGCGCCTGGGCGTCGACCGCCCTCTAGAGGGTTCTTCTTCACCTACCACTCCCAAACAGACATGGTCCCTCCTTGTCCAGCTGGAACCAATGAACTCTGGAATGGATATTCACTCCTTTATTTCATGGGGAACCATAAGAGCCACAGTCAGGATCTTGGTATGTGTGGTGTTATTAGTGGTAGTGATGATATTAATTTATTATTGCTTGCGTGTAACCAGTTTGGCTTCTTGATAGCATTGTCATCTGGCCAATGCCATATTATGATCCATCAACCAATGTATTCTCGATGTAAAAGTGTGATAAAATGAACCACTTTTTATGTACTTGAAAATTAATTCCTACTTCCCCTCTCTCTGACTTAGGTGCACCTGGTAGTTGTTTGAGAACTTTCTCAACCATGCCCTTCTTGTTCTGTAATTTGATGAACGTTTGCAACTACGCTCAAAGAAATGGTTTCAGCTACTGGCTGAGTACTTCTGAACCAATGACCAAAATGATGTCACCAATCCCAGCTGAAGACTTGTCGAAATACATCTCCAGGTATTTTATTGGTCTTCGATCATTTTTAATTTAATTTCATATGAACATGATTTCCTCAGTGCTCGTATCTTGCTTTGTGACAGTCAGTTTTCTGTAGGAGGGAGGATGCTTGGATCCTCGAGTGATGTTTTGATAAGACTGTCAGGTTAGGTGGATGGATAGGTTTGTTCGCTGTGGGTTTTACGGGTGACTAGCAAACCACTAGCTGACTTGTTTTGTGAACCGCCCAGAGAGCTTTGTGACTGAAGCTTACTTGGAAACCACTTGAAAGTCACGAGCACAGGAAACGGGTTGGGCCGGAACTATAAAGAACAAGGAAGAGCAGGACCACGTCCAACGCTAGAAATCATGTGTGTATTAAATGATTGGATTATATAATTGGAGATGGTGGGGGTACATGTCAGAAAGTGGTAAGCCGAAAAGTCTTCTGACGGATCTGGTGACTAGAAAACCATCCACATTTGTTCAGGACGATTTCGATACTATTCAGTCAGAGAAGAGTCAGGAAACCCACTGCAAATGCCCAAGTGACTTTTTTTCTGGTTTGCTCGTGGCTTTTTCGCCACAGCAAATAAACCTATTATGTGATAAGTATATAGGAAATGTGGGGTAATTAGGAATGCGGAAACCAAATGGGAGCTCCTTAGACAATGTTCAGCATAGCTGGACCTCTCCTAGCCCACCTGTGTACTTGGCCGGATCCAGTTCTGGGTTATATCCCTCATTTTACGAAACTCATGGGTAACAAAAATATGCTTGCATTGTATTAAGTACCCATACTGCCCATCTTGTGTGTCACCATCTCACCATCTTGGTGACGTGGAAGTCAAGTACATCGTTGATCCAGGTTAACTGATGTTTTCTTTACAGATGTACAGTATGTGAGGCCCCAACTAGAGTGATAGCAGTACACAGCCAAAGCATGTCCTTACCAGACTGTCCGAGTGGATGGGAAGAACTTTGGAATGGATACAGTTTCTTAATGGTAAAATCTGCAGCATTTATGAAGGATTGATTTATTATTTTGTTATTTTATTCTGCATGAATGAACGATGCACCCCAACATCATATTGGATGCGATAGGTAGTATAAAGTGGTTCATTCAAGTATGTATGTCTAAAAATTGCTTACTTACTGATATTAGTAGTTTCATTCCGTCAAGAGCTTTTCTTCCTTTTTTCACCAGCACACGGACGCTGGTGCTCAAGGTGGCGGTCAATCTCTTGTTTCACCTGGCTCTTGTCTCAGCGACTTCAGGTCTACACCGTTCATCGAGTGCCATGGGGAGGGCAACTGCAACTACTACCACACTGCTGCATCATTCTGGTTGGCGACCATAGAAGACCGAGACATGTTCCGCAAACCTCAAAAGGAAACTCTCAAAGGAATCGACCTTAAGAGACGCATTAGCCGGTGCAAAGTTTGCATCCGATCCCAGCACCGTGCCAGGCGAATCCCACTAAATAGGTATCCTTAGAGTTAGTTATCAGTAACTTCAAAATACGTGATGAAAGGCTTCCTGTGGCTTTCCCCTCCAAGGAGGAAGTGCAAATTCTGTTTGAAACTGCATCATTCTTCTTCCCATTCTTGGTTTCCTTAAATCTAGTCAACAAACCAATTTTCTTTGGCTATGGACGTATCAAGGGGGCCAGGAAGAATAACGATTCAGATATCAAACGTTATGATGTGTGTTCAACATGTGGTATGGGAGAGGAGTGGAGAAACGAGGGAGGAGTGGTTGGTTGACAACTCCTGTTAAATGTCCAATACGGTTTACCCACCTACTGCTAACTCTATCGTTTAAAGAATCAGTTGCCAATAGTTTGAATAAAGCAGCCAACCCTATTATGACTGTTTTTGTACGGCTTTGCTTCTCTGATTATCAGTCAAGATTCTACAGTCCCTGGCACGAAAATGGGAGCCCAGCTGTAACGCGAATTTCATAGCAGTGCAGTTTGAGCATTCACATTGCAAAAATTTGTTCAGAATGCTCTAAAACGCAAAACGCAGTGGAAGTTACGATTTTTAAGGACAAAAAAATTTTTTGTTCTCTGCAAGAATGATTACAAAGGCTTCCACAACCTTGACTGGGAAGCAAAATTAACTTGAAAGCTTTTGAACTTCAGTTGTTGGTTTAGGCAATGTATTGCGGGTATCACTGCCCCTTGGAATCCAAGCTCGCATTTTCGTGCCAGGGATTATAGTAGTTCCTACTCCAAGCCTTTGGATCCTATTGGTCAACTGTGCTCCTCTCACAGGTACCCTTGGTTACCACTATATATTTCCTGCATTGTAAAAATTATTTGCACAGTTAGACACTGCCTGATCGAGACTTCAATCTTGCATTATACAGCATTATTGCATTAGGACCGTAAATTTGGGTATGCAACTAGAATATTCTGCAGGAAGGTCGGTTCTTCGTAGTAAGAAGCACCAACATTCAGTGGTTAAATCCGAACCACTATATATTATTTACCTTGTTAATTTGAACAGATCAGCGATTTGATTTACTGAAGAAGAACCAATCATAAGTTTATTTACGATTTAACAAAAGCCTTTGGTGTATGTCATTATGTAAATTTACGACTGTAAATAATGTGCCATATTATAAGTTAACGAGGAAAATGTTTGCATAGGTGTGATGGCAAAAACTGTTTTGTTTAGTCGGTGCGACTCAGAAGGTTAACTTTAAGGTTCTTTCCTGTGAATATAATTTATTTTTCTTGTTTTGTACTGAAAATTTGCTCTGATTAAAAGCAGTTATTGAAAATCCATTATTGATTGATCACCCATGAAAATAACTGAATCACCTATGTAAACTAGGTATTTGGCACAAACTATTGCACTCCGCACCATGGGTTTACGAATTCTCCTTTTTTGGACAAATTCTGTTCGATAACGGAAATTAACGTTTATTGTCTACTCATAATGAGGTGTTTATGCCAGAAAGTCTTGACAGAAAACGAGTGTGAAATTAGGATTTCCGGGTTTCCCCACTAGAAATGACGTAGGTATCAGGTAAATTTATTTACCTGATTTTTATTATTATTTATTTACCTGGGTGGAAGTGGAAGTAAACTTTGCCTTGTTACGACTGGCGCTCATTTTGTACCTATGACACCCGAAACTGATAGTGTCTAGAGTTATCATGGTTTACATCCATCTGCGCTCGTCCTCCATTATTCTTTTAATCATGAGTGCGGTCACTTTTAGGTTGTTCTCACCGTAGAGGGAACGTGATTTTTTTCAATCAATTCATGTACCAAACCTCTTTCACAAGGAGAACGATGGTTGTGTGTGGGTAGGATGAAATTTAAGTGCAAAGCCTACCTGAAATACCTGTATGGATGCTCCCTTCTGCCTAGATTTCTGTGTTTTCTGTGGTCAATACCTACTTGCGAGCTCCTCCCAGGAAAGCCCTAAATGGAGTACTGGAGCCAGTCCATGAATTCCATTTTCATAAAAATGCGCTGGATTCAATCATTCAATCATTAATTATTTGTTGTTATTCATGAAGCTTAACATTTGTTCAAGTTAAGAAAGCACCTATCAAAACAATCCAAAACAGCCATCCGTGATCAATTCATCTAATTAATTGGACACCTTTTGTGTCGAGCCATCATAGGATGTAAAACAATAAGCCAAAAATAAACCTTCAGTTTACCACCAATTTATATTTAGGACGAAGATTTTCACTCGTTTTGAGCATCCTCAGGTGCTCAGAAACCACATAAACACTGTGTTATCTGTGTTTATGTGCGTTATGTACCTGAGGATGCTCAGAACTTGATTGAAAAGCTTCGTGATAAATATAAATTGGTGGTAAACTGAAGGTTTATTTTTTGTTTTGTTATTCTACATCAAGCCATCCGTGTTCCCTAGCAATGATATCTGGGACTGGATTTATACCGTTTCATTCGTGATCATGTTGACGAAGCTTTTCGGTGCGAACGAACGGCTGGACGTAAATTCTCTGGGTGGTCTCAAACAATTTCTATGCTCGAGATAAATTTAAAAACGTATAAAACCATACCCTTCTACTTATTGAAAGTTTTCGAGCTAAGGCGTTCGGAAAATTTCAACCCCTATTTTTCATCCCTTAGAGATGGCTGACAGTAACGCCGAGCTTCGCGGAACAGCTAGACCACAAATGGGACCCACAAACCAAATTTCATTAATTTTGGTTCATGGTAACTAAGGAAAGTGCGAAGTACAGCGGAGGGAAATGTTTTTTGCTTTGTTATTTTCAATAATGAATTTTTGGAATCGAGCATGAGAGACAATTTTTAACCCCACCCCCCTCCTTAAAATTTTATGGTTTCCGTTTCAAAGTCGTTAGGTACGTAGAACCCGAAAATGAAATTTAAAAATGCTGTCCGTCCACCGTATTTCGTCCTTTCCTTAGTTACCATGGACCAAAATTAATGAAATTTGTTTGCGGGGTGTAGTTGGTCCCCAAAGCTCGGCGTTACTGTCAGTCCTCTAAGGGGTGAAAAAAAGGTGTTGAAATTTTCAGAACGCCATAGGTCAAAAACTTTCAGTAGAAGGGTATGGTTTTTTTACGTTTTTAAACTGATCTTGAACTAAAGAATTTTTTGAGACCACCCGGAGCATTGTATGTCCAGCCGTTCGTTTGCACTGGGAAGGTTCGTCAACATGATCGTGAATCAAACGGTATAAATCCGGCCCAGGTATCATTGCTAAGGATCACCTGATTATAATCAAGGATGGCTGTATGACGTCGAGTTGGTTGTTCTGTGTTATTATTTGTTTGAAAAATGATGGCTCTTTTTGATTGTGTTGATAGGTACTTTTGCAACTTGAACAAACGTTATGCTTCATGATAAGAAGAAGTAATTATTTGATTGAATTATTGAATCCCACGCGTTTTTATCAAACTGTCCGGCTCCAGTACTCGACTTAGGGCTTTCGTGGGGGGGAGCAGGAAGTAGGTATTGACCACAGAAAAGAGCGATCTACACAGAAGGGGCATCTATACAGATAAATAATAAAACGTTGTTTAATAATGTGCAGCATTTATGTTTATTTTGTTAAAAGGCTTCTTAGCCTGGAAAAAACAAATTTTTAAACCACACCTGCACGTCTATACATGGAGACAGTCCTAAGTCTGTTTATGTAAGTGGGAAGGAAAATGTATGGAAAACTGGTGACATTCGTCATAACCATTTTGAACGCTACCGGGTCTGACTCACATAGTACGGGTGTCAGTTGTACGACCCTGTTTTGAACACAGCTGGCTGAAGGTTGCCACACAGGTTTGCCATTTCTAATGTTGGGTTGTTGGCAGCATTGAGAACCTTCACCTCCAAAGCTTTGCTCCACCTCCTTGGGCCAATAGCCAGTCAGATGTCAATAGACCTGAACATCATTTTGTGCGCAGTTTCAGTTTTAATTATAAAATCTAACGCTTATTTTTGAAAATGGGCTTCAAACTAGGTGCTATTTTTCCAAGAGTTGTGATCCCCCCCCCCCCCCCCCCCAGAAACATAATTTGACAGTTCTCCATTCCCATAGGTAGCGCGAAAATTGGGTACAGTTCACATATACAACAACATTTGAAACAGATTGTTTATTTCAATCTGACAGTTTGTGGGAGCAGTCCACTTACAAAAATGACAGTACCATTGAATTCCTGATTCTAGACAACATTGAACACACACAAATGATTTTTTTTTTCTTGTTAGAGACTAAAAATGTAGTGAACAATATTACATCTCTGAAGAGCATCTCATTCAGTTTTGCCAACTCTTCCGAACACACCTTAATGTTAGTCTCTTGAAACGCCATGTTTTATTTTTCTCCTTATTAAACTGTACCTATGCATTGGTTAGATTATAACAATAACAACTATGTACAATGTATTAACAAATAAAAATATATATCCTATTCCCGTTTGTAGGTAGATTTACCATTATCAATTTTTATCCGATATGGCAAATACATTATCATTTTCCCCTGGTAACCTTATTGTGCACTGCTTCTCGTTTGAGGACTCGCACTATCTGTCAGCTTGATTGTTCATAATTAATCTTATTTTTGTTGTATATTTCACCTGCATAAAACACTCATTGGCTCGTCCTGTCAGGAGCAAGTCAATCAGATCATTTCAAATCAATCAAGAGAATAACAGATTGGTACCTAGCTACGAAAAAGAGAGGTGCAATCAATAAATTAAGTAGTATGAAAAATCATCACATTTTAGTTGAGAACTTATGTGTAGGCGTTAGAACTAGTTCTACTACAAGGGGCGAATCTTGATAACGCTACCTAGCTAGGAAGGGGTATATAATTCGGAAGGTAATTTATTTGAAATCTTGGGAGCAACCCGATAGGAATCAAGTTCCTGGTGGAAACCAATGTGAAGCTGAATAGCATTTTGAAGCTGCTCTATTCCCCTTCATACCCATCACTGCTCAAACGCAGGTTCAGAACCTTGATGCTGTTCTCTGACAAGTTCAGTGGAGAGGTCAATTTGCTCCGAACCTACAGTGAAAAAGCAATTTCCCTCTGATGCCCAAAATTAAGACAATTTGAACCTCCAAGTCTCTTGTATTAGGCAACACTCAACAAGCAGATGTCAGCCAATTACAACATTTCAAAAAAGTCTGTGAGAATTTTGGTTTTGCTCTCATCTCCTTAATCGCATCAGAAAAAAGTTGATTTTTTCCCTATTTTGTACCAAGTACGGCATAGGTACGACTTTTACTACTTGTGCTCCCATTCTTCCGGTGTATGACACTAAGTACGCGTTATTATGTTGTACATTTAAGTGGCAAAAATTGTAGACTATCAGAGTGAGCCAAGCCATGCGATGGGGTTGCTCCTATAGTAATGCATCATTTAACAATTTGATTGTATAACATTTTAGAGAGTTCCTAGATGGTCACCCTACAATACGGAGTCTGGGGATAGTAGGGGGAATGTTCACCTCTGTTGACTGACATTCTGAGTATTAGAGATACATAAGAACCAGTGGATTGTTTGGGGCACCGGAGCTACCGCCAATATCCCAGCACGTTTGAGCATAGATTACCATAATTTCCAGCATTTCTACACGAAATTGTTTCCAATTTTGAAAAACTTTCCCGCATCCTCCATCTATCACTCTTTTACTTACAGCGATTTTTATTTTAATTTTAAAAGAGCAAAAACATCAAAAATTCCTTATTTGGCAGAGAAAACGACCTGAAATAACGCAAGAATCGTAGCAGAGTGATTTGAAAAACGGAGTCATTTCACCACTGAACCATCGTTGGTATGATTGGTGGTCATAGATTCTCAAAGTGGTGGCCTTGAGATGAAATGAACGTAATGAATGATTGAATGATGATGGCGTATTGACCAATAGGAAAGGATGCTGCAGTTCCACAGGGTCTTGGGAGTCCCGATGAGCTTTAATGGTGGCCCTCAGACACCGAATTGACACGTCCTGTGAACTGAGTCTCATTTGACATTGCATTCATCAAACGAAACCTACATTTTTCATCTCCTTTCCTCATTTCAACATTATCTTACAAGCGCCACGTAGTAGAAAGTGGAAACTCCGTGAAAAATTCATTGAAACTGTTTTAATTTTTACAGTTAGCGTGGGACGGACGAAAAACTGAATTTGCTAATAATGCATTCTTTTGCAATTTTCTTCAAACAAGCAGAAATCCCCAGCTTCAGTGCCCTTCCAGTTTAGCAGTTAGTGTTGTCTTGCATGTACAAGTATTTTATTTAGTTCTTCTCCTTTCATTTTACTTAGTTCTTACAGTGATGCATTATGATCCTTAGGTACCTAACGAAAAAACCTGGTTCCTCTCGTATTAACTTTGCTGTAGGGCGAATCCGGTAGCTATTTTGGGAAAAATGTTATCTATTCTGGATGTCCACAACTATATATCGTAGACTCTAAACTAGCGTGTAAATAAATCCCTGCTATAAATGATAATTAGCACCGCTAGTAGATATCCTCATCATTAAGTATTTTAGTAGCGGAAGTCTTTTGTAATTCTTGGAAATATGTGAATGAGAACAGAATTTCAAGGGATTCTCTACCGATGCGACGTCTCAATTATTTTTGTTTTCAGATTCCTTTTAACCGTTCGTAGGTATTCAGTCTTTCAAGAAATTTTTGACTTAGGGTCTAATCGAAATTCTGAGCGTTTGTATTAAGGGCACCTGTAGGGCAGCATTTCGAGAAAAAAAGAAAGAAAAAAGTTATCAATCCTAAAACACACACACACACACATTAGGTTCTGAAGAGTTTTGTATATTATTTGAGGGTATGAGTTCGATTTGGGGTTGAGTTCGGAAGCAGTCAAAATAAATCGCCAAAACTTGTAACTTGGTAGTGGGAGCCTGCCGAATGGGAGGACTCAAATTACAGGTGGGTAGGTGGAGAATTCTTTTTTGAAAGCCGGCTTGTAACGAGGCATTTAGCTCAACTTTGAAATGATTATTCACACACATACAAAAACCCGCCCGCAGAATCGGAAACCAAAACTCTGTAAGAAACACTAAAGTTTCTAGCATGGAAACGAAAGCGAGAAACATTCATAGACATAAAAATTATGAACTTCGGATCACATGAAATCTAGATTGGAAGGTTATAATTATAACAGTAAGAATTATCTCACTGAGAAGACACGCATGGAGATGCCTACTAAGCTTTACTCACTGTACTGTCAGTATTGATCGTATTGGATTCCTTTTTCATTTGTTTGGTGACAGTAGAAGAAATGGACCGGGCAATTTTTGAACAGGTGATACAGCCCCACAAAGCTGGAAGAAATAATGAACATTTTCGATCTGCTGCCGAAAAGGTTCTGTTTGAGTTATAAAGAAATAAAAATGAAATTCACCGTATACCACTAAAAATTTCAGGAAGATATGATGAAAGCTAAGAGCAGGGTAGGTACCTACCTACCGAAAAATGACCCTTGCACATCAGAAATACATTGAACTAGAGGCCTACGGGTGCCATTAATAAGTTTTTATCTTACTCATAATAGTGGGTAAGTAGTCTACGTCTTTATGTTTCATGTCAGAAAATTCCATGCCTGCAAACTCAGTTTCTCGTGTATTCGTGGGTATTTATTTTCTCTATTTAACCTGGAAAGTCGTGGTGAGGGGAGGGGTTGAACAACCATGGTACGCTACTGGTTGAAAACCATACTGCTTTATGGCTCAGTGGCTCCTGCGCAATGGCATCTTCCCCAACGATACACTTGACGTATCCAACCAACCAAATCCACCAGGAACTCTAGACAAAGTTCTCAATGTAAATAACGGCGAGTGTAAGTTTGTATATTAATCCTCCGTAAACGTCAGTTCAATTCATTGCAGTTGACTGACCCTAGTCCCTTGTCGTCAATATTTAATCTGAGCTATTTGGATTAATCCTCCTGTACATAATCACCAATGTACCTACAGAATTATGATTTAAAAGAAAAAATAAAGGCGATGATTTTGAGGAACTCGATAGTGCATAGCCCCAAGGACGGTTCTTTCAATAAATTACGCTTAAATTTCCAAATATTTCAACTTTTGACTACTATTTATTTGATTTGATAAGGAAAACCCAGTTCCAGGATGCCATCAATTTTTTTTGACAATATGTATTAAATACTATATTATGTACTACAGCCACTCAGGTGACTTTGAGTCGATTTAACTGCACAAAACTCAAGTAGACAAGGAAGTAAATCATTGTCCACAATATTTGATTTTGCAGCCTTCCTTGCAGTGACTATGATAAGCTGCTTCTTTTGGCATCTAGTACTCAAAGTAATAATAAATTAAAAATAGAAACTTGATATTTCCATCCATCAGTCTTTTCCTTGGTCTTAGATTAACAGTAGTCTCAAAACATATTTGATAATGCGCAATCATAATGATATTTATTAAGCCAAGAGACATAGCAGTTTTTAGGCCTCCTCGATCTCATCGATTTTTCAACTATACAATATTGACAATATTACAATTGAAATTCATCTAACTAATACTTCGTTGCCTAAAATTCGCGCCCAAAGATCGTGCTGGGCTCTAAATTCTACATCTCCCCCCCCCCCCCCCCCCATGGGGTGAGTATGTGATCAAGTAGGTATTTATTTATTTTTGTAATTTTTTTGTAATTTTGTTTACTTATTCATTTTTTTAAACAAGATTCTCACTTCAAACATGAAGAATATTTACAAAATCGCGTTGCTTTTGAAATATCAACTACTCGAAAAGTTTAGTCACAAAATTGGACACAATATTACAATTTTCCGATTCATTTGGTTGAGCTCTAAGCATTGTCATGAGGAAGAGGGAAAAAATAATGTTACCTATGTTAATCATTTCTGAAACAATACATCAGAGTACAACCAACACGCATGATCGGAACGATTTTCAGTATAAATTTACAAAATTATAATTTACATTATTTTAGTCTACTATGATTTTATACAAGAGCTAATGTACAACACGAGAGAGCCGTTAGTTATCTTTAAAACAAAATGCAAATGGATTCCTTCGGGCCAAGGAGGCATCGATCCTAAAAGTTTTTGGGACGAAAAACAACCGGCTGGGCTTCACTGACGAATCACAGTAGATCCTCCTCTTCCTGCTTCTTTTGAGCAGCGAACATTGAGGCAGCTTTGTAGTTTATCGGCCCGTAAGACCTGTAGTCAACGTCCGCGTACTCCAAGTCTGGATACTGGGGTCGATAAGGCTGGAAAAATGGATGACTCATAAGCATAACACAGGTCACTCACAACCACCTTTGTACCTACCTACAGTGAATAATATGCCAAGAAACATTCCGTGTTGAGTTTTTGGTTTCTGTTTTGGTTGTTCGATTGTTTATTCAGTACACTCTAGGATCCTCTTAACGTTCATACATTAATTTCATTAATGTAAGGTAGGAAAAATGACCACATTACAACAGATGTGCCGTACGTAAAGTAGTCCTGTATGTACGGGTAGGAACAAGTAAAATTCAAATAATCATCTATTGCAACGTGAAAATAAACTTGTTAGGTACCTACTTGAAAGGAAAGAAAGTTTTAAGAAAAAAGATGTTTTTTTAAATTATGAAGCGGCATGGAGGTGGTTAAGTGCTGTTCGGAAGAGTTCTGTTCACTAATAGATCGGCTTGTAGGGGGAAGAAAATTCCAAATCCTAGCCCCAGCCACACCGGTCAATTTTCCCAAAGCATTAGTTTTTTGGGGTAAGTAATATTTTTGAAACATTGGGATCTTTTTGAATGTCCAAACCTTCCATCTAGCTATCGATTTGGTTCTTAGAGTTTTTTCTCCAGTAGGTAACCACGCTGGGACTGCCCATTTGGAATTAGTGAGTGTTCAGACAAGGCAGTTATCCTCGAGAGTTAGGTGGAGCTAGATCGCTCTGGAAATAAGGCGACATGTGCATGTACAGCGCCAAACAGCAGGTAGTTTTGCTTTGGATTGGAGAACGTTCTGTTATTTTTCAATAACGAACCTTTGAATCGAGCAGCCCCCCTCCCCCCCCCCCCGCTTCAGATTTGCGTTTCAAGGTACCACTTTGAATACAAAAAATGGAATAATTTATTTCCGTCTGCCGTACTTTTCTTAGTTACCATGAACCAAAATTAACTAATTTTCGGTTTGTTGGTCCCATCTGGGGTCTAGTTGGCGCAAAGCTCGGCGTTACTGTCAGTCATATTCATGTCTAAGGGGTGAAAAACGAGGGTTTCCATTTTTGTAATTTACCGTAAATTGAAAACTTCCAACACAAGTCTAGTTTCTTTAATCACGTTTTTAAATTGATTCCAAACTCAAGTATTTCGTTGACACCACCGGGAGCCGTTCGTTAGGAGTAATTCTCTGAAGATTGAACCGAAAGCCTTCATCAACATGAGTATGAATCATACGATATATATAACTCGAGCCCAGATATCATTGATAGGCAGTGGCGCATTCACCACCAAGCCTCAAGGAATCTGACGAAGAATTTTATTATTAATAATTATTTTTCAATTTCTAGTAATAATGATGTCATTCAGAACATGAATCATTCTTACGGAACAGATGATGATGGTTTTATTGTATTGTTCTCAAAATGACTGATTTTATATTTACATTTAGTTTGATATTTTTATAACCAATTACGTTTTTTATTAATCCGATTTTGCTTGCTCATTCTTAATAATAATGTACAAAAATGTAATCCGAAAACAGAGAACAATGACCGGTGGCAGCGATATAGTGATATATCTCAAAAAGGAGCCGCTTACAGGAATCACCCTAGGGCTGCACCAAACTTAATCCGCCACTACTGATAAGGAACTGCTGAAATCGAGTTTGTTGTTCCGTGGTGTAGTTTCATTTGAAGAATGATGGATAGTTTGGATTTTGTTTATAGGTAGGCACTCTTTTTACATATTTGTTGATAGGTACGAGTTGTTGTTTTCGGCCAAACGAATCATCCAAATTAGTCGACAATTTGGGAATTAGGTACAAATAATGAAGGTTGCACCGTTTTTGTGAACGGATACTTCACATAGCATCCATTTTTTTCTGGTTGGTGACGGCTAACTTTTTGTAAGTAAATAAAATCTCCTTTTCTAAATAGCTTTTTACAGTATGTAAGGTATTGAGAATTCATGTAAAGTACCTTGTATTGAGTCTCTGAGAACGTCTTTCCTTAATATATGTAAGTGCTCGAGCCCTTACTGGTTTTTCCCTGTACCAAAAAATTTGCGTCACTCCCAACCAGAAAGAGAGAATCTCCACACACAATACAGATCTTATAACGTTTGTACGAAGCCAAACACTGATTATTATCGATATGGTTGAATTAAGTAGGTAGGTGACTAAATACTAGTGAGATCTTTATCGTTGTTCTGGAAATAGTATGTTAGAAGTTATGAGTACATAGTGTTTGTTTAATGGTCCTCCTCAGTGGTAAGCACTACATACAAATTTTTATTATATAATTGTATCATAATTCTTAGGTATTGAAGGAAAATACATCTTACAGATTGAGTTAGTCACAAGTAATGAGGTCACCACATGCAGTAGATAGGTGCTTGGTGAGAATCAAACGAAAACGGTAATATGAGGGCTTTCTCAGGGGAGAAGTAGTAGAACATGAACTGGGTGTCGTCATGTAAGAGGTTTATGGTGCTTGAGATGACAGCTACCTTGTACGGTGCTTCAACAATTTAAATACCTACTAGTGCATCTAGAGTAACACAGGAGGATCTAGATCTCGTCCGGTATGTCCCACACTTCCTCCAACCTCCATGGGGAGCGCTATTGTCACCCTTATCATTAAAGCCCCTTTTCACACTAGGTTTGTTCGCTGTGGGTTTTACATATGACTAGCAAACCACTAGCTAAGCGTTTTTTGAACCGCCTCGTGAACTGCCGGGACTGACACCAACTTGGAAACCACTGAACGTCAGCGGCACAGCAAATGGGTTTGGCCAGAGCTATACAGAACAAGGAAGAAGAATGGGTCCGAATCTAGAAATCAAATGATTTGATTGACGATAGCTGATGGGAGGGGGGGGGGGGGGTCATCAGAAAACTGCAAGAAAAAAGTCCCCCGACCAATCTGGTGACTAGAAAGATGCCCACAAGTGGTCAGAAGAACAAAGCAAACAGGGCGGCATGGATAATATACAGTCAGACAAGAGTCAGGAATTCCACTTGTGGTTTGTGACTGGTTTTTTCGCCACAGCGAACAAATCTACAATGAGTGATACCTCTATCGCATCTCAAAATAGGCGGGCGGAAGGGTTCGACACTTCATTGAGATGCACCAGTGGTTGGCCCTACACACATCACTTGTCTTTCACGTCGCTCCCGCCTCTCGAGCTCTAGTTTTTACTGTTTACTGTCATTAGTAATGGATGTGAGTGGTGAACATCCCCAGTAAATAATTATCCCTCACTATTTTTTAAAGCAATTTTCGTCATTTTTATGCTGTGTAGAACAGCAGAGTGGGAGGAAGAAGGTTATCGTTATAAGCGTGAGAAAGTGGAACATACCAGACAAAGTCTAGATCCTCCTAAGTGCACCAGACACAAAACTATACCACACCTTGTCAAACTCAAAAGGGTCTGGAGATTTTGTACAGCCTCACACCAGAGTGCTCTAGCAGCTGCTCAAACGTGAACACCCCAAACAATGGAAATAGCTGCTAGATAACGCTGATGACTGCAGCACACAGCTTCATCTTCACGTATTCATCTTTCGATTTTTTTACCTTTTGCCACTCTAACCCTACTTCAACAAGTTTGAGTCGACTGGTGACAGAGTGCAAATCGATTCCATAATTATATGATACAGTGTTTGACCATAACCAATGTGCCTTGATCAGCCCTGTGAACGTGAATGAGTGCTTGGTTTTCAGATCGAGGCCAATTCCAACTTGATTAACTACTGTGCATAATTACTGACTTAGTTACTGTCTATGCATTTCTTTGAGGTAAAATAGATATGATTCGTGCTCCTACTCTACCAAGATCACCTTTCTCAGATTGGATCCCTGCAGTTAACCCACTTTTAGATGTCTTTTAGATGTTCTATAGAAGGATACGATGGTAATTTGTGGGGGTGTAGAATGTACGACGAATTACTCACCACGACATGGGAGCAGCGCCTTGAGATGATTCGTTTTATAGTCCTTCTCGACAATGCAGGTTACCTACTATTACCATAAATGAACTCATGATATTAAATCTAAAGGGTTATTTCCGCTAGTATTAGAAGTGAAATTACCACACCCTCCAGGGGAATCCGTCGTCACTAGCTAGTCAAGTACTGGAGGCGAGTGCTTTCGATGTAAGGACATCAATCATCATGCCGTCGAGAGAATATCAGTCAATTTGTTCCTATTTATGTGAAGAGGGGAAAGCGATAGGTATTTTTGGCCTTTGTTCCCATAAGGCCCGAAACACCTTTCACTTCCCCCTCTTCACATAAATAGGTAAAATTGACGAACTCTGGTATTCTCTTGACTGCCTGATGATGATGTCGTTACATCGAAAGCGCTCGGCTGAAGTACTCAACCAGCTAGTGACCACAGATTCCTCCTGAAGGTATGGAAATGAACTTACGAGATCTCTCCTTTTAGTGTTGAAAACTTCCCAAGAATTTTATAGTAACAGTTACTGCTTTTCCAGAACCCTAATCACGTTTCTGCGAAAAAGAGAGGAAATTTCATTTGTTTGCAAGAAATTGGGTAGGTATCTACAGACTTAAATTCCAGTTGAATGACTGGGTAATTGAGGTTGTTCATTTTTGGTATAAACCGGATGGATGCTTGCCCTGGTTAGCAACAAGTGTTTTGTACTCTTAGCAAGGTTTTTTTGTAGGTATTACGATCCCTAAAATCGTGGTTTGACTGATCCACAGGTGGATGAGTGGCAAAAAAGCTGGGTACCATCCTGAGATATAGGTGAACTAATCAATGTCTCCTGGAATGGAGGGAAAATTTAATTACCCTTTTTCAAACGTCGATTTCTTGGCCAACATCGTGAAATTTGATGAAAGTGTAGTCCGCTTTAGAGCGGGGGGCGGTGTAGGTGGGGTAGTGAGGGGTCGGGTAAGGGTTCTGATGAGGCGGACTGTCTGGGCTGACATAGCGGTTGTTCGGCGGTGGCGAGGCCGGTGCGGAGCCAGGCCTGTAGCGACAGTTGTCCATTTCAGACCTTCTGTGGTGTTTCCGCCGTGTTCGCCCTCCCGAATGGTGCGTGTGACTGTGGTGGTGTCGAGATCCCGTGCTCGGCTCCCCGTTCATCATCCGCTATTTCGGTTAGTGCACACCACACAGTTAGTGATATTAGTTAGATATATAGTACAATTACATGCATTCAAAGCTTTTCAACCTTTTCAACTCTGCATTCTAAATGAGCACTCATGTAAATCTTGTGCCTGTCGGTTTAGTACCTAATCTTTTCCATGAATTAAAGAAGTCAACAACAGTTATGACATTTGAATGATTTGTAAACCGAGAGGAAAACACAGTCCACAACGGGGCAATCTAAGATTGTGGATAAATGTTGACTAAATTCTAAAGCTTGCAGCCCCCACCTAGCAATAGTCGTGTAGCACCCAATGCACAAATGTGGCTGCACCAGCAGGGTGTTTGGATTGGTCCCGTCTGACCCACCATAGCCATCAAAAGCTTGTTTTGGTTATTACTCGCTGCCCTTCAGAGCTTTCACCTACCTTTTGCTTCACCCATGATGGCAAAATCAGTTTACAGTTTTAACATCAACAGAATGTGATTCATTGTAAAAGTTAAGTAGGTAAAAAAGTAAAGTAACAGCCATTTCGGCTGTGATTTTTTGTACGACTGCCCTGCCAGCATCGCGGACGTGATCAGCTGTCCTCCAATGAGAGGATCAGAATGCGATCTGATCATTTCGCTCTTGGCTACTCACTGCCTCACCCTCTTGAGTGGAGGGGGTTCGCCCAACAGCTATATGGGTCATACTTGGACATGTCACCACGAGTCACGGCGGTCATCCATCCAAGTACTAACCACACTTGAAGGATATTGACTTCAGTGATTTCACGGGAACCTTATTGTAGCCTTATTCCACCTGATAAGGCCATTGTGTATATGACTTAGTTTGTTCATTGTCAATGCAGTGCTAAAAAGGTTGAAAACAAGTAGAATCTATCAATAGTTGATAACGTGACAAAGGAGTATACTGTCCTTGTTTCAATACGAAACAAAGTCAGTACCTACCACCTACTGAAGATGACAGTCATTACTTTCGTTTAGTGGTTGTTACAGGGGTACAAAGAGTAAATGTAAGCCGCTCAGCCTACATTTTGTCAATCGGAAATTACTGAATCGTACTGAGCAAGAATTGGGAGACGATTCGCAAGCCTGCCTAAAAAACAAGGGGCCACTGAAATGGTTTTTGAGGTTGGTAACTCTGGGTGAAAACCTCTACCAAACCTTGAATGGAGGAACGGCAGATTCGTCAGAAACATCAAGGTGCCTCAGTGAATTAGCAGCTTGAACAAATCGCACACAAAAAACTAAAAATGGGAATCCATGTGCATCTCTATTTTCAACTATTTCATATACAGCTATTGACAGAAATTATTTTACACAATTTACACGCAAAATCCAGAGAAGTTATAATAAGAAACAACAGATCCTGAAACTGATGGTTCAGTTCCTGACTTCGGTAAAACTCTGGCAGGATTAAAATTAGTTTCACTACCATCTGCTTTGGCTAATACCAGATTCACTCACCATCACTAGACTTGTGACTCAAGAATCACCTGTAATTTTGTTAAAATCGTTACTTAGCATAAATTAATTGCTTTCTGTCTACCAAACAGTAATCTGGGTCTTGGTATTAATTGATGAATTTTTAATTTCGTTGTTCGATGGAAACTGTTTTGATCAATATTATTTCTGTCGATGTCGGTCAGTATTTATTCTAAAGGTTATGAAAGTACGATAAAGTGGCCGAACAAGACTATACAGTCTAATAATAGTTTATTGCAAAGATTTAGGTTTGACACTTGATAAAAGATTAGGTAGGAACCGACCAAAGAACGAAACCGGCTCAGCTATTACTTGAAAGAGTTTAAGCAAGTGCCAAATTGAACCAGACAGATCTTTAAATCGTGGGCTCCATGAGAAAATTACAAAACTCTTTCTCGTGCATCCATTCGGCTTAAGGTATTTATAAAGCAAGGTGTGTGGCCTACTATGCCAAAGATGAGGCACAACCAATATTTGGTAACCTACTATTCATATCATGCACTAAAATATTTTTAAATACGTTTTGGCGATTTAGAGTATCAACTGTTGGTACAAATCAAATAGATACATACATAGTATTTCTGTTATCTGAGAGTAAAGTATCAGAACACGATTATTAGTGTCACAATTCTGGTTAATAAAGGAAGACTGATGAGTAAGTATGAATTTACTTGTATGAAGGAAATGGACCATCACCAAGGACCTAGATACAAGAAGTGCCATAACAAACCAGGAAGTATAACCGATTGAGAGATGTTTGAACAGAGAAATTCCAACTACAACCCAGCTTTTGCTGAAGAGAAGTTTAGGTGAAGTTGTGCTACAGAGTTGTGATATAACCTGACGAAAACTCCGTATTTTGAGTGTTCTCCAAAAGCAGAAAACCACCACCGGAAACAAATTTTTTAGAACTGTGATTTGGGATAGAAATTAATACAGAGCCCACATAATCCTCCACCTTGGTACGGATTGGACTAACCTCATCGACACTCTGGTCCTCAGGATCCGACTTCGGAAGCCTGTCGGAGGGAGGATCGTCCAAAGATGCTGCAGTATCTGATTTCTTTGGTACAACCCCAGTAATGACAGGCAACCTACATTCCGTGGTGGAATCAGTTCGTTGCAAGGTTGGCCTTACAATTGGCGGTGATAGAGGTAATGTTGACGGTTTCAGTAGTGTGGA
The DNA here is from genome assembly GCA_954871275.1 of Leptopterna dolabrata. Classification (NCBI taxonomy): domain Eukaryota; kingdom Metazoa; phylum Arthropoda; class Insecta; order Hemiptera; family Miridae; genus Leptopterna; species Leptopterna dolabrata. The sequence goes on from OX940975.1 coordinate 61,049,500, forward strand.
ACTTGTAGGTGATGATGGATTCGATCTACTGTTCAGTGGTTTTGTAGGAGTGGTTCTGGTAGTAACTGTAGTACTGGGTTTTCTAGTCACTAGCATCGAAGACAAATGCAAGCTACTGTGAGATTGACTGTCCACTGGTTTAGTTGGTGTCGTGGGCGTCGACACACTTGTGCTTGGTCTTCTGGTCACTAGCATGGAGGATGGACTGAAATTACTGAACGACTGCTTATTTGTTGGTTTAGTAGGAGTAGTGGGAGTTGAAACAGAAGTACTAGGTCTTCTTGTGACCAGCACTGACCCACTTGAACTGCTTAACAACTGTTTGTCAGGGGATGCTGGCGGTTTTGGTTTAGCTGGAGAGAGTCTTGCTAAAAGAAGGGCGCCAGGGGACTTTTGAACATTACTCGGGAGCCTCACTGATGGAGTAGTGATGGTTTTGGTGGAATACGTTAGTACTGGTTTGGTGGATCGGGACGATTGGGATAGCATGCTGGGAGTTCTGGATACTGGGTATAATTTTGTGTCTATTGTAGTGGCTGGAGGATTTACGGAATTGGTGGTCGATGTCACTAGAGATGTAACTGAAAGAGTCAGGGGATAGGGTTTAGAAGTAGAAACTGGAGGGGGTTGGGCATTTTTAGAAGGTGGCAAATCTCGCCTCAAAATCAAGGCAGAGGATGTAGGAAGAAGAGAGGAAGAGGATGATGAAGATATTGGACAATGGGAGGATGCAGGCTTTAAGGGAGATGACTGCAAAAGTTTCGGAGGGGGCTGTGAAACCTGGGCAGCATTTCTGATTATTGATGTTTCCTCAGAAGATGAACTTGTTGGTACATTTACATTGTCATTAGTATTTGCAACAAGTCCGTCACTGTCTGCACCAAGTTCCGCATTGGAATCAGGAGCCTCTTTTGTCATATTTTTTGGGGGAGGCACATTTTGATAACTGTGGTACGCCAAGGAGGTATTGGGGAAGTACTGTCTAGGCGCTGGAACTGGAGGCGAGTTCTTTGCTTTGGTTAGTCTTAGCGATCTGAACTGAGGCCAATTTCTAGGCTTAGATCCCAAAGGTCTGACGGTGAGAAATTTCCTGGCTGGCCTAGCTATCTTCTGACTCCTTGAAGAACCATACCCAGAACTAATTCTGCTCGGAGGACGACTTGCCTATATGAATGACCAATAAATGAATGCATGGTATTAATGAAACTCTTGTGACAAATTGCGAAGCAATGAACTTGATGCATCTTTTTAGCTTTAAACAGATGAATTATCAGAGCAAATGCCAATTGTACCTCTTGGCTTTCATTCTAGAATGAATAAGCATTTAGTAAGCAGACTCAAGCAAAACTATATGCAATTAAACTCAAAGAACTAGAATTATTATAAGTACAACTAAGTCTCTGAAATGTCAGGAAAATACCTTATTTTGTGGGTTCGCCATATTGTGAAATGGAAGATTTTCATAGAATGCTTTATCAGCATCGTTGGGGAGGAGCGCATCGTTGGGTGAAGCAAGATCTTTGTTCCCAGTCGGGTTTGGACCTGAAACATCAAGTTCAGTAAGATTTACAGGGCAAATTTACAACATACAAAGCGTAATAATTGCTTGGGTGATCTCATTTCTATTCTAAGTACCTGACGGTGAGTCCACCTACCTGTCGGGCCACCTGGCTTCTTCCGTTTCCTGTTCAAACTGTTAGTCTCAGACGAAGGTTCGAGGCGTTTGAATGTTACCACTTTTGGGAGCATTCGGGAACACAAATCATGCAATCAAAACAATTGATAAAACTGCAGTAAGTTAGGTTACAAACGCATGCTTGATTACAAAAAAATGGAGCTTGACATCAATCGTTGTCAGAAGTTACGAGATGGATGGAACAAACGGTTTCCATGAATGGTAGATGGGATAGGTAACAAATATCGGGCCAACCAAAATATGTGCCATTTGAGTTGTAGCTCACCTGCCGTCATCGCGAAACACATCAGCTGCTGTTAGCTGATGAGAACCAAATATATTTCTCATAAAAATTGGTTCTCCCAGTGTTGCCAAGAGAACGGGACAAAATGGTTCAGTATGGCTATACCTAGGAAGTGTGGTGGGTTCTTCTGCTTTTAACTCCTACTATTTCCTGGCCAAGGTACTTGGAAGCTCGAGGGAATTCATCTTAAAAATTACTTTACGGCACCCTCAACTCAAGACAGAACATCAGAAGGGATATAGACTATATAACTTTGAAACAGCAACCTTCACTTTGAATAATAGTACCAATCCATATCAGAACTTCAAACCGTAGGTTGACTGACAGCTCTTCGGTGGAGTATTAGAATGGATGAACTCACCACCTGACTTGGAGTGGAAGACGCCTGGCAAGGATCCGCCAGGCTGGTCAGGGCCGAACATCGCTCGTATCCTGCTAGCACGGGAGGCTTGGCTCTCATTGGGGGATCGACCGTTGGGAGTCGACGACAAGAGACTGTGGTTGGTGTTCACATGAACTAGGACCCCTGGACGCATTGGCCATTTTGCTGCAGTCATCGGGGTGCTGGTCCCACCAGGAACATTGTTGTTATTGTTTGTGCAGCTTCCCTCAGGGCTGTTATACATGGGCGTGCTCATTCATTCAAACTACCAAGGTATTTTACGGCAAGCTCACTAGAATTTTGCTTATTAGGTTCAGGAGGATTTGAAAAATTACTGCACTCGAACTGAAACATCATGTACTGGGAAGACTTCTGATGAAAACTAGCAGGTATCTACTTAATGGTTTAATAGACTGAATAACGAGTAGGTTCTTCATCAACTTATTGAATGAGGAAAGAGAGACTGAATAAAATAAGTGATAAGGTCTGCTCTAACTACAAACGTTTAATATTGGGATAGAACAAACTAATTAAGTAAATATAATTATTCGAATTTCTCAGACTCTGAGATTAAGCTTGCAATTAATAAATTGCAAGTTGAATTTAAAAAAAATTTAAAAAAATAGTCTGTACGTCATGTCATACCTAGTGAATGCTCTTGCTAGGGAATAATAATCAAAATTCTAGGTTTGAGCGTAAAATGTTAATTACAACAAAACGCTTATGCATGCAAAAAGGTAAATGTTTGTTTCTCCATAGTTTCTATCTAAGTGCCATTATACATACGGGTCAAACAATATGGATATTAAGCGTTTTAATGGAGGGTTGGTAGGAACATTTTTAGAATCTATCAAGGCCATACCATGTCCCCTGAAAGCTGAATAGAAGATATTTCGTCATCAGTTAACAAGACGTGATGGAAATCGTAGGTAGGTGCAGGAAATCTCAACAGTCGATACCAAAGATGGAATTTTGGATGGTGACATAAATGAGGGAAATGAGCTAAGTTAGTGCGTGGAAGGATGATGAAACCTGACAGTGACCAAGCAAATAATATGAACGAACCTTGAGTAAGTATGTAGTTACCACCTAAATGGCTGAATATAACTTTTTTTTATTATCAAAGATTTGTACGATGATTTTTAAATTTTCATGTTTTTAATTCTTCTTTTTATTTATTTGTTTTTATTATCATTTCATTTTCTCTTAATTTTATTAGTTACATATTACTTTTATTTTATTATTATATTTTCATTTTTTTAATTTATATTTTTCATGTTTCTTACAACTCATCCTTCAAAAATTTGTAGGATGATTTTTTTTATTACCAAAGATGTAAGAGTTATTCATATCATTCAGAAGTTTCTGGCGAGTATTGATAGATGGATCAATCCATACGTCCCATATTGATTACTGAATTTTAGAAACCTACAGTGAAGACATTATTTTATTGAAAATATCAATCGGACAAAATGGGATGAACATGAAAAGAGTTGTATGTACGCTTCATAGCTGACAAATTCTTCAGTTGGAGATGGAGTTCAACAGTTTACCTCACATGAATGAGCATTTTGCTGATTTGCAATCCAAACTTGAAGCAATCATGCGTTGTCATGCCGTCAGTAAGTAATGGCATGGCTGAATGAAACTGAAGAATAAGCTCCCCATGTAATGCATGAAAAACAGTCTTAAAATTTCCATTTACGTAAGTTTCAACTCACTTCTCACGCGGACTCAAAAAGTTCAAACATAGGTGTACGAAGGACAGCAAAATCTTTAGGACAGCGGTTCTAATGGAAATCTTAAGACTTTGTAAAGGTATTGAAGTGTTTTCATTGTGACAATTAATGAAGAAGCGTTCCCTGAGTCGACAAGATTGAAACCCCTCTCATTACCACCACCTTTATCTATCTCGTTTTTGCTTACAACCTCTTCTCTGGGAACGTGGATTTTACGTGTGTTTTTTATTGAAAACGCTTACAAACCTGAACTTATACAGTGCAACTAACCTTTTAAGGAATGAATTAATATGATTTTTAACGTGTCTGGCATCCCCCCCCCCCCCCATCAATCAATTTTCCCTTTCTGTGGACACCCAAGAGGGAATTTCACACTTCGGGCGCAGGTGGTGGTGGTGGCAGCACTGCCCATGAGCGGGAGAAGCTTACAAATGCACTTCAGTTCAGTTGGCCTAGACCAGAGCAGGCACGGAAGAAGGTTGTGTCATTTATTTATTGGTCTCATTACCACAACTCTATTCTTCTTATGAACTGTTAATTATTATTATTTTTTAATTGCACGGTTTTTGTCCTAGTGAAGACTTCAGAAGGTAGGTGTTGAGGTTTGAATATTCTTCAACTCCTAGAGGATTGGGAAGCTCATAAACTTCGAATTCTCATTACCGCCCATCAATCCCTCTCATTACCGCCATCAAAATCATTGAGTAGGACGTAATCTGACTGTGATTTTGGGTGATCAGCTCAAAATGTGATTCGACTATCTTGCGTTACAAATTGTTCTTTATGGTCCCTGGAAGCCAAGTGCAATTTTGAAGAAAGGAGATGAGGAGAAGATCACTCGCTCATTTCGATTTTTTTTTTTGTGTGTGTGTGGATAATCACCCTCAAATGTTCGTAAGTTAGAGACGGGATTTTGACGGAATACAAAGAGAAAGATATGGCATTTCGGTTGATTCTAATTTTCGTAGCTCGCCTAGGTACTAAGTGCTTTGGGTGGGTCATTCATTGATTTCGTAACTGAAGGTCGAAAGCCAAAAGAAGTTGAAAAGTCCAACACCAGGGATTGAAGTTTACATTTAATGGTCTGATACCATTAATAGATCCCAGAGGAATAAAAACATAGCATGTGGAGATAAACACAAAAAGTTGGTTTACAACACTCAAGGAAACTTACTTTTCTCTATCTTCAAGCTCCACGGGGGTATTATCTAAAAACAAAGCGGAAAAGGTAAAAAACGCAACGTGTTAGTATTTTTAAAATGTCCACAAACACTGGTCACAAAGCGTTAATTGATGAGGGGCACTTGGGTGAGATTGACTTCACACAAATAAATCAATGCTTCGCCAGTCGTTGTATTAGAAGCGAATGGTGGCAGAAGTAGGTTTTATTTAAAAAAATATTATCTTGGAAGGCATGCTTCAGCACATGTTGAAAAAAAATCCTTTGCAATCAGCAAAACTAAGCAAAAGAAGGAAGGAGAAAAATCTGTAGTAACTTGCATCCTACCTCTCTGCTTGATGCGTTGGACTTAATGATGGTTAATGACTCAGATTGTAACAAATTAGACACAGACTGGCTAAAATATCACTTGACATTATTCTTGGTCTCTAAGGAATCATAGAAACAAGTTTTTAGCAAGTCTGTGAAGAACATCAAGAATCACTGACGGGTGCAGTTCAACTAGTTGAGCATCACAAAGCACAAAAATACGGTGAATACGGTCAGAGTAGGTACTGAAGCTAGGTTTCTGTCAATCGTGCTATAAGCTGATCACTCGCGGACGACACAACTCTTTTATGTAGCGGCGTCACATGGGATGATGTGTTTTACTAAAACGAATTATATAGTTTTCTCCTAGTCAGCCTGGCTCAGCATGACCTGAGAATTCACAGTTGCCAGTCAACAACGCTAAACTGCTGTACTTGCCCTTTGTTGGTGAGGGTGTCTTTTACGTGCTACCAGGTGTTACGACAGTCAGTAGTCTGCATTGTGAGCCACATATCTCTCTTTTAATTAAACGTCTATTTAAGTTCAAATATTTTTTCAACGATTCCCGCAACAGTGTAAATTTGTAATTTTATATTATAAATCCACAGGTACAACTTACACCAATGATTTTTGTGCTTTGCAATAAAGGCTTCGACGTTGAAGACCACTTACATTTATCAGCTGCCTGCTTTCGCCGACATACGATGCAAAGGATTATAATGATGATGATGATGACCAAAATGATGCCTGCCAGGATCGCGATGAGCAGCATGATTGTTTCGGTGTCCAGCGTTAACCAGATGCTTCCAGCTCCTGAAAGGAGGAAAATCATTATTAAGAACAGATTTTATAAACCACAAAGAGAAGCAAGGACATTTAGTAGGGGACACAGAGAAAAATACACTGAAAAAAGTAAGGTGGATTGATCACTTATACATTGCCACTGATGACTGCTGAATGGAGTATGCGCATGGGTCATAAAAGCGGTTTGTGTTATTGTTTGTTTTAAATGAAGCTACAGTACATTCAGTTTAGAATGCGAAACCCGAAGCGAGTACAGAATGCGAAACCATCAAAGCACCATGGCGTTGCTGGTTAGTATACCCAATTGCATTTACTTATGGGAACCTTTTGACTTTAATTGCTTACAATGCTTCACGGGCAAGATATTGGTTTCAGCTTCAATCTCCATAGTTGAAATTCATCAGTTTTATTTTCATTCAAATTTCCTCCTTTTCGAAAGCAAAATATTATAGTGATGTGAAGGTCGGAAACCGACAAAGCTAGCTCGGTAGGTATTTCTCCACCGAAGAGACGTAAGGTGACAGCTATATTACTAAAAATGGCAAAACGTGTGCAAGCATATGCGTGAAATTTATCGATATGTCGTACAGATGGTCGACCCAGGTGTATAAGTGGCCTAGAGAAAATGGCTGCTTTTGTTCACCATAGACCACAGCCACCCCAAAAATAGCTGATTCGGTCGATTCTTTAGATCGAGAGGCCATACACCAACAAATTCATCAGTTCTATGTTGGGAATATAAGTACTTCCTACCATAGGTGAAATGTCTTTGACGTTAACACCCTCCCTCCTGTCCCCTCCCCAATTTTAAAAGAACCTCTTCTTAGAAGTTGTCCCAGAACTGCGATATCAAATAGTCCGACGTGGAAGGGATTCAGTGCTGCTTGAATGGGAGGAGTTTGTTTTGAAAGGAGAAGGAATTACTGGAGACGATTCGAAAGTTTAGAACTGAAACCCGACAAGTATAATATTTGGACGAAACGTGGATCAATGTTGGACAAATTACACCATAACTTTTTTATTTATTTTACATATAATTTCCGTGCATCTGTGTAAATCCATGACCCTTACATATTGCATCACAGAGGGGCGGTTAGCAATCAGTATGGCAGGCAACCCGTACTGAAAACCGACAAATTTACTATTTGGATCGGATTAATGATGGATATACGAATTACAACATGATAACGTTTTCATTTGTATTTATTTTTTGTTAATTAATAAATATAATTTACGTGCATCCGAGTAGATTCATGGCCCTTACATGTCACGTTACATGTTACATCACATGTTACATCACATGCTAACCTTCCGGTTAGCAATCAGTACGGTAGGCAATCCCGCATCACATGGTTGAAGTGCGGGCTCAATTTCATTGTCGTTTGGTTATCTGCGCTCTCACGCAAAATTGAACGTGCTATAGATTCCATTCTGAGAACTTTGAAATCAAACGCATTGTCCTACTATAAGTAGTTCTTTTTCTATGATTTTTCAAAGTTTCAACCAATTTTGATGTCACACTTGGCAGGGGGGGTCCCGCCCAGGCGAGAGGGGTACAATGACGTCAGAACTGGTCGAAACTTTGAAAAATCATAGTAAAAGAACTACCTACTTACCATAGGACCGTGCGGTTGGTGTCAACATTTTCGGGATGGAATCTACTTTCATTTAAAAAAAAAAAATAAAAATAAAATAATAATAAACACATTCGCATGTACCCCATCACAGTGGCAATATTTAAACTTTGATCCTTAAACCTACAATGTAGGAGCTGTCCCCTATAAAATTCCTTACTTACTTCATTCAGTCATGCTCATCAACAATATTTACCTATAATACTCGTACAACTAAAAATGAAAACTGCATGCAATTTCACATTCATATTGCCTGCTTGATCACTTCACAGTAAAAATGGTCCTACCTAGCATTGTATACTAGAATTGAGGTCTAGTCTCAAACCTTAAGACAATAAGAACATAGAAGGGAAAAAACCATGCATTGCCATGAAACTGGTTGCTAATAAACTAAGTTCTTGCACTGCATAATCTTTACAATTTAGTAGGAACAGCACAGGACAGTAATAAGTAGGACTAAGTGACACATACTTGAACGTGCTTCTACAGTTCAAATAAAGCAAAATGGAAAACAACCCGAATAATTAACCAACTATAAAACAGTATGTACCAAGTGATTCAGAAAATAGTTTATTGACAAAATAAAGTTTGGTACCTACCTTTACTCATCACCTGACTCATTTAGATTTTTGAAATAAGGTAAAATTGTGAATTTGTTTGAGGTGTGCCATAATGGATCACATTGATTATAGATTTCAGGCCACAAGAAGAAGGGAATAATTTTAATTGTAGTTTTTCAACACCTAGGTCTGCTGGTACAAAAACTCATTTGGATTTGTAACGTTTTGCGTGCCTACGATTATAATGAATGTGAATTTACTCGAGTGAATATCATTAATGACTATATAATTGAGGGGACTTGACAGATTATAAAATAATGCAACATTTAACGCATTCCATATCCAAATCATTATGCATACCTGTAGCACTGAACTTACTACTTTTCTCCTGGAAAGCTAAAACCGTTAATAGTATCCTTTAGTGCCCAACCACAAGAGATTTTCTAGAGACAAAGAATGGATCTTATAAATACATCACGGCTGTCACTATTGATGGAGCAGGTAGTAGTTTCTATCGGCGGTAGAGAGACTGACCGAATGGAGTTGCGCCTATGCCAAACGAGCGTAACTTGATCTCTAAAAATAAAACGGTTTCCTAAAACTAACTTTAAGATCCCGAAATAGCGTCTTATTGAGGGAAATGGTCACAGCAGTAAAACCACCGAGTTTGGTGTGGGTCAATGTCAGTTTCTTATGTAGTGTCTGCAGTGTCTGTGTCTTGCTGTTGAACGAATGACCTCATCAATTAGAAGTGCTAGTGCTGATTTAGGGAGGGCCCACACACATATATATGATGTACCAGGGCGGATCCGACTACCAACCAACTCAGACATGTCTTGTATCCCCCCAATACACCAATTCCTGTCATTTTTTCTTTTACTTTTTTTCCAAAGCATATTGCTTGGGGTTAACAAAAATCGGGTCTGTTCGTCAAGACAATGTTGTTAACATAAAATTAGAAAAGCAAATAGAAATAGAGAGTTTGAAAAAAAATGTGTGCCATGACGGAGAGATTCACTGCCTTCTCAAGCTTCAGAAAACTGTACAGATTCAGGGAAAATTTAAAACAATAAAGAAGATCGAGATGGAAATAATATAATAGCTGAATTATCCTCTAACGTTACCTACTTGAACACTCTTGAACAATTAAGTACCGTAGACAGAATGAGCTGAAACCTTTATCGCCGAGATCCCTATGGATACTATAACACCTTAACCCCCCTCTACACCATGGCCTGTTCCAGCTTCAGCCCGCACCAGCCATCACCAGCTTTTCCAACGTCACTGCCCGTCCAGACATACGGCAATGGCGTATCGTGGCCAAGGTTGGTGTAGCATGGGCCATTGTGTAGAGGGACCTTGCCCGGTTTTATGCGCACGGGCACACACTCGCGCAGCCCGATCGTGACATAGGCATAGGGCCCGCGCTTTTTCAACATCCGATATCTTTATTTCGCATTTCCTTCCTCATATTACACAACTAGCACCTTCTCCCACTACACTCTACGTCCTTTTCGCAGTTAACTGAACTAAAATATTCCAAAAACTATCTTATTATTAGAATCACTGGAACACCCCATTATCTCTCAACATCAGAGTCAAATGTGCATAACTACTGACCCTAAGATCATTATGCACATCTGCAACAGCAAGTGGTGCCGAGTTTGGAGAGATTTCAACCCACTACTATCAGGTGGAATAAACTGGTCCCCGTGAGATCACCGAAGTTAAGATGCCTGGAGCGGCTTAGTACTTGGATGGGTGATAGCCGTGACACGTGGTGACACGTCTATGTAGCTGTTGGGCGAACCCCCTCCACTCAAGGGGGTGAGGCAATGAGTAGACAAGAGCGAAATGATCAGATCCAATTCCGATCCTCCCATTGGATAACAGCTATCACGTCCGTGACGCTGGCAGAGCAGTCTGACGAAAAGCCCCAGCCTGAAATGTCTGTTACTTTAATTTTTACTTCAACCCTGTACAAATACAGTGGAACCTGGATAAGTGGGAGAACTCTTTTAGGCCTTCCAGACCAATAAACTCGTTTTTTGACCTTTGGAAGAAAAAACTGTTGTGAATGGTTCCATTAATAATCCATTTCACACCCAACTCCTCAAGTCATGGGAGGGTAAATTTTTATGGGAAACACTCCTCAATTTTTCTCAATATTTTACGTTTTTTAGACTCAGCCCCTTTGAAACGGCCGATGCCTTGTGATTTAGTCTTTAACCTTCATCCGCTCGCGTGGGCGGCAGATTGGCCGCCTTTTCGAATTTTCCCGTGTATGCTCGCTCAAAGTATCGTGATAGCCCCAAGAGCGCCATGTATTCTCTAGTTAATATCTTTCCTGCTAGACTACGTTGACTTCCGATCGTGGTGGACACGTCAGCCCAGTCAGTACTGCTCCAAAGTTGGGGACATCAGGTTCGAGCCAATTTGCCGCCTACGCGAGCGGTAACGTGGCAGTTTTCGCATCGCACGATTTTGAAAATGTAAGTAAATATTAATTTTCCTTTCGCATGTATTTTCAACTGTACTAGTTTCACAGTATTCTAGAATATGTGTAGGGCTTCTCATCGATATTTCTTGTCGTACTCTGCTGTATTTTGAACTGAAACATGAATGTTTTGCATCTCGATTTGGAAAGTTCTAATGTTTTGAACTATGGACATTCTAGTTTTGATCTAGCCAGCTTTCCAATGTGATTCAAGTATTTTGAGTTTTAACTCATCTTCCTGAGTATAATTTTTGTATTTTTGTAAGTAAAGTTTTTTTTTTTTTTTTACTAAAGTTCTAATGTTTTGAACTATGGATATTCTAGTTTTGTTCTAGCCAGCTTTCGTTTTATGTTATTGTCACGTTAGTTATTTGTCGAAATAAAGTACGTATTATTATGATTATATTCAAACTTTTGTTACCTCCTTTCAATAGAAAAAGTTGCGAACTGCAGAATATTATTTTAGTGCAGAAAACCTTCAAAGATTGAAAATGTGATTTTGATATAATATCAACGTTCTTATTGTGATTGCCATTATCTGAATAAAGAATTTATGATAAAAATGTGCTTGTAATGTTGTGCTGGAGTTCCCTGGTCAAAACTAAATTGGAACAAACGAAGAAAAGTAGTGAAAATTACGAAAAATCAAGGGCGGCCAATTTGCCGCCCACGCGATCGGAAGTGTGACTTCAGGAGAGGCGAGCGGGTGAAGGTTAATCTTTTTATACAATTTTCATTATTTTGAGGGGTAAAAAGCGGATTTCCCTATTTTCGACAACGGTGAACACGAATTGATAGAAAAAATGGAAATTTCAGCTCCTTCACGAAGTTATGTGTGTGTTCCCATTTCTGGGAACCACGATAACTCACGATCCATTGGTCCAAATTGGCTCAAAATTTGAAAGTATTTCCTGGTTAGGTCTTAGGTGGGTCCCATATGAATTGCGTAGTAGTGATTGCGCATGCCCAAACGTGAAACCATTGAACCGCCATCATCCACAATCCACAAGGGTTCAAACAAACCATCTTTCTTTAATCTGGTCCAATTATCTCTTGTGTTCCATGTATTTAGATCATTGTTCAAACCTTGTTAATTATACGGAGAATGTTGCTTCTTAATTTCCCCAATGGCAGGACAGTTAATTGAAAAAATCCTATCTTTCGAACTATCCTAGAAAATATGCTACAAAATACTACCTATACTATGAACATGGACATCTAATTCCACCCATATTGCCGAGGCCTAGCCATGTAATCCCCGGATTACACTAGAGCTCTAGACCATATCATATTTTGCATTAGTAAATAGTTTTCTCGACCAATCACTATGGTTTAAAGACAATTGATCATACTGTGGAAAGCTGATAAAATGAGAAAGTTTTTACTGCTTCCTTTGGGTAGCTTGCACTAGAAATGTAAGGTGAGAAACTATATTGAAATTCGTCAGTATTTCACAGATTTACAAAAACTGAAGTTGAAGCTCAAAATATGCAAGCCTAGTACGTGTATATATTTTGAAACACGAGTGGGGTCTATGATCAAAAATCTAATGCTCTTTCCAACAGTATACTCATATTTTATTTCAGTCGCTTTACTAAGTGAGTTACGGTCATTTTAGTGAGATAATAAAGAAAATGTGAAAATAATATTAAAAAATGAAATCGAGAGGTTTTCAAAAATTGTCTAAGAGGAACTTTTTGTTTGAAATTACTTGTAGAATCGATCCCTGAAGTTTGTCACACCTTATTGTTAACCTTGCTTAGGCAGATACCTTTATACAGCGCTCCAACATCATGAGGCTTGTAAGTCTGTTCATAAGAAACATAGCTCATGGAAACAATAGAATCGGTTGTGCCAACCGTCACGGAAAGTTCTCTTGAGTCTTCCTGTTCGGAGGTGGCTAGACCTGCTTGACAGGTGATTGGCTCGGTAAAGGACTGAGGTGATGCTGAAATGCGAATGTTAATACTTTGGGTGCATCATTCCAAAAAGATCTTGAAAATCGGAAAGTAGGTAGGTGATACCTATTTTGAAAAACTTAATACTTTTGTAGGAGCTCTTTCATTAAAAGTTTACCTGAGTTGAACAATTCGTCGTTAGTATGATATTCAGCAGTTACAGTTTGGGGAGTGCGAGTTGCATTTTCCTTTGCATCTTTCGAGGTATTTCGACGGATGGTTAAAATCGCTGGCCATTTAATGTCGTTTACCTCTTTTACATCGTCAATATCAGTGACTGGTAACCGTTTTGTTGGAACATCATTATCAGCTCCTGTATTTGTTTAGTTTATTTACACGGTTTATTATAAAATCCACATTTCTCAGCTCTGTTGGTGCCTACGTACCTACTTACTCCATGAACTGTTCTGGAATTGCGTTCCATGAACTAAGTACCTACTAGGTCAAACGCAGGAATATCATTGCTAGAATATGAATATCCATATTAATGTAGGTTCATTTATTTTAAAGCAGAGCTCTCCATATTATATGGAGGTAAGTATGAATTTGTGTAGCCCGAAAATTAATTAGGTAGGTACCTACCTATGTATTCCTTTTTCACTTGGTTCGATCCTAGCCCAATATACGCTTTTAAAAGTCAGTATATATATTATAATAAACGGTGATACAAACTGCATGGAGGATAATTATGTTACTTAAGTACCAGAACTTGCTTCACTCTGATGCAGTATTATTGAGTCAGATTTTCCAACATTATCGATGCGGAGGGTAGTTGTTAATTCTTTGAACAGGGTGGTTGTTTTTCTTGTAATGAGTACCAGATTTGTTATGAGAGTTTCCGTTGAAGAGTTGGTATTAGCATCGGTTGAATTAGCTGTAGCAGATGCAAAAACTGGCAGATGTGATGAACTGCGGGGTGCACCTGAGTGATGAACGACGATGAGGGAGTTGCGGGTGGTTAAATACACTCGTATGTAGAGTAACCTGGGGCGAGAGACTGCACAGGGTAAATGGCTGCACTTTGATTTTGGAGGGAAAGGGTATTAAACGCTATTAAATGATATGCCCAACGGATTAAACGTCAGCCTTAATCCCTCCAGGAAGCCCTTGCTGGACAAAGAAAATGATTTTGTGGGAAAAATATTCCAACTTTAACGTTATATTTTTATAAATTTCATGATTTGGATAGCGAGAGAGAATGGAGATATACCAACTTGCTGATAGAAGTAAACACTACCTATAAAACAATTATTCTAGAATGAAGGCTGTCAAGTTGTTGCTTACTTCCAAGACAGCCCTGGTGTCCACGACAATCCGGGAAAATGGGGAAAATAGGGAAACAACATAGGGGGGCAAAATAGCCTAGTAACATAGCTGCAGGGAGGAAAATGGGGGCCATTCATGATTTACCGAGAACCGTTCACACACGAGGAAACATGGAAACATGGGGGTTCATTGTGGAAACTATACCGATACTTCAATTCAACTAATAAGCTGCTGCATCGTGATTTTATACCTAATGAAATAAAAGAGAGCTTTTCACAATCTTGTCCACTAAAAAAATCCCGCAATTCGTGGGAGCAGGCTGCATACAAAGGGTCTAGGAAAATCGTAATTACAACATTATTATTGACTGACTAGCAATGCATCTGCCAGAAGATCATAGCTCATCCTGAGTTACTAATAATCGCAGGTGATGCCATTATTAGCATGAGCTGATGGTGATGCCAGTTCACGCACTGCTGCCTATTACCCCCGGTTACTCTACATAATAACTACTATTTATAGGTGTCTATAATAATATACTCATTGGATTGGCGATGGTAAGAGGGTTCAATCCAGGTTGAATCCTAAGCTCTAAAAATCACCAGACAGACGAGTAGGAGGCTAGCGCTTGGTGAAGCAAACCACACATTTTTCCACACTCTACAAAGCTTTTCTAGGTACCTACGTACGTCAGGATAAAGAAAGTATTTGATCCAAAACCAACAGAAAGTTGGGACGAGGGACGTACATAATGACTGACAAGAAATATCGACGCTTGAGAGGAGGAAGGGCCTCATTTTGGGTTTAAATTTTTATTAAAATTCGAAGTCACCCAAATTAGACAACATTCATAGATTCTTGAAGCTAATCTGTAATTGGTGGAGAAAGGAAAAATGGGTATTTCATCGCATGTCCAAAATTTCAAAAAGTCGGATAATGAGATAGGTCGTTTTATCTCTAAGCATCGATATTAAAAAAAAAAAATCCATCGCCTGCTCAGGTATGTAACACATAATAATCTCTCATAACACCTAGCTAGTGATGGGAAGTTTGGTTCACTTGAAGGAATGGGAACGACTACGTTCACTTTTGAGTAAGAACTGCTCCTGAACTGCAGTTCTTGTTCCTACTCCCCCCTCCCCTGCCACCAACATTACCCTTTGTTCTAGCTCTCTTGCTGTAGCTCTTGTTCTAGCTCTTTGTGACTGGTCATATAATATAGGAACTGCGAACGAGGAAGAGAGCAGTCCTTCTCGCAGGAATCAGAAGCCTCCGTTGGGAACTTATCAAGTCAAGTACCGTTCTCAACAGCTGATCTGAGTCGTCCCAGAAGTGCTCCTTTCATCGTTCAGTAGGTGCATAGGTACTGAATAACGGCGGTCAATGCACAATGGGGTGGGGGAGACGGTTTGATACCTGACCTAATGGGCCCCACTATTATACTAGAAAAGTATCGATGGTCCCCGCCTGTACAACAACAACACCTGAACGATCTACTGAACGGTCGTTCTTTCCTCGCAGTTCCCAGTCTGAGCAGTTCTTAAAGAGCACTTCCCAGTCCCAATCATTACCACATAAAACCACCATACTCTGGAGAATACCTACCATACACGTTAAAGTATTCATGTAAACACAATGAAATACATCATACCGGGGACGTCCACCTCACACGGCTTCTTGGTGACTCCCACAGAGTTGTTGGGGTAGCAGAGGTACGTCCGAAACTGCTCCACGCGGTTTTCTAGGGTGAGGAAGCTCTGGAGCCCTTTATTCTCGATGTGGTCTTCAACAGTTTCGTTCTCGTTTTTTATTTTCCAAACGAAGTCCACTTCTGGAGGGTTGGACTGGGCTGTGCATACCAGCACAGTTTTGCCATCGACCTCTTTTCGAGTTATCCCACATTCTGGTTTGACTGTAAAAAGAGCAGTGTGTTTCACTCTGGAAAGTCGTACTTAGGTCGGATAATATATAGGTACCTACCCAGTACCCACCACCTGTCATTGAAATCCCAATGAGGCGTAGATGTCAAATTCACATGACTGACAAACAAGAATTTCAATCAGTTAAGTACGAGTAAGACAAGGTGGTACCAGGCATTTATCTAGCTTCTAGCCAACTTACAGAGAACGTTGATGAACATGCTGCCAAAGATGTTGCCATGGCGGTTGTACGCTTCACATGAGTAATTCCCGCCATTTCTTTTACTCACAGGGAGGTTCAAGAGGAGAGCACTGGAGCTTTTCACAATCACATCCGACTCCCCCTCTCGCCTCCAATTGTAGGAAGCTTCTGGAAATCCTTTGGCGTGGCAGATCACCTTCTCAGGAACGTTACCTTCGATTACGTTGACCACTGTGTTGGATATCGTTATGTTCTCCGGAGCATCTGAAAGCAAATTAGTAGCCTATGTAAATGCACCCACAAAACAAAAATCAAAATTGGACAAGATGTAATCCAGGTTGTTGTGGATTCATGAATGGGCAACAAACGAACCAACAAATTTCATAAAGCAATAAAATATCTCAACTTACATTCAACAGCAAAGAACGCAGAGCTTTTCACTCCGCCACCCACTGAGTTACCAGTGGAGGAACAAGTATAGTTGGCATTGTCCGTCATTCTGTCCAGGTAACCTTTTGGCCAAGCGGTCATATTCCAGTATAAAGTTGAGTGAATCGACTGGAAGTCGTTGGTTCTTGTATCTGGAGGAATTACCCGATTTTCAACCCAGTACCTAATTGAGGAACAAAAATATTGTTAGGAATTAGACGATTATATTATAAAATCCATTGTGCTGCAGTATGGTACTTTAGTGGTAGAAAGCTGGAGTCTGTGAGATGAATCCTTAACTTTCTCCTTTGATGGATGGCAGGTCATCCGCTTACTAACACAATTATAGGTGACATGGCGATCTACTCAACAAGCTGTTTACTATATAATACCCTCCATCGTGTTAACAGGAATGTCGAATTTGAGCAGGTCAGAAGGAAGAGGTGGGTCAAGTACGCAGACTGTGCCAACTTTGTGGGAGGTGTATCGGTATACACTGGTGATCATAATTGAGGGCTCACCCTCGAAAAACAGTTTTAAATTTGCGCATGACTGGTCAAAAAATATAGTTCCACTCAAACGGATTATAAATATTTCTTTAAAATATACATCCGAATGACGAGGCTAGGACCCTTTCCAGCTCATTAGAACATTCCAATCACAAATCAACGGACACTTTTGGTTGAAAAACTGATTTTCGCTTATTCACAGAAATAACAATATGAATGTTCCAAGTGGATAAATTAAAAACCGTATTTAGGATATTCGTCTCATCCTGAAGAATTTGGGGGAACCGAAAGTTCAACAAAAAACGTTGACCCTTTTTAGAAAATTGCACTCAAAATTAAGGGATGACTTCATTTTTACTGCTTTTAATCAAAGTTGTCATGCGGCTTGTGCGAGGATGAATGAGGAAAAGAGAGATTAAATCAAGTTTTCTACCTTGAAATGATGATTCAACCGTAACCGACAAAAATAACCATCTTACAAAAATTTTGCAATATTTAGGTACCTATACAAAATCCAATTTTTTCAATACTTGTAATTCAAAATGTTCAAATTAATAGAGTGTAATACCGCCCCTTGCAGTATGAAGGGCTCAGATCCTCCTCGGCATTGATCCGATTAGTTTTGTGATTTCTTCTCGAGTGATGGGCGCTCACTCCTCCACTCTGAATTACAAGTTTTGAAAAAAATTGAATTCCTTACGAATATTACGAAATCTCAGTAAAATTGTAATTTTTGTAAATTACGATTAAATCATCATTTCAAGGTAGACAACTTGATTTAATCTCTCTTTTCCTCATTCGTCTTCGCACAAGCCGCATGACAACTTTGATTAAAAGCAGTAAAAATGAAGTGACCCCCCTTAATTTTGAGCGCATTTTTCTAAAAATGGTTAACGTTTTTGGTGAACTTTTGGTTGTCAAACATCAACTACTGAACAGATTTGGACCCCCCCCCCCCCCCAAATTCTTCAGGATGAGACGAGCTTTCCAATTTCCTACACGGTTTTTAATTCGTCTACTTGGAATATTCATATTGATATTTCTATGAATAGGCAAAAATCGGGGTTTTCAAGGAAAAGTGCTCGTTGGCCATTCTTGATTGGAATTCTAATGAGTTCGATTTGGTCTTAAACTCTTCATTTGGATATTATCAGAAAATCTACAATTCATTGGAGCTGAACATATTTTTTGACCGGTCATGTGCAAACCTGAAACTGTGTTTTTCGAGGATGATCCTATAATTTTGATCACCAGTGTAGTATCTATGAAATGTATTACTGTCCTTGTTTGGGGCCACTAGGATGGATAAACTTAATCGCAGCGCACAGTGCCATGTGAACCTTGCTCAAAGATTAATATGAAATATGCTCTCTCACACAGTGTGGAAATATGAGAGGGACTTACTTCACTTTCCCGTTCGGCAAATCGTATATATTCGTGTTCCCTTTCAGCCATTTTATCGAGCATATCGGGCTGCACTCTACGCGACAGCTGATACTGATGTTCTGAGACGTCATCACAACACCGTAGTAAGGAGTGAGGCGCTCGATGAAAGTTGGAGGTGCTAAATGTGACAGTAACAAACGGAGAAGAGACAAGTTGTGAAAATCATTAGATAACTGAAGAGGTGGATTCGAGAAATGACAGCTTGCTCACTGTTGAACTTACGACGGTTATAGGAGTCAAGAGAAACAACAGTGTAATGATTTTGAGGAATAGGGGAGACAATAAGTACAGTTGATCAGTAAGTAGGTAGTGGAAGTGGGGTCAGTTAGGAGAAATAGACCTGCAGATGAAAACAAGAAGGTACCAAGCCATCTTCCAACGTAGGTACGTTCTGTCGTTAGTACCCTCGTGGTGAGTAAAGATCAATATTTTTCTAGAATTGTTTATTATCAAACGCAGCTCGAGTTCAAAACAAAGCTCTTTTCGTAGCTGCTATCGATTTAATAGACTGATAATGCAAATAACATCAAACGAATAATATCAAAACACTCGACAATAATTTTACACTGACCAGCCAACCTCTATCACGTATTGCTAATAGCAGCATTTCGACGGGGTCCAACAGGTATTAGAAAGGATTGGGAGAAGTGCCCTAACAGGATATTTATGATAATTGGGCATCGAGGCAAAAATAATATATAATGCCATTAAAAATTATGCAAAGCTTTCATAATTACCATCGACACGTATATAAACAGACGCTGATTCACTTTCGCCCCCAAGGTTCAAGGCGGTGCAAGTGAAATTTGACTCAGTCTCAAGAGTGACAGGATCGATGGTCCAATTGGCAGTTGTGACGTCCATTACTGTATGACTTCCTCTGGTCCACCTGATAATGAATACTATTTTGAGTACCTACGTACAGAATTATGGTCCGGGTACGAATTTTAATCAGAAGGATTGAATTGCTCTAAATGAGGGTGGTTGCAATGGCGAGAAGGGGAAGGGAAAAGCCCATAATCTGTGTCGAGCTTCAATATTATGGTCGACACAGAGCAGGATGGTTGGAAACTACTTCTTCATGCTCACCTGAAAGTTGTGTTACTAGGTCGTCCGATTTCCCTGACCGCACAGACCAGTGTAACCGATCCTCTTTTGACGACACGCTGAGGGTGATAGGTCAGACTAACTTGGCTCGGAGGATCTGAAAATGAGTTGCATAAAAATATGTACGAAACAAGAGACAGTCACTGATCACAAGAGCCATCAGAAGGGAATTTGTACTAGAGCCCTGTACCAGGGGAAAAATCGGAAAAAGGGATTGTGATTTGTGAGTCAACCTTATTCCAACTGTTAGGAATCCTGTGGAAAATCCGTGTTGTCAAGTTGGCTGCCCTGCCAATTCTTGAGGTGAGAAACGGGGAATTTTTATCAAAACTATATATTTATACATTTTTAAAAATACAATATTCAGAACTCTTGGAAGAACGGTTGTATGAACCCCGTTTTCAAAAATAAGCGGTAGTTCTTAAATGAGAGTGATTAAAAGTAAAAATGCGACAAGAAATGATGTATCAGTCTAGTGACATCGGCTGTTGTTGGCCGAAGGAGGCGGAGCAAAGCTTTGGAGGTGAAGGTTCTCAATGCTGCCAACAATAGAAATGGCAAACCTTGTAGCAACCTTGAAGAACCTTTGCCCTGTTCTTCGTGAGCATCCTCTTGGTGTGATTTTGAGGACGTGTACATGGAAGAAGTAGAGAGTGTGTCTCTACTTGTGAAAGTGTCTCTACTTCTTCCATGACGTGTATTTTAAATTTAGTTATACCTTTGCAGTCCCATCCATCCATCCATTGCGGTTCTGTACATCGTTTAAAGTGATGCACGAGGGCTCTAATCGGGATTTGAGTTGAACTATTCGGCAATATACCTGATACGTCATTTCTAGCTGGAACTCAGAAATTAATATTTCACACTCGTTTTCTGCTTAGACTTTCCGACATAAACACCTCATTAAGTGGCTAATTAAGCGTTGATTTGTTGATTTCCGTTATTGAACAGAATGGGGTATGCACACCTATTTATTTATTTCATTTTATTTTATTTTTTAAATGAAGGCAGATTTTATCCTGAGAATATTGACACCAATCACACTGTCCTACCATAAGTAGTGATTTTTCTATGATTTTTCAAAGTTTCTAGAAGTTCTGATACCATTTTACCCCTCTCGCCTGGGCGGGACCCCCCCCCCCGCCTTTTTGACGTCAGAACTTCTGAAAATGTAGAGAAATCATAGAAAAACAACTACTTATCTTAGGACAGTGCGGTTGGTGTCAAAGTTCTCAAAATAGAAAATAGATTCATTAAAAAATAATATAAACAGCTTTTGTGACCCATGCGCACATCCACATTTTGCAAGAAAAAGGAGAATTTTCAACGCACGAAAAGTGCTGATGGTTGAGAAATATTTAACGACAACCAATTTGTTTAGCATAGCTTAGTATTATTTTGAGTTATTTCCTCAAAATATCACTTTGACTATTTAATTGAAAAAAAAGCTACATACAATAAGTAGGGAGGGAAAAGAGGAAAACTTCAGATGATAATCGTTGATGAGTAGTTCCGAACCCTCCAGAAGGATGCGCCCTCAGCAGGCATTATTCTAGTGGAAAGGATATAGTTCACTGAACGTTCACTGGGACCACAGAGTAACATAAACAAGGAACCAGTGGTTAGGGATGGATGTAAGAAGGGAGGGTAAGCGAGTGCATTAGTTCTTTGCGTTTTGGATCGTTCCTTCAGTTCAGCAGGAGTCTTTCCGATGGCATGGATACTACATGAGGAGTTAATCGTATCCAAGCCAGAAAGAAGAACGATCGACAGTTCTAGTTCATTGTGCTAGTATAGTAACTACTGAACCAACCGTACTGTTCAAAAGAACAACAAACTCATTTCAAGGAATGGACTAACTGAGTTTATAGTATCCATGCCAGAAGTCAGAACGAGGATATTGAAAGTACTCATTGCACTGGAATGAATGACTGATCTAACTCGTCAACTACTCCATTCAAGGAGTGAACTAAGTAAACTTTAGTCCCACAACTGAACCACTCTTACCCCTCATTAATGTGTACCTGCTAGTAAAGAATGTTAATACTACTCACAGTATATTATGAGCTCCGATGGCTCAGCCATGGAACCCCATCCAGCTTCATTTTTCCCCATGCACGAGTAGTTTCCGTGCATCTGTCGGTCAATGTTCATCAGAAGGAGTTTGCTTGGATCATCGACACACAGCGTCTCGTTGTTGCAATTGGGGAGCTCTTCTATCAGTCCGCCGTTGAAAAACCATCTGGACAGACATATGCGGAAGTAAGCGGAACGTGACCCTAGTAAATAATGTCATTGACTTATGGTAATTTGCATGGAGGTAGGCGCCTACATAATCTTTACAATAAAGTACGAAATCAATTTTAACGTGGAACATGTTTTTACGGGAGTAAACCGGGCTGCAAAACGTCCAGTCCAGTCCAGGAGAACTCCCCTCCCCGTCGCCCACACAGTTCTCCCTCTACCCCACTCCTGCCACCCAAATCCGAGGAGAGCATGGCGAGACCTCACTCCACCGAAAACTGCCGAGGGGGTTCTACCAACCCGAAAAACGCCAAAAGCAGCTGAAGACGTGTATTACATCACATTGCGTTAGGTCGCTGGTCCGAGGCTTCGAAATCCCACGAAGTTTTTTTGCTTCCTCACTACCGAAGGCAGGGAAGCCTTGGATTCGTGATTGAGTAAAATAAAGTTCATGTCCTCCAAAATTTAAATTTCCACTACCATTTTCCGTTTCAGACATCGAGGAACATATTTGGTTCCGTGTCTGTCTGTCTGTGGTAATTCCTTGCAACACCCATAACTACCCGAAATAATGGTCGAAGTGGGCTGAAATTTTGAGGGTAGGTGCGGGTTGACTCACAGATGGTCCCGTACCAAAATCATTGAATAAGTAACGTAACTTTCGTGTGCGCATGCGCAAACGTGAAATAATTGGAACACCCATAACTACCCTAAATATCGTTGAAATCAATTCAAACTTGGAGGGTCGGTCAGGAATAATACTTTGGTAGTTCCAAATCAATTTCATTGGAATGGTAATGTAACTTTGATCTACGCATGCGCGAACATGAAATGTTGACCATTTCCTTGTAACGTTTCTAACTAAGCGATAAATAGTCGTAGAAAGCTGAAATTCTGAGGGTATACGCGGGTTGGATCGCAGATGGTCCCGTTTCAAAATCATGAAAATCGTTTAGTCTGCGCATGCGCAAACGTGAAATACTTGGAGTGCCCATAACTACCTTAATTATCGTTGAAATGAGTTCACATTTGGAGGGTCGATCAGTATAACACTTTGATGGTTCCGTATGAACTTCATTGGAATCTTACTGTATCTCTCCGCATGCGCTAACATGAAATGTTGACTGTTTCCTTATAACAGTTCTAACTACGCGAAAAATAATCGTAGAGGGATGAAATTTTGAGGGTACACGCGGGTTGGATCGCAGATGGTCCCGTATCATAACGAACCTACCCAACTAGTCTATACGTTCATGTGATTCAAGTGAGGAAGCTATAGCGCCTACTCGAATTGGCAGACGTTTTTCTACATATCTCCATATCCTCTGTTATCATCTACCTATTCGACAAATATGTTCCATATTTCCTTGCTTTGATCCTTGATCTAAATTAGTATAATTCGGGGGTCTGGGGGGTGTCCCCCAGATTTCATTCAACAATAAACGTACCGTCATGAACTTTAAACCACTGGCGGCTAGACTACAGCAGCGCATTTTTTTTTCTTTTAAAAGGATCATATTTATTTATGTAAAGGCGCTCACAACGGGCGAGCATCGACGAGCCGAGCACCCGGCATGCGAATACTCTGTAGGTGTGGACCATTCGCGAGTGTTTCCGCTTGGAGTCGGTACAGCAAAGGGTGTTCGTCATTCATGCTCGCCAAATGCGGACGCAAATGAGAGCCGTCACTAAGTCAGAGTCAGTTATCTCTGTTCAGGATGGGTAGCAATGAACACAAGAATTCATGATTCTACGAATTTGAACATTGAATGTACCTATTGGTAGGTACAGTGAACGTTGGCTACTTCCATTTAATGTTGCCGATTCCAGCGGCAGTATTTTCCTGAACATTATTTTCGAAGAAATGACAGATGAATAGCCACCAGCATGATGGAAAGGCTCACATCAGCATGAATTACTTCTGTATAATTCAGAGGCATTCCTGCTGATTTTTACCCGCACTTTGTTCAACAAAAAGTTGAATTCCTCCTCCGAATTTCAGCAAAAGTTCTTAAACAACCCCTCCCATCGTCTCTCCGAATGTCATCCAGGAGTCGTGTATTTTCCCTAGATTTCAAAAAACTCGTTGCCCTCAACCTTCGCCTTCTTCTTTTAACCTTCATCGACTTGGCCGTAATGATGAAAGAAGCCCCGGCCACTGCGGGTTTCGAAAAGAAGGGAAGGACACTGCCGGAAAAAGCGATAACACTGCCGAACATTGAAGAACAAGAATGCTCGTCTGGTGTGTACAGGAGGCGAACAAAAAATGTTAGCGAGCATTCGCGAACCCTCGTTCATCGATGCTCGCCCGGTGTGGACACACACACCATAAGAAATGCTAAGCCCGCACAACCGAGCAGTCTTGAAGGAAGGGTAGAGCACGTGCGCCGCCTAGCCGACAAGCCTAGCAGATCATTTACAAGTTTCGACATGAAGGAAAAATTCTGGTTTGACCAAACGAATTCTGGTCTTTCTCAAATTTCTTAGAAGACCAAGAGATTTGTTAGTTCCTGGACGGGAAAACAGATTAAAATCGACCACAAACCCTTGTGGGTGTTGAGCCAAAAGTGAAATCTCAGGTGAGTACAGGAAATCTCTACAAAACCTATGCTAAACTTTAGCTCATTAGAAAATCATATCATTAACCAGAATATCTCGAAAATACATCTGTTACTACCAAGTGATTTTTGGGTTAAACACTTAGAATTCTTGGTAGGTAGTAGTGTCCGAACCTACAAGAGAATCAGGAGATGACCTAATTCTCGAATCACACATTTATCAGTAGTTCTCAAGTTCATTCCTTCATCCGTACCTCGAAATACTACGGCAACCCCTCACTCATTGTTAATCATCCATGATTACTTTATACGGTGCAACCTTACCCATCTTACCGGAATGCATAGGGGAGTAGGAATGGTCGATACAATTTAAAGGATCGATAATAGTACTCACTAGTATCGATACCGCGACAGAATCGACGCGAAAGTACCGATATTACAGTTTCGGAAATGGGTATCGATGAATTCTGTTTGAAAAACAATTCAAAGTTTTTTGGAATTCAAGGTTGTGCCTCTTACAACACAACGACGAGGAGATTACTACGATTATTTATTATTTTATTTTATGTGAATGAATTCAGGAACAATATTTAAGTAGGTAGGTACTATTTCAATTTTTTTCTAAAACTCTTTTTCCTCAGATAGGTAAGGTATGTGAAGGTACTTCCTACCTTTTCTGATACTAAATAAGTATTAACATAGAATAAAACGATCACATTTTTATTTTAAACAGGAAAGTAGGTAGGTAATAATCTTAAAAAATATCATACGAACTTAAATGAAAAATATGTACATTCTATGTAAACGAATAATCAAAGTGAAACATGCACGGAGACAATTGAGAGGAGCAGTGTGGTAGTTGTTTTCTCTCTTCTGTGGACGTGAACATGATGTTCAACTAGTGACGTCGAATTATGATCTTGATATTTCGGTGTAGGTACTTAGTATTATGGATTTGAGAAAAACAAAATGGCAGATAAAAGAAATTTACCGACTGGTATCGGATTTTGATATCACAGCATAGTATCAACTGTCCGATAGTATCGATGAAGAAGTATCGATGCTAAAAATACTCGGTACCTCTGCAAAGAGTATCGATACCCGATACTATCGAAAAGTATCAACCATCCCTACAGGAGAGATGCCTCTTCTCGGATAGCAAGTAGTAGTAGGATTATGGAGGAAATCTAGATTTAGTTATTTCGTTGCTGTGAGCTTTCCGTAAGTTCAAGATCGTTTGCCTCCTCGCCATAAACTTTATTCATCAGTCCATTCAATTTTCAAATTGAGGTACAATTTTAAATTAAAGGCAAAACTCCAATATCTTTGTATCACCGTCATCTAGCATGTGAAATTCAGAATTTCCAGGGTCGTCAGTGTAACGGCTCATCGCTCTTCGCAACTTTCACTAAAACGCAAATCGATCTTGCAACCTTCACAATCCACTGATTCGCATAATCGATCTTAATTTACACCCAAAAGGCAACTTGCTTTAAACTATTTTTATACTTCAACCTATTTGGAAGGGCTAAAATACGATCGGTTTGATATGAATTACCCAATTACACTATGGATTATGATTCTCGATCCCTAATCAATAACTCGATTGGAATCCAATAAAAAACATGTTGTAGGTTCCTCTAATTTTAGGAGTTTTCAACAGTAATGTTGAGATAGAAACCGAGTAAGGCTTCACTTTGTTTTCATGTGCTTGAGTTCATTCTCATGAGGTCGGTTTACTTAAGGGACCACACTTTAATACTCAACCTGAGAGAATTCCTCTTCCACTAAACACACAGAAGACTTACCCTTAGTGAATAAATGTTGTTAGACTAAACACTGAATTCTATAAGGCTGCTGACTTATTCAAACTGTTGACTTATGCATGGCTTGCCTAATTCTAATTTGCACACACCTCATTTTAAAATAATTGCATAGGATTAGGTAGTTCGGCAACTGATTGTGCAGCAACACTAATAAATTGACACAAGTTGTTCAATAATATGATATGATAATGATATGTACAATTATTTTCTGAATGATTAGGCTACAGGGAGAATGAACACTACAATAACCTTGCAATCCCGCGTTTTCATCAACATCCTGCCATTCACTGAATGTCAACGAGTTGAGATGCACAACTTTTTGGACGATTTTTTAAATTCTTCCACCTATATCCTTCTAAAATGTCGTTTCCCTGTTTCCTCAGTATAATAATAGAGTATAGGCGTCATCTTCACACATTTAGCGAATTTTAAAAGAAGAATCAAGCTATTGCAATGGGTCCACAATTTTCAGAACATGAATTTTTGACATTTTTTTAACAGACAAATCCGTTTCAGAGCAACCAGAACAACACCTCCTTTCAAACGACCTGTACATACCTACCCGTGGAAAGTATGTATGGAAGGGTGAGTAAAACAGAAAAATAACGCTTTAGTTGTTTTTCATACAGAATAGGGGTCTAATTGGGATTTTTGGGGGTCAAACATTGGTATTAAAAGCTAAAATCAATAATAATTCATCTGACGTTGTGTAGGATGGTGATTCACGACAGAAAGAGGTATGACTTCGATTATAAAACTATTTTTCCCATAAAAGAGTGGGTCAAATTTGACTCTATAAGGGTCAAAAATTGGTAAAAATTGCTAAAATCACGAAAAATCATGTAATTTTAAGAAATGCGGTATGGTTTCTCGCTATATAATATTTTTAAACAATATCACGAATATTTTCTTGACAATTCGCTCTTATAGCCATGCTGCATGACTAGAACTTTTTCGAGTTCTGGCAGGTCAATATGGTTTTCCCTAGTTTTTCATTTTTGTATACAGTCTTACGAATCACAGACCTTATCCTCAACTATTATGTAACATGTAGTCAGCTATTATGTAAAAGGTAAATTATTTAGACCCCACATTATGATATGTCCGCATTTCACAAAAATGAAGAATTTGTGTACTTACGACCTTCAGAATGAAACTATCGTCCGTTCCTCATGTACCTCATAGAACAAATAATATCTATATTATGCAGAAAAAAAATTTGTCGTGGAAAAAGTGGTGCATCCCCTTAAGATAATTACACAAAACTCTTAATATCGCTATAACAACATAATTGAATATTGTTTATAAATTATTCAGTATTAGAGCCCGCCTAATGGGTGGGCATAAAATAAAAGCAGACAATTAGAAAAATGTATTAAACAATTTTGTATTCGATTAACCGAAGACTTATTATCAAAATAAGTAATACCTACCTCGAACATCAATCCATGACCTATCTAGTAATCATCAAACTGGAAAAATCAATTAGAAGTAATTATCTACTTACGAAAAATTAGAGTAATTTCAAGTTTCATTCTCAAGTTCGTAATCAAAACCCTATCGAATGCGACTGATAATAACGGGTACGTGAAGTCATACTGTAACTTCGAATTTTAATTTAGAGGTGTTCAGCCCAGTACCTACTCGTGTACACAGACAGCATTTCCAGCGATTTCCTACTACATCTCTGCTATGTTGGGTAGGTGCGTCTTGAAATAATTTCTCGCACCCAACGATATTAGCTAGCCCAGAAGCTAAATATACGCGGAGAGGGATTCGGCAGCGAATTTTGAATTCGGTTGGTAACTGGTGAATTACAGCGTCGCCTCCAACTCACACGTGCGTGTTAATGGGTAAAGTGCTCATGTCTCGTAACTACCTACACGGAAGCTGGCTGTGGTTGTTATTATCATCACCTCACGGAATAAACCGCCTCTAATGAATGTACTTTCCCAACAAAATTATGGTGCGTCCTCAAAATGAGGAGCGTAAAGATATCAAATTAGGTAGACGTAAGTTACCTACACCTCCTGATAAAACTAATTTTTTTTCCTCACTAGTAATTAAGAATCGCAAAAACCTGAGAAATGGTCTCTCTGTGTTACTTATTGGCTAATAATTGTAACAAATATTGCTCAACGAAATTAGAAGCAAGTAAATTAGAAGGATTTCTGAAGATCGATCCACAAATGTTCAAATTTGAATTGGATTACAATCCTGTACTAACTAACGTCTGCACAAGAACAGAAGATGAGAAATTTCGTCCGTTCTTCTAACATGGAAGTTACAGAAGCGATTTCGATGAAATTGTCGGGGTCCATGCAGGTCGAGTCCCAGATGAACCCCTGTGAATTCTGTTGTGATCGGCTGCTCCTCCACAACCTACACTATGTGTAGACATGTATTCTCTCAGAGTGGGGACCCCCCGACCACCCTCTGATCATGTCAGGGGGCTATAAAAGAGCCGAGTGCCACCAATAAATTAACCATTCTCAATCAAGCGATCGACTCGTCTGTCTCCTCCTCAATCACTACACTGGTGACCCCGAGTGGTGACACGCAGCGCACAGCCTCCGCCCGCCGTCTGCGACCGCGGTGCGACGACAGCGCCTTCCGACGACGAACAGCGCCGCTCAGCGCCCGCCGACCGTCTGCGACGAGCCCCACCTCCGCAGCACGACGCCCGGCACACGCGCCCCACTCCGACGCCCCACAGCGCCGCCCCACCCCGACGCCAGCGTCAACGGAGACCGCAGCGACTCCCCGCTTCACCGCCCTACCCCGCGTTTTCTATATAAGGCCGTGTCCTACGTGGATCTGCCGCGCGCGTCAACGCGTCGGAGCTTTCGGGCGTTCACACAAATCGCGTCGTCATGCCGCGCGGCGAAAAAAAAGGTGTCCTACGTGAAAACGCGAGACGCTTCGTATTTCAGTGGACGCCGACTGTCAAGTATTGTCACCTGTTCTTTTATTTTTACTGCTTTATTTTTGATTACGTTCAAGTATCAGGCAGACATTTATGCAATATTTTCTGAGCCTAAGTTGTCCTACTACTACTAGTTGATATTGTATAATAATTCTAGGAGACTTAAAAAAAATAAGAGTACCAAATACAGTTTGTTTCTAAAAATCACGTATTGTTATTTTATAAACATCTCATTAAACGTAGGTACATAGGGGGGGTACTTGCTTGCCATCCTAGATTGTTGCGATACTTCGCCCCAAGCAGTTTGCACCAAATCACGGTTTTTATAGTGTTATTTATTTATTTTTTCATTTATTGGCAATATATCATAAATAAGTACATAATGGAGATAAATATACAAAATAATTAAAAATACTAAAAAAAGCCGAATTTGGGAGACATTTTAATTGGAGAAATTGCCCACCAAAGAATAAGTTCGGAAGAACTTGTGCTCTTCGGTGTACCGGTTATTCCAAAGACACGGCCGCTTTTGGACTTCTGCAGTTAACATTTCCATCACACAAAATACACAAAAACACGGTCTTCTACACAGCAATTAACAGAACAAACGAGATAAACAAATCAAACGCGGCGTTTGACGCGAGGCGGTGACGGTAAAAATCAAACTAGTTTGGAAATCAAACCGAAGCGTTCAACGCTGTCGCGACAACGCGCCGTCCGAATCACGTGACAATTTCCATGGTTTTCATTGGTCTGCGTCTTCAACGCGCCAACGCCCGAACGCTCCGACGCGCGCGGTGGATCCACGTAGGACACTGGGTAACGCTCACGGACGCCTGCGAGAGACTCACTTCCAGACGACACCTCTCCGGGACTGGCGCCTACAAAGAGAACGAAAAAACGGACCCGAAACCACCGACACCCGCAGAAACAACTCTACCGACATCAACGCTCCAGCTCCGGCCGTCCGACCCCGCATTCCCGCACGTCTGATTCGCCCAACTCGAGATCACATTGACTCACGAAGGCCTCACGACGCGGCATGCAAAATTCGCCCGCGCCTTCCTCGCCATCGAGCCCCGACAAGCGGACCTCACCGCCTTACTCCGAACCGACTTCCGACGACGAGCTACCGTCAGTTCTCGCCCGTAGAGCACACCCGGCCGACACTTCGACCCCGCTCAACCGGCAGCTTTTCTGCGAGCCCTTCTAGACAGCCTTCGCCTTCACCTCGCGGCGCACGACGAACCCGATCCTACGAAACTCGCTGCTCTCGCCGATCGCCTCATACCCCTCGCCCCCCCTCCTCGAGTGGCTACCGTCACCGAAGAGGTTCGTGTGATTCGAATAGTCGACAACAGCGACCGCCGACGCAGCCACGACCGACCACACGCCGCGCGACGAACGGCTCGTGTTTCTACCGCCGCACATGGGACCCCCGAGCACAAAAATGCCGCACCCCATGCACCTGGCGCCCGCAACAACGCCCCGCCCGATCAGCCGCCACGGCCGTACCCACGCACTCAACCTACATACCGGCTCTTCATACGCCGCAAACGTACCGCCCCCAACGGCAACGACCCGGACAGCCACAACGGACCACCGCAACCACCGCAACCAGCACACGCACCTCCCACGCCCGACAACCGCCCCCGGAACGGCACGAAGAACAAAATTTAACTAAATACGTTACTTAAATTCTGGGGGGAGCAGTGTTGTGATCGGCTGCTCCTCCACAACCTACACTATGTGTAGACATGTATTCTCTCAGAGTGGGGACCCCCCGACCACCCTCTGATCATGTCAGGGGGCTATAAAAGAGCCGAGTGCCACCAATAAATTAACCATTCTCAATCAAGCGATCGACTCGTCTGTCTCCTCCTTAATCACTACAAATTCCATTACACCTGATGTGAGCATTAATTTATTATGATTGTATGAGTACAAATATGAAATCCGCATATTGCTCATAGGCAGATCTGTTTATGTTCTACATAGTTGGATGGCATTTTTAATGGTCATACAAATTAGATAGACCATCCCTAAATATCTTCGCGTCTGCACATGGATTTTTTTTAAACAATAATTTCTGGTTCATTCATTTCGATCAGTTCGTTGATTAGTTGGGAAGCGGTTTTGTAGTGACCCGTACCTATATACCTCCACCTACTATTTTGTAGACACACAGGTCGTAATAAATGTTGGATACACCCACTAATATTAATTTCTGGGCAACTTCTTGATTTATTAAAAATTATCAATGATGGTCCATAAATTTGTGTACTGCTTCTTCCTCAGCGATGTTTAGCTTTTCATTTGTATAGACAGAAATTATTAAGGGAGGCGGACAACTCCGGATCTACAAAGTACTTAACTATGATTCATGATCTGTAACTTCGTGTATAATTGTGTAGTCTAGTGCTAGTTGGAAAAGTGAATGGTAGAAATATCTTTCTTAAGCAGGGAGCAACGTGATCGAAAGACTTAACGCAATTAAGGTCAAGCAGCGCGTTCTCGTCCCAACCGTACTGCATTTAAACCGTCGACCTTCTGAGAAAGAAACGCTAAAATAAAGAGAATCATGACACAACGCTTTCAAATGGGGTTTGCTCAGCAATGCAAGCGAAATTTACTCGATCACAGATAAGAATGTTTTCATGGTCCAATGAGCATAAATCTCTTCTGAGCAAGCTGCAAGCGAATTAATGAGATCGAGTTCTCGAGATTGCCTTAAATAGAAACTGACTCGAGATTAGCGAAATGAAGCCTTATAACTAAGGATTAGCCCAGCCAGAAAGGCGGACTCCTCTCTACTAATATTTCCGAAGAAAGAGATAAGGTTCGCGTGAAAGAAAGGGGACAGATTTCATTAAAAACAGGAATTCTTCTGTGATACTCGCGGATGCCAGGCGTTGAATAGGATACAACACTTCCCTCGATGAATTTCAGTTAGGACAGTGTCAAGAAACACTTAGTTGAAGGTGTTCAAAATAGGCACAATAATTATTAAAGAACCACGTACCGGACTTTGACAAGGTCAGGAGGATTTCCAGCCATCACGTTGCACGAGAGAGTTACGTTCGTGACGATGTCCTCCACGATTGGAGATTGTGGGTCCATCGTGACGTTGACTTCGGGTTTATCTAAAAAAAAAAAAAAAAAAATTCATTGAATAGATTTAAAAAACCAGGTACAATCAAATTCAGTTATTCTAAAAGAACCGAAGGATAAAGGGTGTGGGGGGAACGAGTCTCTCTGAATGAGCGTATTTCGTTTGTTTCCGGTTTGTGAACAGTAACATAATTTGGAAGTTCTGGTGTCTCATTATTAGAGAATGTCCCAAATTATCAATGATTTAATTATTTGTCACTACATTCAATATTCAATGGTACCCTCTATATGTTTCAATGGCAACGTATATTACCTAATATTACCTAATATTATTTATTACACCCTCCAACGCCCCGATTAATTCCATTAGGCAAGAGTTTATTTTTCAGGTATTACCTCATGTAAATAAAATTTAACGATTGTTGTGACCCGCTTCACCCAGTCTCATCTGAACAGAACTAGACCTCAATAAGAACAAAATACTTGGCCTTTATACTATAATAACGTTGAATTTAGATTTGCCTCCACTATCGGCGGCGTACAATGAAGCAGTAAAATTTGTTAATGAAATCCACTATGCGGTAAAAGTTTGACACCGTTCCTACATGATCGAAAATTTTACATACCTAGGTATCCAATACCTACTTCATCATCTTAGCGAAAAGGAAAAAAAAATCAAACTACGATTTTCGTACCTACGCTCCTCCTCATTATTTACTCATCTCCTTTTTTCACGGATTATATTTATCATCACCTCAATGCGGTTATAGTGTTCATTAGTATAGGGTGTATTTTCTTGATTTTTTTTTTCAATAACTCTTCTTAATACTTGAAGTTCATTTGCTGTAAATCCGAACAATAAAATTCAGCTAAGCGTTTCATTGTTACAATCTTCTCTGGGGACGTAAGAAACCGGTGTTAGTATGAAAAAAGTAGTAAGGTACCTATGTAATTATACATTTTCTTTTTATTATTATTATTTTTTTTATGTTTCCAACCAGCTCCCGGTAATATATCAAGCCGTTCTTGGTATAAAAATGGACAAAACAAAAGTAATTAAGCCAGTAAGACTGGAATTGTTTTTTCCGTTAGTTGTTTCTCATAGTGGAAAAAATTCTAGTGGATGAATTATAAGCTTTTTGCTGTTAAATGGAACATTTTTATATCCAATTTCCTGCTCAATTCAACAGCACTCCAAATATAATCATCAAGGGTTTTACTAGCTGAATTTGGAAAGCGAAGAACTTCGAGTTGGTAACTCCGGCCTGACGAGTTTAAGATTCCGTAAATTTTAGTAGGTGAATTTTCAATGAATATCCTGAAATATCTCGTCCCTCCCTCCTATGATCCTGTTTGTGCAATAACAAGCGTGTGAGGCTACTTGTTGAAAAGCAGGAAGATAATGCTGGTAGTAAACTCGGTATTGTGAGCGTCACGTTCTCGCATGACACCGTAAACGGTTCTCATGTGTGTACTGTGGGTTTGTGTATTGTGTAATTCTGTGTTTGTGTACTGTGTGTCCTTTCGGGTGATGTTTTTCTCGCCGCCCCCGCAGCCTCCTTCCGTTTCCCCTCCGGTTATTGTGCTCGAGGCCCCCATTAATAATCATAGCGACATTCCCACTCACAATGGACGGAGACGCGGGTCGTGGAGTTGGACATGGAAGTACCCACTTCGTTGGTGAGGCTGCAACTGTACGCCCCCATGTCGTCTCTCGTTGAATTTTTGATAAGAAGCGTGTGGTCTGTCATGACGATCGAGGAATCGGCGTCTTTTTCTATCTCTGCGTCGTCCTTGAACCTGCGAACATTCGTATAAATACTTATAGTGTAACAAACATGGAATTCTGCAATGTGATCGTCCAATATTATAGAGGTTACTAGTCATGTATCAGATTCCACAAATTCGATTAAACTTAATATCATTACATGTAGGAGCCGCGTCTTGTGCGCTTCTGTCTGCCCAAAGTGATCAGAAATTCACGTACTTGTTTATCACTTCAATTGAACAAAATTAGCAACATACTCGCCAGACACAGTCGACACCTGCGAATACTGAATTCATTCGAATGGAAGGCCGGGTTGTCCTACATGGCTAGGGAGTCCGAACTTGATTAAAACCTCCCTCATCGGGCAATTCCCAACAGCGAACACCTCTCTACAACGGACACATTTATAACCCCCATTCTTAACTATTTTTATCGAATCATTGAATCGAAATTGCAATTGCAGTGAGCCCGACAATTTTAGTATATGCATTTTTGAAAAATCTCGATTCTTTACTGTTCCACAGCATACTGTCCATATAAATGCCTGTGTCACACCAGACGATATTTGATCTCTGCTTCATGATGTAAAAGTGAATAACAATTATCATGAATTGATTTCTTATTACTTAAAAGTTAAGAAAAATACAGAGTTCATAACTTTATAGAATAAAGATTGTGGAAGAAATTAATTTTCCCCTTCGCGAGAAAAACGTTGAACCATGGATATGTTTGAGGCTAGATTGTGAGCTTGGCAGCGTGAGATATTACTCAACGAGTGGTTAACGATTTTCCAAGGATTGATAACTAACGGAGTACAATTTCTTAACTAGGAAGTGGTTGTAGTTGAAAATCATTGACATTTTGACTAACACACCTTCGTGTCGCAAAAATCTGTCGTCCTTTCACAAAATTCGATCAGACCCCCAGGAGAAAAACATATCCACGTTAAAAAAACGCAGCAAAGTCACATGGGTTTATTATTCTACTGGACATACCTACAGAAATGTTGGCTGTTCATTTATTGTTTCTTTAATGCGAAATAATTGAAATAGCTATTTCTGATTGTTTTCACCAATTTTGGCCCTCATTAGGTAGGTACACTCCTTTTTTTTCAAGTTATCTTTGATCATTGGTAGTGTCATTTAATTGTCATGATTCACCTGTTGACACTTTTTCTAGAGTTATTATACAAATTGATGGTGATTTCAGACGATTTCCCAGGTTTTTGACCCATTAAAAATCAATTTTGGGAGCAGAACCTTTGGTAGAACCTCAATTTTCCACTCGTTGGTCAAAATCGACTTCATATTCGGTCTTCTCGTCCTAACAAACTGGACAACGATACCTAAAAAGCTCACGTTACTAAAACAGAAAAAATATGTACCTATTTTTATAGCCATTTTCGCTCATAACACCCTTGGGTATATTCCGATCGGGCTGCAAAGTTTCGGGACACAACCAGGGCCCAAATGGAGCATGTGTGCGAAAGAACGAATTTGTTAGACCGAAAATGAAGTAGTTATGCGTGATACGGCGGACGGACATTGCATTTTTGGAATCTACGTACCTTGAAACGTAAAAGAAAAAATTCTGAGGGGGTGTTATAAAAGTTTTTTGTTCAGCAATTTCATAGGTGTATTATTCACAGAATAATAAACCAAAACAAAACCCGGGCAGTCAAAATCAATTTTATTCATCACCTCGATCAGACCTTCTGTATCATTGACGGACATGGGGTTAGGGGTTCTCATCTTTTACAAATTGGTCTGAAAACGTGAGATTCAGTATAATGAAATAGCAGCGATTAGTTGCAAGGCAGAATCCACAGTCCACACCCTACCCTTATGATCATGTTAATATCTACAAATCATAACCGTTGGATTACATGGGATTTCCAGTTCTTGGAACCCGGAGACGATCCCATCACCTGTCTGTTGTTTTAAATTACCGGGGGTTAGGATTTTAACGAGGGTCAACGAGGTTGTGTAGAAACACAAACATCACGATATCCAATGTTTAAATCATGTACCTCATCTGACCCCGTTCATGTATCACATCTTCCTGAAGATTAGATCTTCCCACGTTCGAGGAGAGATTGGAAATTGGTCGAGTTCTGAGTTAATGAAGTGGCCCAGACCGAGACGTGTCCCCAAGTTTTCGGGAAACGCTTTGGAAAAGATGAGGGGAGCATCGAGAGGGAGGTGAGTAAACCGAAATGCTTCAGTATTGGCTGCTTACTCTGGTCACGTCCTCGAGGAGACCTGGGAGCCCAAGTTTTAATCCCAACGGTTTCCGGGTGCGCAGGCTGACCAGGAAACCTGGTGAGATAATTTGTGGAAAAAGCACCATTACGTGGAAACTTGATTTATACTCGTATCCGGCAGTAGGTACCTACATATCAACCGAAGGTAATTAACATCAGCTGAACCTGATTAACACTCGATTAGTCAAATAATCGAGCATCAAACGCTTTGACAATGGTGTATTCATGTATCCAAGTACTGATAACGAAACCAACAAAATCCAGTCCTCCTAAACAAAATGTCCATTAGTGTTTTTTTTGCGTATAAGACAGCAATTAACAAATTTGTGATCCAAGTTCTGTACAAATTTCATCAAATTTCAGCTGTAACTTTCGACTGCGCATGCGCACACATTAAATGATTGAAACTCGTAATTTCCCATGTACTTGCAGGTTGAATTTGCTGGGATCATGCTTCCCTGATGGAATTCCACAGCGGCTGGAGCCATAGTACCTTCTACAAGTGCACCAAGTAACATGAAAACTTCGTAACGTCCACATCCCCAGTTCTGTTGAACAGTTTTGATTTTTGACTACAATTAGACGTTACAAGTACCGTACAATTAGATGTGACGGAGACCTCTCAAATATAATTGGACGTATATGTCGTCGAATGTAGATTCGTACATTCGCAAAGCTGAGTATAATCAAGTTATTTAATTCTTACATAATGATACATGATTTTTATTAAACCCATGAAAGTAGAGTATGTAAGGAAGCTACAATACCTATTGCCCTTCATCTGAGCAAACTTTTTTCGGTACACTCGTTAAGTTCACCGCGTCGCTCCGCGCCCAACGTTTTACTCGCTTCATGTCAAAAAAAGTCAAACCATGTTTTGCTAAATCACGGATTCACTATCAAGGGCAAAATAATTTACGACTTCCTGCGACTTCACAGCCTTCAACAATTGAACGCTTTATCGATTTCTACCGGGAACGTGTTAGACCTTCTTCTCACAAACTGTGCCCAAGTAAAGGGCGCACTGTTGTGAGCCGATTTTGGAGCCTGATTCGGCTTACCCATCGTTCTTCTACGCAGGTTCTTGATGTCTGACCCTCCCGGCGTTCACATATAACTTCAAAAAGGGTTACTACACCTCGCTGAATTCCTTCTTAGCGAACTACGATTGGACAGATTGCTTGTCTCTACCGATTGAAGAGGCCACTGAATGGTTCTACAAAATTCTCCACCAAGCTATCGACATTTACATACCTAAAACCTTTCCAATTAATAGCAGTTTCCCGAAGCGGTTTAACAAAGACTTGATAGCTTTTGTACGTTCTATGAATATTGCTCACTGACGTTACAAGCTCACGGGTAATAATATAGATTATGCATTGTTCTCTAAACTAAGGGCTGACTGTAAAATTATGTCTACAGCCATTTATAAGTCATATCTGGAATCTTTAAAATGTTCTTTAAACCAAAATTTTAAGTTATTCTGGAATCATGTGCACTATAGGGAGGGTGGGAATAAACTCCCTCTTCAAATGGAGTCGGATGGTGTGACTGCCGAATCGCTCCCTCAAGTTGGGTCCCCATTTGGGAACACATTTGGGTCCTAGTTGTCCTCCAAAGCTCGGCAGCCCGATCGGAATACACCCAGGGGCATTATGGGAGAAAAATGGGTGTAAAAATAGGGGGTTTCGAGGTTTTTTTGAGGTTTTAGTGAACACGAGCTTGTGATGTATACTTTTCCATGTTTTTTAGGGAGAGAAGACCGAATTTGAAGTTGATCTTGACCAAAGAGTGAAGAATTGAGGTTTCAACAAAGGTTCAGCTCCCGAAATTAATTTTTTTGAGTCAGAAACCTGGGAAATTGTCTGAAATCACCATACATTTGTATAATAACACTAGAAGTAGTGTCAACAGGTGAATCAAGACGATTAAATGACACTATCAATGTTCAAAGATAATCTGTTTAAAAAAAAAGAAAAGAAAAAAAAATGGAAAAAAAGTAGCAGAGATCGTGTTTTTGGGGGGCCAAAATTGGTGGAAACCATCTAAAATCACTATTTTAATCATTGCGCATGAATGAAACGATAAATTAACAGCTATGTTTCTGAAGGTATGTCCAGCAGAATAATAAACCCATGTGACAATGACTTTGCAGCGTTTATAAATTGACCTTGAACCTTGAGGGATGAAAAATAGGGGTTGAAATCTTCTGAAAGAATTTTTTGAGACCACCCGCAGCATTGTATGACCAGCCGTTCGTTTGCGCCAAAAAGCTTCGTTAACTCAATCGTGAATCAAACGGTATAAATACGGCCCAGATATCACCTGATTATAATCACCGATGGTTGTATGAAGTAGAGCTAATTGTTCTGTGATATCATTTTTCATTTGAAAATTGATGGATCTTTTGGATTTTGTTGATAGTTCCTACCTACTTTTGCAACTTGAAAAAAATGTCGAAGTATTATTGGGTAAATTATTACACAACGGTACATTATTACACAAACGTAAATTATTACACCTCGATAAATTATTACACAACGGTAGATTATTACACAACGGTTTGTTATACTATCTACGCAGAAGGGGGCATATCTATAAAGGTAAATTATTACACAGTTTCTTATTTACCTTATGCTTCATGAATAACTACAAATAATTAATGGTTTAATTATCGACTATCGAAATAATTTTGACAGCATTCGGAGCATTGTACGACCAACCGTTTGTTTGCACCGAAAAGCTTCGTCAACATGATCGTGAATCAAATGGTATAAATCCGGCCCATAATATATCATCGCTAGGGAGCAACTGATTATAATCACGGATGGCTATATGAGTTCGAGCTGGTTCTGCGATATTATTCCATTTGGAAAATGATGGCTCTTTTGAATTTTGTTGTGTAATAATTTGCAGCGTTTTTTATGGATGTATTATTACTCTCAACCTAATGTCCTATGCATGTTTTAAGATTGATAATTTTTTCTAATCAATAACAACTGACCACAGTACTATCATATTCTAATACGTAATCAAAAATCTGCAGGTTGAGTACTGTACCTATGGTCCAGATAATTTTACCGAAATCGGAATGGCACTTTCTTCGCCGCATGCGCAAATATGAACTCCTAAAATCCTCAACACTGGCTATCCAAAATGGGACCTTTTTAAGCAATCATTATGTTGCCAGTGAAGTTTTCGTGTGTTATCCGACTAACAGAGGTTTTTGGATTTGAACGAACATTTCATCTACATTCACTGAGAATGTAAATGAATGCAAGTTAGAAAATGTGTGAAATAAAAATGTATAAAATTGTTTGAAATAGATATGTAAAAGGTTAATTGAGTATATTCAGCTGGCCATAACACCTAAGTCTGGTATAAAGGATAGATTTTCAAAAACTTACATAGGTACCTATAATCTACTAAAGCTGCTAAATCCCGGTGTCAACAACCTGGTTCATGGGTGTTTGATTTGAACTGAACTCAATGCAGGCAGTTCTATAGTTTGAATAAGTACAACGAATAGAACGTGTGAAATAATGAAAAATATTAATTAATAGAACGATTTGATTGACTATTTGAACATCACATGCTTTGCAAACGCTTGAGTTGAGTAGAGTTCGATAAATCGACGTCAGAAACTCATCATTTACTCGCATACCTATCGCACTCGAAAACTCGGCGGAAGTGTTAGACAAAGTTTGACGTGACATTCCATATTTACCCGAGACTCGCAATTTTCACGTATCACCGCTAGCGAAGGAAAACTCATTACTTTTACATCCAGAACAAGAGAGATTAGAAATCAATATGAGGTCAAACCAAGGGAAGTTTAACGACCGTCGACAATAGTAATTTACGCTTCAGCCTTTTTGACAGGAGGCATTCACGAGTGAATCGATCCGAGTTTACACCGTTACAAAAAAGTGAAGGTCGAGAGTGCGATTTCGTTATTCAGTGTGAGATGTTCTGAATAAATGAGAAGTTGGCGCGAAATTGCACGTTTCCTCGTGGAGAAGTGACTGTTAGAACATCAGTAAGTTCGTGTATATTTAAATAATGACTACATCTCCAATAGGAATGGCTTTTGTTATTGTTTACTGGTATTTAATGGTATATTATTCACTGTATTGCGTCCCTTTCCCTTAACTGGAAATCCGATTACCTGGCGTTGAACTCCGCCAAAAAGTTCTGATGCTGGCTTCACATATTATCTGTTGAGTGGGTTCTGCGCACGTACTTATTTTTGTCATGGTATCCTTATAATATACCATTCCAAATTGTGCATATAAGATTGTTTCCATAAAGGAGAAGGCAAGCTGCCTGATGCAAGGGACGCGGCCAGGTGGCTCTCTCGCACACCTTACCTTTCTCCTTAACCTGTCTCTAACAAAAGGTCCCAACGTGATGATATACCTTTCTGGCACAACCTAATGTGGTGATAAACCTTTCTGGGCATATCCTCTAGTATCCAACGTGGTGATAAACCTTTCTGGCCTGGCCAATGTGGTGATAAACCTTTCTGGATACTAGCAACCTCATACCCGGCATCTCCGTCTCAAACTCACCTTCCCAAACCTCACCTACCTCAATCTCAGTTCTATTTTAATACAGTTCTATTTTATTTATTTAATTAAAAAAAAATGAAAGTAGATTCTATCTGCAAATTTCGACACCAACCGCGCTCTCCTACGATGAAAAATTATTTTTCTATGATTTTTCAAAGATTCCAGAGGTTCCTACGCCATTGCACCCCTCTCGCCTGGGCGGGACCCCCCTACAACGTGACGTAAGAACCTCTAGAAACTTTGAAAAACCATAGAATCATGAAAAATCGTAGGACAGTGCGGATGATGTCAAAGTTATCAGAATGGAATCTAGTTTCATTAAAAAATAATATTGTGGTGGTTTGCGATGAATGAGGTAGTGGTGAGGTATGGATGAGAGTGAGAGTGATGGATGAGAAGGTGCTGGATCTAGCGTCTAAAAGGTTAACACTTATAGCGAAGCCAGGGAGGTTTCGAACACTAAAGACGCTAGAGGGTTTTGCCCAGTGGTTGCCACTCGTGGTCGGTTATCACCCGACCGGTTCCACCATTCTGGGGTCTTTTTGATAAAAGGTAAGGAGGCGTGAGAGGAGAGAGAGAGAGAGAGAGAGAGAGAGAGAGAGAGAGAGAGAGAGAGAGAGAGAGAGAGAGAGAGAGAGAGAGAGAGAGAAGTCATTGACTTTAGGTTTCAGCGTAGAATGAAGAAACGGGTGAGAACGGTGGGTTTTTATATGGCCCTTTCCACCCTCCCCCAGTCCCTTACAGGTCGTCTCCGACCGTAGAGGGATGGTGGGAAGGAGTAGGATTTTGCCTGCAGCCGGTCACGCACGCCTCTTCATTCGTCTGGTTTATTTTGTGCAATCTTAATGCGAAACACAAAGTGATGTTCTGGGAGGATATCACGACAGAGGTCCTCCCCAGATTGTACAAAGTAAACAAGAAGTTGTGAGTGCTGAGGGCGCAGAGTGACAATGGTGCTGAGGGCAAACAGAAGGATAGAAGGAAGCTGAGAGTGCAGGGTTTCATCGCTGAAGGTGGCTGGCTAAGAACGGTGTGTGGAAGACAGCAAGGAACATTGGTTGCTGAAGGCTGGAAAAAATAGCACAGGCCGAAGGCGGTAAGGCGGTATGTGCAGCGGAGGTGGAGGGAAGCGGTGGTTGTAGAAGGCTGGATGGAGGTCGAGCGAGGGTGTGACGGCGTTGGGGTTGTTTGGCGAGAGCAGCAA
The DNA here is from genome assembly GCA_954871275.1 of Leptopterna dolabrata. Classification (NCBI taxonomy): domain Eukaryota; kingdom Metazoa; phylum Arthropoda; class Insecta; order Hemiptera; family Miridae; genus Leptopterna; species Leptopterna dolabrata. Next base: position 61,091,891 of record OX940975.1, read on the forward strand.
CGTGGCGACGGCGACTGGCGGTCTGCAGCGGGCAAGGGGGGCCCGGACCTCTCAGTGAGTCGAGGGGTCGAGGGTGAGGGCCAAGGCCCCTCAGTGAGTCGAGGGGTCGAGTGATGGGTCCCCCCAGAGAGTCGGGCAAGATGTCCACTGTCTGGAGGAGAATATCATACGGGAGGAGGGAGATGAATTTGGAGTAACTTGTCTTCTGACTGCGAAGATTGGTGGCGGAAAAGGCGGCGTCAATTTGGAAAAACCATAGGGTGGGGTCATGAGAAAAGAATGGGGGCAGTGTCAGGGGAAGCACAGAAGCAGCAGTCATGATGTCTGAGGGGGCATGAGCGGTAGGGGGAGAGAAAAGTGGGGCGAGTTGTCGGCAGAAGTGGAGGGCAAAGAGACTGGTGGTTGGAGGGTGGGGGGCAGCAGCTTGGGAGAATCCATCGTGTATTGGTGTCGGGTTCACCACTGTGGTGGTTTGTGATGAATGAGGTAGTGGTGAGGTATGGATGAGAGTGAGAGTGATGGATGAGAAGGTGCTGGATCTAGCGTCTAAAAGGTTAACACTTATAGCGAAGCCAGGGAGGTTTCCAACACTAAAGACGCTAGAGGGTTTTGCCCAGTGGTTGCCACTCGTGGTCGGTTATCACCCGACCGGTTCCACCATTCTGGGGTCTTTTTGATAAAAGGTAAGGAGGCGTGAGAGGAGAGAGAGAGAGAGAAGTCATTGACTTTAGGTTTGAGCGTAGAATGAAGAAACGGGTGAGAACGATGGGTTTTTATATGGCCCTTTCTACCCTCCCCCAGTTACTGGACGGTCGTTTCCGACCTTTGAGGGATGATGGGAAGGAGTAGGGTTTTGCCTGCAGCCGGTCACATACGCCTCTTCATTTGTCTGGTTTATTTTGTGCAATCTTAGTATGAAGTTCAAAGTGATGTCTGGTAGGATATCACCACAAAATATAAACCGCTTTTGTGATCCATGCGCATACCCCATTGCGCCTAGTCTTTGGTGAAGGGGATGTTGACCTCCAACAAGGCGCTTCGGTAACTAAGTACTTATTCTCATCATCTACGGATGACTTGACTCTTTTCTTTGAAGATTTTGATGAAGTGATTGGTTTAATACGACCTTGTTTCCTCATCGGAGATTTAAATTTTGATATCTTGGGCCGGAATCCAGATACGTATGTGACTAAATATCTTACGATACTGGCAAAATACGGTTATATTTCTGGCATTAATGAGGTGACGCGGCCGCGAAATGACGAAGTACGAGTAGAAGACGGTTCCTGTTTGGACCATATTTTCACAAAGTTAATAGGGAAGGTGAATAAATTACAATTTGTTGTCATTCATTCTAAAATAAGTGACCATAGGGCAGTAGCCGTTGTGTGGAAAAACCATAATACGACCTATAATACAGAAACTAAATCTACCGGAAAACCTGAGTATGGGAAAATATGTTATCGTACACTGACCAGTTTACTTAGTGAAGAGAGTTGGGAACAAGTTTATGCTGCTAAGGATATTGACAGCGCTTGCGAAAATTTTATTGATTTAATAAAAAAGCATTTAACAAGTTCTACGACGTTTCATACCATACGGGGTTCGAAGTTCATTAAATTAAAGCCGTGGATTACGGAATCCCTCCTGGTATCGATAAGAAAGAGAGAGAAGCTTTACTCACTTAGGCGCAAACAGCCATTCAACTCAAAACTTGTATCCTATTTCCAACAATACCAAAAGAAGTTGAAGAAATTAATAAGACTTTCAAAAGACAGATAAGGGTAAAATTGAAAATTCTCAAGGTGACAATCGCAAAACTTGGGAAGTGTTAAATGAAATCATAGATAACCCGCACAAACAAACCACTTTTATAAAAAAACTGAAAACGGGAAATCAAGTAATTGACGGGAGTGAAAATGCAAAACAATGCGCAGATTCATTAAATAGCTTCTTTGCACAAATTGGGAGTAGCCTAGCCAAACTAATTCCTGATTCAAATACGAAACGAATTCCTAGTGTAAATAAAGCAAAAACTTGTTTTGATTTTAAGGAAATAAATAAAGAGAAGGTTATAAATATCATTGAGTCCCTTCGGAGCGGATCTTGTCCAGGTAATGATGGAATAAATGTGACCATCATTAAAAAATATAAAACAATACTGTGCGAACCATTGAGATTTCTTGTTAATATGAGTTTTAGGATGGGGAAATTCCCCAATAATTTGAAAGTTGCCATTGTTGTACCATTGTACAAGTCGGGTGATAGAAAGGAATGTGTAAACTATCGACCTATTTCTCTTGTTAGCTGTATAGCGAAGATATTCGAAAAATGTGCGAAAGAACAATTAGTCAGTTTTGTAGAAAATAACAACTTACTATGTGACATGCAGTATGGTTTTAGAAAAGATAGAAACACTCAGGATGCAGTTTGCAGATTGAATAATATGATCATAAATGATTTGGATAACGGACTAAAACCTTTAGCGGTTTTTTTGGATCTGGCAAAGGCCTTCAATACGATATCGCACTCTATATTGTTTGATAAACTGTCTGATTTGGGTATTAATGGACCAAGTTTAAACTGGTTCCAGAGTTACCTTGACCAGAGAAGACAAGTTGTAAATGTAAATGGGGTTCAAAGTGGTACAGAACTGCTAGATAACTTTGGTGTTCCACAGGGCACGGTTTTAGGACCCTTATTGTTCATTATTTATATGAATGATATAGCAGATTTGGAGTTGCCCGGTAGTCTTATTCTTTTTGCTGACGATACTGTAATGTACGTAGCACGCAAGACATGGGATGAATGTTATAGTAAAGCAGAACAAGGCATGCAAATATTGAACCGATGGTTCAATACAAATAAATTGACGTTGAATATCACAAAAACTAACTATATGATTTTTAGCCCGAGTAAGAAAACTGTTCCGGATCGTTCTGCCAGGTTGGTGCTTCATGAACCAGAATGCGATTTGTCTGTGTGCCATACATGTAAGGAAATTTGCCACGTGAATATAGCTAAGTACCTTGGAATTTATTTCGATTCGCACATGAAGTGGGATAAACAAATAACTGAAACGAATAAAAAATTAAGGAAGCTATTATATGTATTCTCAAAACTGAGACGCTGCGTGAATATAAAACTCATGAAACAAGTGTACTGTGCCTTGGTTGAATCGGTGCTTACGTACTGTTCGCCTGCGTGGAGTGGTGGCTATATTACAGCTTACCAGCCGATAATTAAAACACAGAAAGCTATAATTCGTATCATATCAAAGGCTGGATATAGGGAACACACTTTTCCTCTCTTTAAAAAACTGCGAGTACTGTCTTTTGCGGATGTTATGGAAATCAGTCGCATTAAACAACTTGTGAGGGAAAAATCATTTTCTTATGCTCAACACATATTTGAAACTAGGAGTAAAGAAAGTAATCTGATTCTTTTACCATTGGTAAAAACTACCTTGGGGAAGCAGTCGTATGCATACCGCGGTGCTGTTTCCATAAACGGGCTGCCATTAGAAAATAGGGTTTCTTTGTTTGAGGGAAACACACGGAAATTTAAAAAAGAGCTGAGTACTTTTGTTCTGAGATCAAGGTATGGCGTGTAATTTACAAGAAAATATATCCTTTTTTTCAATTGCTTTGTAAATAAAAATAATGCCATATTTTACCCCATAAGGAAAATTTAAAAAATGCTATAATAGTTACGATAAATACCTACCCATATCTGTACTTAAGAAAAAGAGGTATATTAATTTTGTTTTGTTTTTGTTTTTGTATCAACGTCTTTATTGTAATGGCAATATACGGCCAGTGACGCTACTCTTCCCCTAACACGGGCAATTAGCCCATATTGGGGAATAATTTTCTGTACATGTATTAATGAATGCCATTTATGTATTGTACAATATTGATGAAAATAAATAATTTAAAAAAAAAAAAAAAAATTTCCGCCAATGTCTCTTCCCAGTACTAATCTCCGCAAACAGGGTGAACAAGTGTTCAAATGAAGAACACCATTTTCGACATCTTCGTAAAGGTTATATTATAATTATTATTGAGAGTGAAAAACAACATAATCATTCATTTTTTTTCTTCTTTTTTTCATAATTTATTTTATAATAAAGACAAATCTTGAGGATTGGCGGATAACAACGTTTGAACCGCGGACGTTGGCAGAGATCAACAACACAGAACCGAGGGCGTTGGCGGAAATCAACATCACGTTAGCCATCGTTTGGCTCAGGTAGAAGGAATTGGCGGAGTTCAAGTCCTCCCATCGGATTCAAGTGTGAATAGAAGGAATCGTCTTTCCGAGCGGAAGCCTTGGGAAAGGGCGATTTTACTGGGCAGGGACGCAATAAAAAATTAATCAATCAATTGCAATACTCATTATTGATCAACTGTGATTGATGTTTGGTGAATGATAGTATGCCAAACTTTGGAAATAAAATGAAACGAATTTATTGATTTGAGGTATTATGCTTACCTATTCAAAAGGTATGGTGAAAGATAAGTATGCTTACCTGTTCAAAAGGTTTGGTGAAAGATAAGTATCCCAAACTTTGAAAATAAAATGAAACGAATTTATTTTGAGTGGTATATTATAAGGGGTTCCACGACAGTTACCATTACCTTGTATTCCCAGAATTCACCTACAAAATAAATTGTACACAGAATGTAAGTGCAAAACCTACTTTTGTATAAAAAGTCCGTGATTTTTCATTGTATTTCATCAGCGAAATTCGGCGATGTAGCGAGTTCGTAGTCTACAGCATTAAATTCAGTTGTCCAGGAAATGTGATGTTTGACGCCCAATCTCCAAGTAATTCACCAGGTTCATCAACTGGTTGGGAACCCATTTCCTCACGAACTTGAGATCGAAATCCTCGACGACGAAAGCGGTAGGCGATTGCTACTTTTTCCGCGTGGTCCCAAGCTGCGGAAGTCATCAATATACTAGCATCTGGTCCAATATACTAGCGCCCAATAAACCAATATGGTTACTATACCGATACTGCTACCCATCCAACGTAGCGTTATAACCGATACCGTTTCAACGTTAAAGTATAGCAAACCAACCAGTCACTTGGAAATTCGTTAGTGTAAGCGGTTTATTACTATAATCGACGTTGTACTAAGTGATTTCTATTGCATTTCAATATTTGTGTTCACCAGTCCTCGCTTTCGGGTGGTGACCGGAGGATAGTGACCTGTAGATATTTAATTCGTGCTTGAAAATGCACTCTTTTGAATCAGAGAATCAGTGTGAATATCAAATGGGGCTCCTTAACGTCAGCAAATGCCATAGTTTGTAAGCGCTTGAAACTTGTCTTTCAACACAACTTGTGAACAAACAGGTGAAGTTACTCATGCCGTGGTGTACAGATTACGTTGGTGTATTCGGATAGGACCCATTACACGCTATCAAGAGAGAGTAGCCCTTGAAGGGCTGACGAAGAAAGTACAAAAGCACCGTGAGCAACACCTTTTCTCCAAGGCTACACTGCTACCCTGCGTAACAAAGGAGGACAGACGGCCGTGGGGAATTGCGTATGAAGTCTGGATGCAGGGGCGGAGGTGAAGGCGTGCTGTAATAGAGGGTCATATGTTAGACGTTGCGCTGGAGGTTCATCAGTGAAGTGTCTTCCTGCGGGTTTGTAAGGGTTGAGAGTTATTTGCGGCCTTGTGCTGGGAGCACGAGGTCTCTGCTCCCCTTAGCAGAAGGGTTGCAATGAGCGCCTTTCCTTCTTCACCCCGCCTCCTCATCAAGTCCCTTCAAACTAAGAAGCAATATAACGTTGGGAGCGCCTTTTGGGTCCATTTCTCACGTCCACTAACTGCCGAAGCTTCAGTATCCCCGAAAATCTTCCATTTTCCTTGATAGGGATCAATGTTTCACTATTTATCAAAACAAAACTAAAGTGTTCAAGTGCGAAGACTGTCAAAAAGGCTTTCAAATGTTACGTTAGCCACTGACCAATCCAGTCTTATACAAACCAATAGTTGGTTTATATCCTATAATTTATAAACCAATGCCTTATATAAACCAATGGTTGGTTAATATCCTATAATGTTTGTTGATGGGGTCAGGCAAGAAACATTATTTGAAATTTAGGAAGACCGGCAACTCGAAAAGTCAAAAACGCTGAAAATTATTACACAAAGGTTTATTATATACCTGAAAAGATTCCCCTTCTGCGTAGATCACTGTCTTCTTTGGTCAGTACCTCGAGCTCCCTCCATGGAAGCCCTAAATGGAGTACCTGGAGCCGGCCCGGGAATTAAAGTTTCATACAAATGAGCGGGATTCATCAATTCAATAATTGATTATTTGTAGTTATTCATGAAGCATAAGGTAAATAATAAAACGTTGCGTGATAATTTACCTGTATAGATTACCCTTCTGAGTAGATAGTATAATAAGCCGTTGTGTAATAATTTACCGTTGCGTAACAATTTACCGTTGTGTAACAATTTACCCATGTGTAATAATTTACTCAGTACTACTTTGTTTGTTCAAGTTGCAAAAGCGTATCAAATAGATGCAAATGAGCCATCATGTTTCAAATATAATAATATCACAGAACAACCAACTCGACTTCATACAGCCATCCGTGATTATAATCAGGTGATCCCTAACTATGATTCTGGACCGGATTTATACCATTTGATTCACGATCATGTTGATGAAGATTTCGGTTCAAACGAACGGCTGGTCGTACAATGCTCCGGGTGGTCTCAAAAAATTCTTTAGTTCAAGATCAATTTAAAAACGCAAAAAAACTATACCCTTCTATTGAAAGTTTTCAAGCTACGGCGTTCTGAAAATTGCAACCCCTATTTTCACCCCTTAGAGATGACTGCCAGTAACGCCGAGCTTCGCGGACCAACTAGGCCCCAAATGGACCTGCAACCAAAATTTCATTAAGTTTGATTCATGGTAACTAAGAAAAGTGCGAAGTACGGAGTACGGCGGACAGGCAAAATTTTTTTAATTGCATTTTCGGATTGTACGTACCTTGAAACGTAAACCATCAAATTTTGAGGGGGGGGGGGGGGGGGTCATGCTCGATTCCGAAGGTTCATTATTGAAAATTATAAACCAAAAGATGGCTAAGTCAGTAACTGAACTCGCTTATGTTTTCAGCATCTGATTCTACACCACAAATTTGGTGGAGTCTTAAAACTGACTGAAAACTAAGGATAACGAAAACGTACATTCTGCCCGGCCCAGATATCATTGCTAGGAAACACCTGATTATAATCACTGATGGCTGTTAGCTGTTCTGTGATAGCATTTCATTTGAAGAATGATGGCTCTTTCGGATTTTGTTGATAGGTAATTTTGTAACTTGAACGAAGTTATGCTTCATGAATAACAACAAATAATTATTGAATCCTGTGCATTTTTAGGAAACCGTAATTCCCAGGCCGGCTTCAGTAGTCGATTTACGGATTTCGGTGGGGGGGCACGAGGTACTGACCACAGAAAACAGTGACCTACGCAAAAGTGGCTTCTACACAGTTGAATAATAAACCGTTGTGTAATAATTTGCAGCGTTTCTCGGAGACGGCTACTTCACAGATTGTGAAAGTTTTAACGATATTTTTTCGCAACAATAAGACGCACTGAATATCTCTGTTGTGTTCAGGATGGATTAATCCTGCTAACTCTCTGGATTTTTTTAAAACAATGCAGTGCGAAAAATATAATGAGATCGCAATGGCAAAGTTAAGTCTTACTTAAATGTTCGGCCTGTAGTGCCAAATGCTACTAACCTCTCACTGCGGCGTTTCCCGCATTTCTACTGAATCTGGTTGTACAAAAGATACAGGAGATGAATGGAATTGTAGGAAATACGACATGGAGGATAACGGTGTGTGAAAGAAAAATAAGACCTGTTACCAGGCATTAGAATTTAATTCAATTTACTTAGATTTAAAAATAATATATTCTATACCTATATTCAATTCTAAGATAGCGGATTGTTTTCATTTTTGAGAGGAAACTTGTTTTGGTTTCAAAAATCAAAATTTTCACTCGCGTTTCACGTTTTAGTCCGCCTGTGTGTTCTGTGTGTCTGCAAATCCTTGCCACCGCATGACTTTTTCAATTCGAATCCTATCTGGCTGAAATGTTCAAGTGTCGTGCGGACGGGGCCTTAATATGAATTACAGAACGGTTGGCTCATTGGCATGGACACTGCCCAAAGTTCATGAGCATATGCGATTCCGAGGTACCTAATCAATGTCTGCCCAATTATGATGGAATTTTCAGTTTTTTAAAAAAATTATTTTGTTCCATTTTTTAAAATTAGTCTTATTAAACTTGCCATGCATCCTACCAAGTAACTTAGCTATCAGGAGTTCATTTCCTGATCAGCAACATCACTTTTTATTGGAATTGGCCTCTTAATTTCAACCGTTTCTACTGCTTACTCATGTTTTATACCGAAAATTGTGATTGCATGGCCATTAACATACGCGCTCTGCGCTCTCACTCTCTCTCTCTCCCTCTCCCTCTCCCTCTCTGAACGGCGGAACTGGGACTTCATCAGCACTGCTAATGATGGTATTAAAGGAAAAGGTATGTATAATCGCCCTGTTGACAGGAGAGAAACCTCCAAATGGGTCGTAGCGTATGGCGACATATTTTTAAATCAACGTAGTGTATGGCGATATATTATTTGTAGATCAACCTGAGTCGAAAGCTTCATTCTAATTGGTCAACAAGCTGGTATTCCATCTAACGCTGGGATTGAAAGTTCAGGCAGAATGAGGTTAACCATTCGAACTAATTCGTTTTATTAATAGGGCCTCGAATTTAATAGGGCTTCTCGAAAATCGCGCGGGAGAGCGAAAAGTTGTTCAACGCAGAGTTGTGGGAATTTTTTTTTCTTTCTCTTTTTGCACTATCAAAACCATACCAATTCTTCTTTTTTTAAGGTACGTTCACTGAAAGAATTTTAAAAATGTTGCCCCTTTGAAAATTTCAGGAGTGGAATGGAACAAAGGGGTCCACTGAATCCCAGTGTCGAAGTGTTCTGGTGAAGGGGGGGGGGGGGCAGTAAAAAGAGCTAGAGCATGGCGTTTCAAACAAAGCTCAGGTTAAAATCGATCCATCAATAACTTTTAAAAGCTCGGGGAGAGAGAAAAAAAGGTAGCCGTCCAGGCGCTTAACATCTTTCCCAGATTTCATAACTCATTAATCCTTCAGCCTTTTTCTTCATCCTCCCCTTCCCTCCCTTCTTTTAATCATCGCCTTTATTTTTCCCTGTGTCGACGTGAAGAGAGGAAAACGGAGTTTTTTGGAAGAAACTGAACTTTTTCGATACAATTGGTTGAGGAAAAACGAAAAAAAGGCCGCACCTCGAAAAACGCGGTGGAGCCTCCGCTATAAAATTAGCTCCTCTTCTCTTTTATTATGAAAGGACGTGGTGGAGTGAGGGGAAGGTGGGGTGTTAGGTGAAAATTCCAGTCTCAGAATAGGAGGCTTTCAGGGTGTTCGTTCGAAGTGAAGTTTTTCTTTTTTCTATCCAAGCAGGAGAACGAAGAAGGGACAGAGGGGGAGGGAACTGATGGTGAGGAGGTGAGGGACTGAGTTTTTAAAGGGTTTTACACCCTGTGAGAATCTATTATACTTGTAAAAAATCTGTAATGAGCGGTTCTTTTGCTGCGGCAGGTTGATACTGGCCGAATTCAATTAGGAATCTGAATTAATGGGGCTCTGGGACTATCTAGTTTCTGGGAGCACTAAGATAATATCTACTTCCGAGCGGTTCCTTGTTATCATTCGAGCCCGTTTCCGTGGTTGATTTAAAGGAAATTATCTGTAAAATGCACATTTGTTATGTTTAAGGATACAAATAAAGGACTTCATTCTAGAGGACAAGAAAAGTAAAACTAACGGAGAAGTAGTGGCAGGAGTCCGTCGGGATATAAGTTTTTTCTAGCTCTTGCTTCACTTGTTTATTCGAAGCTCATATAAAACGAATTGTTTTGAAGGAGCCGCAGTCGGTTTAGGTGTCCAGTCTTCTAGGGAGAATCCGAGAATCAGAGGGTATGTTTGATTACCCATTAGAACGGAGCTTTCAACCCAGATCGATTTATATAATTAAAAATATATCGCCATACACTACGCCACATTTAGAGGTTTTTCCCTCTGTCAACAAGGCGTTTATACCTCACTTCTCCTTTAATATCAACATTAGCAGTGCTGACGAAGTCCAGGAATGCCTCAGTTTAAGAGCACTCACATCCCGTATTAGCAACCTTTAAACATCCTACGACGAAAGTTTTCAGAATTAATCATTGAAAGATATCAGAGTTTTCGTGGCCATTTAAATCGAAATTGATTGCAAAAATGCAGATTTGATATGGTTACGGGTCGCAAACAAAAGCCCTAATTCTACGGGAAGGACAAGACGAGCAAAGATAAAGGAGAAGTAGGTGGCAGCAGTCCGTCGGGATAAAAGTTTCCTAGTGAAACAGAAGTGTGGGTTAGCCGAGCCACTCCCATATTGATCATCTTATCCTACACCTTCAGGTATGCTACATTTCTACCCCAAACTATTTGCATCTGTAGGTCTTTCAATAGTTGTATTTTCCTCGAACAATAAATGACCGGGTTTCACCATAAATGGGATGTATCACATTCGGTTATTGAACCACTAATCAGATGTACGAATACTTTTAAAATGTCTCCATGTAGATATTTACCTACTACAAGCATCTCATATTTTTTTCTCCTTCATTTATAACCTGTCAATGATTTAACAGCAACAAGAATAATTAACTGTGTCGTGATACCCTTATAATATACCACTGCTGTAAATAAGTTAAACTCCGCCGTAGCCGGTCCCAAGCCCGAGTTGAGAAAGGAGGAGGGAACCTCCCTGCAACCTGATGGGTGTATAACACGAAACACTGTCTCAGGAAGTAGAGGGAATACAACATCTGCACCCTTGAAGCAGGGAGGGAGCCAGCCCATAGGCTTTAAGGTGGGAGACCCCATTGGGCTAGGGTGCTGGGGGCCAATCACCCGCACACCCGATTCAAATAATGATTACAGAAACCAACATGAGAAACCGCCGGACTGATATCATGGTGAAGACTTTTGGCATGAAAAGGACAACCCGACTTGGAATATGGAATGTGAGGTCGCTGATGGTTCCTGGGAGTTTGAGAAACGTTGCAGGGGAGATGGAGAGATATGGCATTGGTTTGATGGGCCTCAGCGAGGTGAGGTGGAAAGACTTCGGCCAAATGAAGACCAGTGAGGGGCTCACCTTTGTCTTTTCTGGTCAGTGTGGTGATGGGGCCGCTCACAGAAATGGAGTAGGCCTGTTGATGAACAATAACTTTGCTCGAGGTTTGTTGGAGTGGCAACCGGTCTCGGACAGAATCATCTCTGCTCGTTTCAAGTCGGCCATTCGCAATATTATGGTTGTGCAGTGCTACGCACCTACTGAGGCAGCAGATATGGAGGAAAAGGAAGCCTTCTACCGGGACTTGAGGAGAGCAATTGTAGACAAACCCAAGAGGGATTTGCTCCTTGTAATGGGTGATCTGAATGCTAAGGTGGGTTCCAGCAATGAAGGTCTGGAACAAATAATGGGCGTACATGGTTTGGGTGCTCAAATGAACGAGAATGGAGAGTTATTCTCTACATTCTGTAGTGAGCATGACCTCGTCATAGGTGGAACCGTCTTCCCTCACAAAGAATGTCATAAAGTTACATGGGTTTCCCCCGATGGTGTAACAGAAAACCAAATTGACCATTTTGCTTTCAGTCGAAAATTCCGGCGATCTTTACTGGATGTGAGGAATAAACGCGGAGCGGATGTTGGGTCAGATCACCACCTGGTTATGGCTTTTGTCCGATTGAAGATAGTGGCAAGTGGAAAGAAGTTCGAAAAGAGAGGGAAAAGGTATGACGTGGGAAAGCTCAGAACGGAAAGTTGCAGGGAGCAGTTCAAGCTTGAATTGCGGAATAGGTTCCAGGCACTCCAGGCACTGCAGGATCTTCAACCGACTGATGACATTGAAATGGAATGGCAAAGAACTGCAAATGTCATCGATGAGACCTGTGAGGCTGTTCTAGGTTTCCGAAATCCACTCAAAAAGGACTGGATGTCCGAGGAGACCTGGGCAGACATCAACAAAAGAAAGGAAGCAAAAGGACGGATAAATGCCAGCAAAACGCGTGCACAAAAGACAGATGCTCAAGCAGAATTTAACCAACTGCATAAGCTCGTTAAAAAGGGTGCAAGAAGGGACCAGAGACGATGGGTAGATGAGCAGGCCACAAAAGCAGAAGAGGCAGCAAATAAGCAGGATTCTAGAACACTGTACAACATCACGAAGCAGCTCTCGAAGAAAGGTTTTAGGAAGAGCCAGCCTGTGAAGAGCAGAGAGGGAGAGTTGCTCACCTCGCCTGACCAGCAACTGAAAAGATGGGAAGAGCACTTCCGAGGATTGCTAAACCCAACACAAGATGAGGAGACAAGGCTGGATGATCTCTTTCAAGGTGTTAACAGGCTCATCCCGATTGTCGACTGCCAGGTGAACACGGAACCGCCTTCAGAGGGTGAAGTTAAGAATGCCATAAATGGGTTGAAGAATGGTAAATCCCCAGGTATTGATAACATACCTCCGGAGGCTCTGAGGGCGGATTGTGACACCACTGCTAAGTTGCTCCTCCCAATCATTCAGAGGATGTGGACAGAGGAGATAATCCCTTCTGAATGGAAGAAAGGTCTGATAATAAAGTTGCCTAAGAAGGGAGACCTAACAAATTGTGACAACTGGAGAGGGATTACTCTCCTTACCCTCGGGAGTAAAGTTCTGTCTAGAATTATACTTGAAAGGATCAAGGATCATGTGGAGCAACTCCTCCGAAAAGAACAGGCCGGTTTCAGGAGGCATAGGAGTTGTGTGGATTTAATCAACACGCTCCGTATCATCCTGGAGCAGAGTGCTGAGTGGCAGAGTCCGTTGTATGCCCTGTTCATAGACTACCAGAAGGCGTTTGATTCCATAAAGCGGGAAGCTATGTGGAGAGCCCTTCAAGCGTATGGAGTCCCCGAAAAGATCCTTAGATTAATACAAGAAATGTACAATGGATACACCTGCCAGGTTATACATGAGGGTGTTCTATCCTCCCCCTTGCCAGTAACTGCAGGAGTTCGGCAGGGTTGTGTGCTTTCCCCTACTCTCTTCCTTTTAGTCCTTGACCTGCTGATGCGAAAGACGCTTGGAGGTAGAAAGCGAGGCATCCAGTGGAACTTTCTGGAGCGTCTCGAGGACTTGGACTACGCCGACGATGTCTGCATGCTGGCACAGCGACTAAGCGATATGTCCTTCAAACTTGACAAGCTCAAAGAGTACTCAGCCATGACGGGTCTCAGGATAAATGTAAATAAAACCAAAGAAATGCGAATGAATGTATCCACGAGAGAAAATCTGGAAATTGACGGCAACCGCATTGAACGGGTGGACTCTTTCCAGTACCTGGGAAGCAATGTGGATACAAGTGGAGGTGCTGAGGAGGATATAGGAAGCAGGATACGGAGGGCTAATGGCGCATTCGTCCAGCTATACCCTGTCTGGAAAAACAGGAACCTTTCTCTCAGCACCAAACTCCGTCTGTTCAATACCAATGTGAAGTCTGTGCTCCTATATGCCTGCGAAACCTGGAAGGTTACACGAACCTTAACTCGCAAGCTCCAGGTTTTCGTGAACAGATGCTTGCGGAGAATATTGGGAGTGTGGTGGCCAGATGTCATCTCCAATGATGAGCTGCTGAAAAAAACTCAACAAAAACCAATCTCAGTAGAGATCAAAAGAAGGAAATGGAGGTGGATAGGGCACACCCTGAGAAAGGATGAGAGTGCGATAGAGAGGAAGGCATTGGATTGGAACCCTCAGGGATACAGGCGTCGCGGGCGACCAAGGATGACGTGGAGACGTTCCATCGAGGCGGAGGCCAGTGGGACTGGGAAGTCGTGGCAGGAGATCAAGGTCATGTCCAGGAACCGGGACGGATGGCGGTCTTTCGTGGAGGCCCTATGCTCCTCTTAGGAGTGACAGGATATAAGTCAAGTAAGTCAAGTAAATAAGTTAAGATTTTTACCAATAAAACTATGGAGAAGTCAAGCTGCGCGGTGCAAAAGACGAGGCCCAGGTAGCTCTCCCTCCAACGGCCGTTCCAGTGGATGGGGGGAGTTTAGAGGCGCCTTTATAAGCGCCCAGCTTGCCCAGCTCGATATTCATCAAATTTTTCTCGAACCAGAGCCTTCTCCCTCTTACCTCACCTCCTCATCACCGACTCACCCTTCTCCTCACCTCTACGTTCTCAACGTGGTGAAAACCCAACGAGTATTTTTTCCGGATATTCAACGTAGTGAAAACCGGACGAATATCCTCCCTTCCTCTCTTTCAAATATCCAACGTGCTGAAAACCGGGCGGATATTTTACCTATCCTAGAGGCGTATCCAAGGAGTGAAAACCGCGCGGATACGATCCCTCGCGCTCCTCTCTCTTCATCTCACCCTCGCTCTCACTCTCTTCCAAACCTTCTACCTACCTCAAAACTCGAGTCATCACAAACTATTACCAACTTTACTCAGTCACTGCACAGCTTAGAACGGTCGGTAGTGAATAATAATTTCCACGCCTGTAGAAACGTAGGTACATGCAACGTATTCAATCTTATTCATTGCCGCCAGAAGTGTACCCCCATTGTGTCACATCAACGTGTACGGCCTAACACGCCGCTGCATAATTCCAAAATTCGATGAAGTATCATTCCGGTATTCCTCAGCTCACACTGATAACTTTGGTTAATAAGTTATTGGATACCTTGGAACAGTTATTATTTGACACTCGAGTTTCAACTTCGCTTTACCGAGAAACTTGGCTTTATCGAGTGATTGTGGCGTTTAATTTTTTTCTTGCTGTAACGCAAAATTTCCTCTTTTCGTTGAAAACTAGTACCTATGTACTGACCCGGCAATGTTCTATAGCTTTTCTGAAGCATTACCGCGTGTGTGTTGGAGTAAATCGTGAATACCGAGCGCTAAGCCACAATGGAGTGTAGGTAATAGACGCAATTCGAACAACAATGAAAGACCCAATACCAGATAAACTGAATGATAGATTCGGTAGCAAATGGGATTTTGAGTGTCTCCAGTCTAGAGGAAGATATCGGCTCAATAATATCGAAGCGGTGACGGGGTGGAATGATGGCGATAGGATGAAGCAAAACTGCCGTGATTTACGATTAACCAGGCATCTAGAGGTAGTTATTAATGGGCGATCTCCAGTTCGTGGGTTGTACTACACTACCACAGGAAACATCTAATGCCAGTCATGAGATGTGGTAGTTCTTAGAGATACAGTTACACTGACTTTGGTGCGGGTTTTAATCGACTTCAAAAAAAGGAGGAGGCTCTCAACTCTACTTGTTTCTCTGTTCTTTTTTAATTTTTTTTATGTTTCTTTATTTTTAATTTTTTTTTTAAATCCAACGGATATTCCGAAACTACTGGACTGATTTCGATGAATCTTCTTTCAAATGAAAGAGGGTCATCCCCCGGTGATCCCATAATAGTTAAAAAAAGAAATTAAAAGAGTGATAGTGGGCGTGTACTTGGCCAGTTATATACTCTTCGATTTATAGTGTTCTGACAGACATGTCACGATCTGACGACAGAAAATTGTCTGCCAGACTCTGGATGCCCCTGTAATGAAGGTATCAGTACTTGATAGCAAGAGGTATATTACTAAGAAGATCGCACTAAAAAGCAAAAGTCCGTATAAAAAAGGCCCGTATATCCAAGGCCAATACAACAAAATTTCTGAAGTCTGCGCCAAATTTTAGCTAAAACCCCCACACAGCCTTCATACTGTATACCTTGGTTTTTATAAATTTTAGTGGAAATTTGGCGCAGACTTCAAAAATTTTTTGTATTGGCTTTGAATAAATTATGTATACTTGTTCAGCATAAAAATTATTCTTTACTTTTTACATCTGAAAACCGATGGCACAGCTCCTACCAATGTTAGTGCTATATATGAGAATAATCTTCCCCGCTTTGTCAGAAAACGACTGTATGAGTTGCTAAAATGGGGTTTTTTGGGAAAAGACTATGCCACACAGGAAATTTTGTGCTGATTGTGAATATACCCAAAGTTCCTATACCTACAGAGCTTATTAACCTCCAGATAGCCCCAGAAAACATGAAACTCACACTTTTGTTCCAACGGCACCAACAAACTGGTTTTGCATGGAAGGAAAGAAGAAGGCAATCAAATTCTGCATCAATTGAGACCAATCTGAACTCTCAAGGTAGCCATGATTTTAGGAATTCCTTTTGTTTGTGTTCTTGCGGGTTTTGTTGTGAAACTTCAAAAAAACTTTGAAAAATCGCCGAAAATCATGGCTCGAACTTGAGAGCTCGAGTTCTCAATCGATGCAGAATTTGGTTGTCTTTATCATTTCTCCCTAGTTAGGTTGGTGCCATAGAAAAAATGTGAATATTCTATGGTTACTGGGAATTCAGCGGTCAATTAGCTGTTATAAATACCTACACGGGTTATTTTCAGAATCAGCGCAGAATTTCCTCTAAGTTTCCTGTTTCAGCAACACTGTGCGATGTCGAAATCAAGTTGAATACATATCCGTGATTTAGAAACTGTTCAAATATTATGTATAGTTAATTACTGTCCTAGTTTATGTATAATAATTGACTAGTTGGGGCCTTTGCCACCTATGTACTGTAAAAAAAACTTGCCCCGTCAATCTTTTCAGGAACTTCAGGTTGAGTATGGGAATCGCCCTCCAACATTTGCTCCAACAAAGCACAAGTAACGCGACTCCAGTTCCCTTGCTAGACGCACATATAGTAATAAATGATAAATAAATCAAATTTCTTATTTCCCAAGCTCTGCGTCGGTATTTAAGACGTCAAGGTGTGAAAATATTTGTAACAAGGTTGGTACTTTGAGTACATGAACATAGGGTACATCAATCAAAATTCTGCTCAAACGGACAGTATTCTCGTTACACGACCATACCGGAGGACGAGATTCGGAAACTTATCAGTCGGATATTCATTTTCGTAGTAGCTCCCAGAGGGCTAGTCGGAACAGAGTCAGATTCATCATCTATATGCCCACATCGGGAATTCCAATAATGTGGTTTCTGTTCTGTGTGTGTGTGTGTGTGTGTGCGTGTTTTTGGCAGGTGGGGGGGGGGGGGGGATGGGGCTTTGAATGCGACTGTACTAGGAGAACCGAAGAGGGCTCGAGAGTACAGTAAAACCCACTGGCATAAAATTAAATCGTGTATATCCCGCACACTGTTGGAAAGGATTTCCCATCATTCTGGAAATCGATGTCAAACCAAGATCAACGGTTACGCAACGCAAATCCTGCGATACAATTCACGAGTTTGTGTGTGTGTCAGCATCAGGGCCAAACGGATTTTCATGAGGGTGGTCTCATTGTGATCAGCAATTTCCAGGCAAGGTAATAGGCTATACCGTCCGATCCTCCAGACCTTGTCTTTGATTGTAGTACTGGGCGTCCCTAAAGACAGCGTCAGAGTTCGTGCTTTTGGATGTTACGGCCGAGCCCACGTTGCCGACCATTTTCGACCCCAAGCCAGAATAAGGATGGTGCTGTCGAAAAGATGTTTTCACGGCGGTTTCAACCATACTAAAAAGATTTTGGTGGGGCATGCCGTCCAGGATTTATTCTGCGATAGTGATTTCTTCGTCAGAATAATCGCGCAGTTCATACGTGGTTGCCCCCATGTTTCTTACAGTCCCATGTAATGGTTTGCTAGAAGCAGAGTCAAAGACTTTACGATGGGTTTCTGGGTAGCGATGAGATTCATCGTCAGATCGACATATTTGGCATAAACACAGACAGAGACGTATGAAACATGTTGGCATCCATGAGAAATTTGTGGAACTGTTATCATCAAGTGCGAATTTTTCGTGGATTCTCTTCGATGCTAGGAAGAAAACCATGTACCTACCGTTCTAGAGCCAGCTGTACAACGAATTTTCTTGTTAGTTTTAAATGAAAAATATATGGAGAATCCATTAAAGAAAAATATATATTTGAATATGATTGATCTAAAAGTTGAAATATTTGGCTTGAGCAATTTTACCTGCAACACCAGTTCTAAACATCGACTGAACTGAATTAGGGTTTTCGTCGAAACATTTTTCGTAATCAACTGCAAGAGTCGCAGTTAAAGTAAGCACGTAATCGATACAAAGTGGTTGTTTTCAAGTAAATCGCTGGGGGCAGTTAGTTTACTCGCCGAAAACATTTTTCTGAACTGTAATTTTCTGCCGCACTTGTATTTTTCTGGGGTTTTTCTTCGAAAGCACTTAATTTCACGTCGTTACTCCAAACTTTTCTCATTGATGGTTGTTTGCGGGGAGGCTTCACTCAGCCGTGCCATCATTTTGCCTTTTATTCATGAACTTGGAAGTTTACTCCCACAAAGGACATATAACACACTTGAAAGCGCAAGGGAAACTTTATGTAAAATCCTCCAACAGCCGGCGAAGTGGAAGGGGAGGCAGTAGTATGTTGAAGTCGATGAGACACTTTAAGGGCGTTGTTAGTGCCAGCTGTTTCCTTCAAAGGTAGCGTCTAAAGTTCGAAAACTAACCCGCCTTCACAGCCTCGGCTCAAGGGCGCTTTTATTGTCTGGTAGACACATGACGAGGGGGCATTTCATCCATCTTTCACGCCTTTCAAGGCTCACTGATTCGTTTCCGTTTACACTAAATATATAGTCTCTTGAGATATAAAGGCTTTGAGAAGCCACCAATTCAAAGCTCGCGGGACCCATTGGGTGATCGGTGGTTTGAACCATCAGTGGCTCTCTCGAAAAAGAACCCAACTCGAAAACTCGATAATCTGGGCCAAAATGTTCCTTCGTTCCGTAATTCACAAATTCTTATCTCACTGATTTCAGACGGTCCAAGAAGAATAATAATTTAAACAAAAGAGAACAGAGTGAGCAGTTCACAGACTACAGCTTACCCGTTTCAAACGTCATAACCGTACTTGACGATTTATCTAATAGCACAAAACACCACATACGATGAAGGCAAAATAATATTCTTTTCCTTTTTAACCGACTTCAAGAAAGGAGGAGGTTCTCAATATTTTCGTTGTTCAATAATGGACCTTTAGAACTGAGCTTGAAAAAATGAAAGTTGTAACCCCCCTCCCTCGTCAAAAGTTGATGGTTCAATTTGACGGCCCTTTTCAAGGTACATACAATCCAAGAATGGAATATACAAATTTCTGGCCGTCCGCCGTATTTCGCACTTTCTTTAAATAGTGAACCGAAACCAAACCAAAACCAAAATTAACCTGAATGAATAAAAATTAACCAAAACCAAAGTGCACCGAAATGCATGCACTAAAACGCGCCTAAATAAAATGCATGAATCAAAATGAATGAAATTTGGTTTATAGGTCCCATTTGGGGTCTCGTTTGTCCGCGGAGCTCACATTGCTGTCAGTCACCTCTAAGCGGTGAAACATAGGGGTTGAAATTTCCGGGGCCCATTATCTCGAATCTTTGTTTTAAAATTGATCTAGAACTTGAGCATTTTTTGATACCACCCGGAGTTTGCACCGAAAAGCTTCGTCAACATGATCGTCAATTAAACGGTACACAACACATCCAGCCCAGATATCACTGTAAGAGAGCAGCTGATCATAATCAAGGATGGCTGCATGAAATCGAATTGGTTGTTCCGTCATATTATTTCATTTGAAGAATGATGGTTATTATGATATTTTGTAGTTGGTTGATACGTATTTATAACTTGAATAAACTACCTAAAATTATGCATAAAACCAAGTAAATAATTAATGAACAACTTGACCAAACGTTATGCTTCATGAATAAGAACAAATAATTAGTGTTAGAAATGTTGAATCCACCGCATATTTATGTCATTCCCCGGCCGGCTCCAGTACTCTTTTTGGACTTTCCTGGGGGGACCACAGAAAACAGTGATCTAAGCAGAAGGGGTATTTATACAGGTAAATAATAAACCGTTGCGTGATAAATTGCAGCAGTTTTGGCTTTTCAAACCAAGGTCATATGATACAGAAATTTACTTTGAGGTCAATGTGAGCTTTTAATGATTACATTCGTATTGATGCTTTCGTATTTCTTGATCTAAAAAGCGAACCCCTTAAATCGACTCATCGTGTAATCTCCGTTTGACCCTTAGCGGATATGTTCTCAAACCGTTTGCAGGGAAGAGGGATTTGGACGGCAAAGAAACCACGAATTATGAAACCACTCGTGAATTAAGCTCGAATGAGCACTGTCCCGTCCTGTAGAACCTTTTGAGTGATCAGTCTGAGCTCCGATCTGACTGTATACACGGTCCAATGAGCGCGATACGATCCCAAATCCCCCTCCAGAGCTTCCAACCATTCGACATCGTTAGACATCACAATCGCCCGCGGAGCAGGTCATTATAAATAAAAACGCACTGAAACCCACTAGGCCCCATCCCACCCATCACTAGGCCATTCCTGTTCCTTCATTACAAGTATCAACGACCAAGTAGTTATCCTAGACCTAATTTGTGGCTAAGGTTTGCGCACCTGAACTTAGAATACAGTGCTATTTCCACTTTAACCATCAAACTGATATCCACAATTGTGTTTTTGGTTTATTATTTTCAATAATGAACCATTGGAATCGAGCATGAAAAAAAAAAATTCTTACCCCCCCTCAAAATTTGATGGTTTACGTTTCAAGGTATGTAGAATCCAAAACTGCAATAAAAATATTTCTGTCTGTCCGCCGTACGCCGTACGCCGTACACCGTACGCCGTACGCCGTACGCCGTACGGGCCACTTTTCTTAGTTACCATGAAAAAAAAATTGATGAAATTCGGGTTATAGGTTCCGTTCGGCGTCTAGTTGGTCCTCGAAGCTCGACGTTACTGTGAGTCATCTCTAAGGGGTTCAAAATAGGGGTTGAAATTTTCAAAACGCCTATACCATTTTTTTACGTAAATATTTTTACGGTTTTAAATAGTTCTTGAACTTGTGAGTTTTTTAAGACCATCCGGAGCATCGTACGTCCAGCCGTTCGTTCACAGTAAGGCCCCGAAGTTTGCACCGACAGGCATTTTCGACTCCAGTGTGAATGAAATTGTATACAATTCAAACCAAATCTCGTAACCAGAGACGCGCCCACAATAGGAATTTGTGAATACGGCCAATCATTGGTAGGGATCACCTGATTATATTGGCGGAGTATGAAGTCGAGTTGGTTGTTCTGTGATATTATTTAATTTGAAAAATGATGGCTCTTTTGGAGTTTGTTGGTAGGTAGTGAAACTTGGACAAACGTTGAGGTATTATTGATGGGTAAATTATTACTACGGTAAATCATTACTCAACGGTAAATTATTACACAACGGTTCATTATACCATCTACGTAGAAGGGGCTGGAGTTTGTTGGTAGGTACTTTTGCAACTTTTTTCACTCCTCATCAACAATTTCTCTTCAGAACTTCATTATGTGTGTTTCTTTTTGTTAGGTACTGTTTGTCATCGGCAGAATTATTTTAGCAACATTTAACTCGTGATTTAGGTAGGTACCTAGTAACGAGTACGGGGTTAGGTACTAACCTACGGAGGGTTTGCGATCTACATAATATGTATATAATAGAATAGTACATATCATATTATATAGACGGGTTATCTATACATAGAGCTGTGATCTGTAACAGAAGGGTATTCTATACAAAATAATAAACCGTTGTGCAGGGATTTGCAGCGTTTTTTAAAAGTTGTTAAGTTTCCTCAAATTCCCACCATGTTGTACGGCAATACCCGTTAACGCAGGAAAATTTAAGAAACGACCGAAAATTATGTTCATTAGTCTCGCTCGTGTTAGTCTTATCCGAAAAAATGTGACTGCCCGCAATTTTCTTTTACACGAAAACCAAGATGGCTGTTAGGGTGACGTGTGCGAGGTTTTATTGTGACTCATGTGGTGCAAGTGGGATATTTCGATGAGGGGTACATTCTGAAGCGCAAACTTTCATATGAAATTCCAATTTTTTCCAAATAGGTTAATCTTCTTTCTTTCCTCTCGGCTCCAAGTTCGGAGTCAATTTAAAAACGTCATAAATTCCTTCCTATTGAAGGTTTTTGAGCTACGGCGACTTGAGAATTTCAATCCTAATTCGAGCTCCAACTAGACCCCAAATGGGTCCTATAAACTATGACAGAGTGAGAAGAGTGACGGTGGACCCTCGAGAGTCCCCCTCGAATACTAGCGACTTAAGAAGGGATACAATCACCTGTTAATAAGGGATAGAGATTAGGATCACTGGAAGCACAAACAACTCGAGAACTGCCCACCGTGACACTCCTCCTCACCTAACATACTTCTGGGTGGCAGAATTGTGAGAATGAAAAGTAGTATGAAGTTCTGGTTCAGGAAACGACATCTGAACAACTTCAAGGTGACTAACCTCCATCGTAATGGTACTACTACCTCAATAACATTTACTGGTGGAGAACAAAGCTCCTACATACGAGTACTGGAGGACAAAAATGTTGACAGAGGTTATGTCCAGTTAAATCATCTGGGCAACCTCTAGGTGATCAACCTCCATCGTTATGATAGAACATCCATTAGGACTTATAAATTGGGGCAGGGCATTAATCTCCTTCAAATGAGCACAATTATTATAATTATACTGAGCTCTAATGGGTGGATGGGGGGGGGGGGGGGGGGGATATACGTACGTATCATAAAAGGGACAGGATGTTTATTAAGGAATCCTTCTGGAAACCTTTGGGCTTATTTTTCTGGTAAGCACTAAAAAAGTGGATGGAGTTATGGTGAATTAATCAGCCTATACTACCAAACCACGTTCTGTTATGCGACAGAGTGAAGAACAGTGACGGTGAACCCTCGAGAATCCCCCTTCTAGATTAGCGATATTATCACCTGTTAACAAGGGATAGCGATTAGGTTTCAGCCCAACCACCCCCATCTTCACTTGAAGCACAAATAACTCGAGAACTGCCCACCGTCACAAAACCAAATTTCACTAATTTTGGTTCACGGTAACTGAGGAAAGTGCCAAGTACGGCTTAAACGCAAACCATAACTTCTTTCGAGCGGTGAGGAGAGGGGAGAATTTTTTTTCTCATGCTCAATTTCATAGGTTCATTATTGATGATATTAAACCAAAACGGGCCTTGTTATCAAGGTTCCCGCTGGAATTTGTATAACATAGGCAGAACCGTGCAAGAATTTCTTTAAGGTACCTAGCGATTCCAGTGAATCAAGGGCATTCTTTTGATTAGAAAAGTACAACATTTTTCTTTTTGTTTCATTATCATACAAATTGGGAAATGCTTTCAGATTCAACTATTGAAACTATCGTTATAACTAGTAAATATATAATAACCCACCGTGAATACATTTTACAACCGAGCTGTATATTTCATTAGTTGAGCCATAACGGTATCGAGAGAAAACCGTAAAGCCGAGCGGTTACCGGGATTTTCAGAGGAGGAGAAAAAATCGACACCAGGTAAACGCTCTCGTTACAGCCGAAGAAAATTATCATGCAAAACGGATGTACGGAAGATTTAATGAGATAACCGCTTTTTAGTATCAGAAGCGCAATATAGGCTTTTCGGGAACGGGCCGACTGAAATGACCTCTTTATATTCCCGCCATAGGGGAAGAGCATTTTTAGAGCTGGAGCACTGGGAGATAAAGTGTACATAAATCAGGTAGTGGGAGGTAAAGGTGCGTGTTTGTCCGTAGGTTTACGCAGGGGCTTAATGCGTACAGATGGCCTCCTTAGCACCGCAATGCATGCGGTTATTCTTTGCCTTGAAATTTATCACCGCACATTTCCGGGCGGAATCTGCTGGCGGAAGGTAGATTCAGACTCGATGAATATTGAACGGGAATCGTTATGGACGGCTTTGTTAGTTGGGTGCGTTCTTCTCAAGAAATCTTCTGTTAG
This sequence comes from Leptopterna dolabrata, assembly GCA_954871275.1. NCBI lineage: Eukaryota > Metazoa > Arthropoda > Insecta > Hemiptera > Miridae > Leptopterna > Leptopterna dolabrata. Next base: position 61,115,972 of record OX940975.1, read on the forward strand.
GCGTTTAGTGCTTTGGAAATGAGGCTCTTGGGCCGCTGGGAACTGTATACTATTTGAGGAGACTGCAAACCAGCTAATTTGTTTATAGCAACTAAATCTAGTAAATAAGCGAATGGAAAAACGCTGGAAATTATTACACAACGGTTTATTATTTACCTGCATTGATGCCTCATCTGCGTAGATCACTGCTTCCATGGTCAATACCTACTCTCGCGCTCCTCCCAGGAAACCCCTACATCGTGTATTGGAACCGGCCCGGGAATTATAGTTTCATAAAAATGCGCGGGATTCAATAATTCGATCATTAATAATTATTATTTGTTGTTATTCATGAACAGAACAACCAACTAGACTTCATACATCCATCCGTGATTATAATCAGGTGGTCCCTAGCAATGATATCTGGGCTGGATTTATACCGTTTGATTCTTTGATTCACGATCTGGTTGACGAAGCCTTTCGGTGCTCAAAAAATTCTTTAGTTCAAGATCAATTTAATAACAAACAAAGAACCCGTATATTTCTAATGAAAGTTTTCGAGCTACAGCGTTCTGGAAATTTAAAGCCCTATTTTTCACCCCTTAGAGATGACTGACAGAACGCCGAGCTTCGCGGACCAACTTGTGCCCAAACGGGACCTACAAATCGAATTTCATTAATTTCGGTTCACGGTAACTAAGAAAAGTGCGGAGTTCGGCGTACGGCGTACGGACAGAAGTTTTTTAACTGCATTTTCGGATTCTACATACCTTGAAAACAAATGAAAATTAACAAATGTTAACCGAAAAAGTTCCAGTCATGCAGCATGGCTATAAGAGCGAGTTTTCAAAGAAATATTCGTGCCATTTATGTAAAAAGGTGATCTTGCGAGAAATCATAATACGTTTTGAACAACTATATAATTTGTTCGTGATTTTAGACATTTTTACAGATTTTTGACCCTTATAAAGTCAAATCTGACCCAATATTTTTTAAGAAAAGTATTTGTATCATCGAAATAGTCCCTCCGTTGTGATTCACCGTCCCACACAACGTCAGGTGAATTAATATTGACTTTAACATATATAATACCAATTTTTTACCCCAGAAATCCGAATTTGACCCCTACTCTGTATGAAAAACAAATGACATGGTATTTTTCTGTCCTTAACCACCCTTCCATACTACTTTTAGCGATTTTTATATCAACTGCTCGTGCCTTTAGCCGATTTTACCGATGTTAGATCCTTGAAAACTCAAATCTGACCCCCTGATGTTTGAAAATTGCTCATCTTCGAAATCATCTTTTTGTTTGGCAATTTGGCTTTGACGAAATTTGGAATTTGTATCATGTACCTACCCAAGGACAGATATCGCCTGGAGTGACACACACATAACTTGTAGTTGTTAAAATACTTATTGTTATAGTTTGTTACTGACGATGGTTTGATCTCCGAAACCGGTATAACAGTGTATTTTTCGTGTTATTAGTGGAAATAGAAAGCCCATTAATAACTCCGGTTTTATTTTGAAATGGGTTTCCATGACTTCATCGCGAGTGATTTAGTTGCCGAGCGATCAAAGGCAACAGTTCGTTTGAGATTCGAAAAGTTCTGGGGGCCCGGGTACGACTCCCGTCTGGATTAAGAAGTTTTTTTTCTGAAGAGGGTTAAGGAAGCTGTGAATCTCCATCGTTAAGGTAGCCAATCTTAGCCTGCATGGTTCTTATGAAACCAAATTGCTAAACATAAATAACCGTTTGCGTACATTTACAAGGATAGTGTTACGAACACCCTGTAAGACCCAAGGTGGAACTGTTTACCAAATTCCATAATTCTAATTCTATTTTACTATAAAAAACGCTGCAAATCCCTGCACAACGGTTTATTATTTTGTATAGAATACCCTTCTGTTACAGATCACAGCTCTATGTATAGATAACCCGTCTATATAATATAATATGTACTATTCTATGCATATTATGTAGATCGCAGACCCTCCGTAGGTTAGTACCTAACCCCGTACTCGTTACTAGGTACCTACCTAAATCACGAGTTAAATGTTGCTAAAATAATTCTGCCGATGACAAACAGTACCTAACAAAAAGAAACACACATAATGAAGTTCTGAAAAGAAATTGTTGATGAGGAGTGAAAAAAGTTGCAAAAGTACCTACCAACAAACTCCAGCCCCTTCTACGTAGATGGTATAATGAACCGTTGTGTAATAATTTACCGTTGAGTAATGATTTACCGTAGTAGTAATTTACCCATCAATAATACTTCAACGTTTGTTCAAGTTTCACTACCTACCAACAAACTCCAAAAGAGCCATCATTTTTCAAATTAAATAATATCACAGAACAACCAACTCGACTTCATACTCCGCCAATATAATCAGGTGATCCCTACCAATGATTGGCCGTATTCACAAATTCCTATTGTGGGCGCGTCTCTGGTTACGAGATTTGGTTTGAATTGTATACAATTTCATTCACACTGGAGTCGAAAATGCCTGTCGGTGCAAACTTCGGGGCCTTACTGTGAACGAACGGCTGGACGTACGATGCTCCGGATGGTCTTAAAAAACTCGCAAGTTCAAGAACTATTTAAAACCGTAAAAATATTTACGTAAAAAACTGGTATAGGCGTTTTGAAAATTTCAACCCCTATTTTGAACCCCTTAGAGATGACTCACAGTAACGTCGAGCTTCGAGGACCAACTAGACGCCGAACGGAACCTATAACCCGAATTTCATCAATTTTTTTTCATGGTAACTAAGAAAAGTGGCCCGTACGGCGTACGGCGGACAGACAGAAATATTTTTATTGCAGTTTTGGATTCTACATACCTTGAAACGTAAACCATCAAATTTTGAGGGGGGGTAAGAATTTTTTTTTTCATGCTCGATTCCAATGGTTCATTATTGAAAATAATAAACCAAAATTAGCTGAATTATTGATGAACATCCTTTAATGCAAAATTATTAATTAATTAGGTGAATGCAGTACAGAATAACCTAACTCAATAGAGAGAGACATTTAGAGAGAAACCTATTATGTATACGTAGTTTGCATGAGAAATTAATTTTCATAAGCGCGATGTACAACAGAACGGTCCTAGCGCTCTAAAATATAACCAGATGGGATTGTAGACGTATCATGTTATGGAAAGCCTTTGCAAAATCATTATCAGAGTCAGGGACTTGGATAATCTATTCTTAGCTTAATAATTCATGGTATGATCCCCTCATAAACCAATATCGGCGACGTACTTCATTGTTTGAAGGTAGGAAGTATGTAATGTAAAGACGATGGAGTAAGGTCCTCCTATTCAATTCACTTTTTTAATTCTAATAGCTATGCTTGGATTTCGAGTTAGCACAAATTTCATCAGAACAAACTACCCAAGTATTTTATGAACGTGAGGGCGGACTGTTATGTGCGTGCGGTGTGTTTGTAGGACAATGACCTTCCTGCGGTTTATCTCCCATGTGTAGAACATAGTACGGCTTGATTTTCTTCTCGGCTTCCTCTGATTGGCTTGGCCATCGTGCGTGTTGGCCTCTGTTTGGCCTTGAGATACACATCAAAGACAACATATCAAGATAAGTACGTATAGGAGAGTGGAAAGGTACCTACGTAATTAAATTACTCCTCATTTCTACTTCCAAAATGTCGCAGCCATGCAGGCTGACCTAATGAGCGAATTTTCGGAGTAATGTACCAACCATTTAAGGCAAACCTTAAACTCACCCTCCGACTTGGGGTCACTCAGGTACCTAATAGTTTATTGTATACAAGAAATTAAAACCTACCAGTGTTGTCGATAATTTTATGAAATGGAATTTAAGTAGTCTAAACATAAAAAAATTCTAGTCCATCTATTTTTCGTGTTTGTGCGATTTTGCAGCATATGTAACTTTATATGTGTATGTACACTTTTTTGTCTGGGATCACTAGCACGGTACAGAGGTTTTCCGTATTCTTGGCAGGTGGGTTCTTATCAATATAGATTCGGCGGGGGATTCTTATCAACCTAGACCACGACCCAGGCTGGCAAGTGTAGGGACCCAACGCTTTCCCCAGTCACATAATTTCTTTTGCATATCACCTTTGTGAGAAGGGTTTTGCTGCGAATGGACCCAATTAGTACTTAAGGGATTACTTACAAAATGAGTGATAAGAAAAAATCAATGCGATAGGGTATGCACAAATATTAAAATTTTTTTTTTTAAATTCAGAGAAATCCATCCTGAGATATATAGTTATTGCATCCATTCAACTGGTTGTTTTTATTCCAAAGTGATATGTTGAAAAATGTCTCAGATATTCTTGTGTACCCAACGCGTTTTAGATCCGTTTGCCACGTCCCAACCTCTTCGGAAATGCGTTGAATCGGCCAGTGAATGTGTACACCCGATGTAAGCTGTGATGTTATCCATCAGTATCAATGCTGATGCGCTGATTATTTTTCTGAAGATAGTCTGATTCTGTATTTATAGTCCCGCGAACGCTGCATTATCACTGAACCAGGCGTAAAATTAAATTTAAAAAAAAAAGCGTAATACTACTGCTACTAGTAACTAGTTCGATGTTACTCCTGGAGTTTCAAAAACTGCTATTATACATACCCCACTATAAATACATACACAACTATTATACATATACGGCTATACAGGGAAATAACAAACCGTTGTGTAGGTAATAAGTTACCGTGTTTTTGTTTTGAAAGAACCTTCCTTGGGGTTAACGAATGTTAAGTGTGTTCGTGGGGAAACTGGAGGAGCAGAAATAAAATAAATATAGAGATTCTGAAAAAGCGGGAGTGTGACGTTGTGACGGTATGGCTGTTCTTGAGTCGTTTATTTTTCCGGTGAAGATGGGGTCGTTTAGGGAAGCCTGGTCGATATCCCTTCTTAACCGGCGATAATCTCGCTGGCATAGAGGGGAGGAGGACTCTCGAGGGTCCACCATCACTCTCCTCACTGTCACAACGTGTCAAACAGGCGACAAGATGCAATGGTCTACGTTTAGTCGACGGTTCAGTGGTCTACGTAGAAGGGGCATCTAGAGGCAATAATAAACCGTTGTGTAATAGTTTGCAGCGTGTTTACCTATTTGTAGATAGGTAGACGTTTTTTGTTCACGGCCAAACGAATCATCCAAATTAAATGAAAATTTGGGAATATGTCGAGGGTCCTATAAATGTTCAGCGACCATCAGATTTTGAAAAGCGAAGGAGGGTCGTGGGGCTGAAATTTATAAATGAGGGCAAGATAAATGTCCGGCCAGATCCGGTACTCGATTTAGGGCTTTCCTGGTGGAAGCACGAGGGTAGGTATTGACGGCAGATCTATCCAGGAAAATACCTAATAAACTTTGTGTAATTATTGGATTCTACGTACCTACCTTGAAACACAAACCATCATCAAAATTTGAGGAGGGATTAAATTTTGTATTTTTCATGCTCGATTATTGAAAATAACAAACCAAAAATTAAATTAAATCCATTCTAAGAACACTGAATGTATCCAGCGGAAGCTCTGACCTGACAATACAGATACAATTTCTGTAAAAAGGGGATACGTTTACGAGAAACAGCTCCGGCACCTCCACGCGACTCGCCCATTACCGGTTGCGTGAAACGCGAGTCAACAAAAGATAAGCCAAATCTTTTTAAAAGGTTCTTAAGGGTTTCGGCCCAGACGGGGTTGTCGAATCGGATGGGGAATGGTAAATATTGCCGGGATAAGTTGCGGAGAGAGATAAGGGTTTGCGGATTGCCCAAATCAGTGCTCGGAACGAGTCGGGTCCTTAGCAACTTTTGTGGGTCTTCCCTGAAACCTGCGGTAGGAGCGTCCAATCGATAACTGTTACACCTTCAGCCGTTCCTACGAAATAGATTCACCGATAAAGGAACGAGTTGCCAATACGGCTTTTGTTCAAAGGGAATCAATTTCAGTATATTCCACCCTCAATGTAGGTATCTTCTATTATCCGCAATTCTGAACATTTTATTCACCATCAGCTAGATGAGTGATAGAATTATTATTAGAAGGACAAAAAAGTTTACCAAAGTGAGGTAAAAAGCACCTAAGAACCTCAATAACATATCTGCCGCTGATTGCTGCGATTTAAACGTGAAATTTATAAAATTAGGTCAGTTAATTAACTAGGGATAGCACAAAGGAGTGATTAAAGGAAGGAACGAACAAATTTTCGTAACCGTCTTCTGTAAAACGGCACTTTGCACCTTTGTCAATTATTGGCCATTTACCAACGAGTCACCGAGGACTCGGAGGGGATGTTCTAAATTGATTACGCCGCTCCTCGTGCAGCGCGAGTTGCGTCCTTTACTTACTTTATGTACTGTTTTCCCGCCATTGTTGGTATTGACTAGTAACTTTTTGGGACACACCAAGACGGGCGCCTACAGACTGCACATAAAATGAATGAAGTGCATAAAATGCCCTGGTGCGCATAAAATGATCATGTACTTAAATTTCCGTTTCAGATAAAACTAGAATGAAATCCACGAAGAAAAGACAGTGTGACGAAATTTGAGTGTGATGAAATTTGATTGTGAGAGTATGACGAAATTTGAGTGCGAGTGTGACGAAATTTGCGTGTGATTAATTTATTTCCATTTTTATTTCCTCCTGTTTTGGAAGGTTCCGACTTCAAAAACAGGAGACTGTCAACTGTTCCTATGCCCTCCCCCTCACCACTACTTTTAAATGTTTGTGCAGCGATTATTCCGAAATTACAGGACCGATTTCGATTAATTTTTTTCAAATGAAAGAGTATCATCCCCTGGTGGTCCCATTCCATTTTAAGTATAAAAGTAGTACTGGGCCTGTACTTATACTCTTCGAGTTCTGGTATTGACAGGCATTACACGATTGACGACAGGAAACAGCCTGCCGAAGACTGCAGATACCCCAGTAACGATGGGTATAAGTACTTGATAGCACGAGGTATATAATTACTGGGCTAGTTCCAAGTCAGTACCGGGTCAGTATTGGTGTTTTGGGGTGTGTACCGGATCATAATTATTTTCATTCACACTCGTGTTAACGAAGAAGAAATTCAAGGCCTTACTCTGAACGAACGGCTGAACGTGGAATGCTCCGGGTAGTGTAAAAAAATTCTCAAGTTCGAGATCAATATTTAAAAATCTTAAAAAAAAACCATACTCTTCTACTGAAATTTTCAGAGCTACGGCGTTCGGGATATTTCAACTCCCATTTTTCACCTCTTAAAGATAGACTGACAGTAACGCCGAGCTTCGCGGACTAACTAGACCCCAAAAATGGACGTACAAATCGAATAATTTTGGTTCATGGTAACTCTTTCATCGCATAAGAAACGTGCCAAGTATGGCGTTTGGCAGAAGGACAGACATTTTTGAGATTCTATCTAATTTCGGATTCTACGTACCTTGAAACGCAGACCATCACATGAGGGGGGGGGGGTAAAAATTTGTTTTTTCATGCTAGATTCCAAAGGTTCATTATTGAAAATGATAAACCAAAACATAGGGAAGAATAATTCAAATTAGGATTGTGAAGGTTTGTGAATAAGTGAAATGAATAAGTGAATAAATTAAGAAGTAATGAATAAGTGAATAAATAAATAAATTAAGAATAACTCCAAATAAATAAATGAATAAATGAACAATAAATAAAAATTAACTACATTAAATAAAATTATTTAGTAAAATAATTTTGTAAAAAGTAATAATTTAGTTAAATTATTCAATTTTAATTAAAATAAATTAATGTTTTTAAAATTATTACTTGATTATTTTATTAAAATTAATTAATTAAAAATAATTATTACAATAAAAATCATAATAAATAAAATAAAATAATATTAGGTAATAAAAATTAAATTAACAAATTAATAACAATTACTAAAAAATAACAAAATACAATTTTTTTGAAATAAATCAAAATAAATAAATAAACGAAGAATAAATTAAAATTAATAAACCAAAAGAAGTGAATAAATGAATAAATATAGAATAAATTAAAATGGGTTTGTGAAGGGGGGCTGCGTGTTTGTTTGATGGGGGCTATGAATTGGTGGGGGGGCTATGTTTAAGGGGCTAAGAATGCCATCAAAGGGGACAAGGGGATGCGAAAACCCCATTCAGAATTATCACGGTAAATCGTAAATATATCTGTAAGGGAAACTGAAACAAGGAAATACCGGAAAGAGAAACAGTGGTTTTTGTCTCTTGTCGAAAGGGGGAACGCAATGGCATCGGTATCTCAAACCAAAGCTGCAAATCCGCGGAAAATTCTACGAGGGGGGAACTGAGGGACGGAGCTGTATGGGTTTTTGAAGTGAGCCAAAAGTGGGAGGGAAATAATTAATATCAGGTGAGTAGTAGGTGCGTCATAGTACATTGTACATGTATTGTACGGCTTTTCCAGGGAGCTTGTTCTGCTTGGACAATAACGCGTCGGGAACAGAATGTAATGGTGGAGGGGGAGGGCGTAACGCAGAGAGACAGCCTTTTGTCCAGCGCCGGACCTATTGTGCCACAGGCGGATCTCGTCCTCTCTTCACCACCTTCTAATTACAACCCTAATACACGCGCCGCCCCAACTTATCTCAGGAGAAACCAAGATTTTATTATGATGGGTCCTTCCCCTTCAGCGCCTCCCTTTTGTATCGCCTTCGCCGTTGACCACCGGGGAGAACAAACTGCGGGGGAGTTCCAGCGGGGGGAGACTCGGCTATTCTGAGAACGCGGGGATATAAAGCCAAATTTACCGCTCCGGCGAGGGTCTTCTAGTCCGTTATTCAACCCGTGAAAAGACCAGGAGCGAGCGCTCCTAAGTTCGTTCAAATTAGTCGGCGGGCCGCTCTAAGGTCGCTCTACAAATAGCTGTATTAATCATCGGGAGGGGTTTTGTAAGAGCTCGACTCGCCCAAAGCACAATTCTAGAGGTCGGCGCGACCGCGCGGAAATTCCAAGGTGTCGTGAAAGCTATGAACGAAGAGGGAAATGGAAATGCAGAGGGAACGGTACGACTCCAATGTATCCACAGCACCCCCCCCCCCCCCCCGTCCAGCATTGACTCGAGTAACTTGACTTATTTCCACTGGCATCAAGTTGACTAATTTGGGTTGACAACTAACTCCCAATTTTGAGGAACGCCCCCACAGCAGCAAGTTATCTGGGTGGGGGGTGCCCTATATTTATCCATTTTCAGAGAGGAGGGCCAACCCAGAGCTCAGAGGGTATACAAAATAGAATGGTTTATCCATGGAATCTATACCCATCTTACCTATCTATACCTATTAGAATGGGTATACAAAATACAATATATTAATTGCTATGCAATTTTAACGCCGGGGGTCATGTGAAAAAAATGTCCTGTCACAATATCCTGTCACAAAAACGCGTCACGCAAAGAGGAATGTGATGAAGATGAGCACAAAGAGGAATGTGATAAAGATGAGCACAAAGAGGAATGTGATAAAGATGAGCACAAAGAGGAATGTGATAAAGATGAGCACAAAGAGGAATGTGATAAAGATGAGCACAAAGAGGAACGTGATAAAGATGAGCACAAAGAGGAATGTGATAAAGGGGGGGTAAATTGCATAGCAAATTCTCCTTTGTTATACGAAGTATAAGAACACATCCTTCGGGGGTGAGGAACGGCGAAGCCGTTCCGAGGGGGCGGAGCCCCCTTTGGGGGTCCAGGGGGCTTGCCCCCTGGCGAGGCCCGAAGGGCCGAGTAATTTATATAAATATAAATTAAAAATAACAATGGGCCTAATGTACCCTTGAATTAAGCCGAAATCATTATTCATTTCGTCACTTGTACAGTCGCCTCTTGAACCTACTTGCCTGCGGTTTGAGAAATAAGCTCTTGAAAGTATTATGGCCATACTGCATGACAGGAACAAAATCTGGAAGCTTCACTGCCCACCCACCGGGTACACTTTCTTGCGTCATGCGATTTTGCGGATTTCGTGCAAAAAGAAAATAGAAAAAAATTTACCCCTCGCCCCCTCACCATTGCACTAGGTTTGGTGTATCATCGAAGTTGAAGGAGCTTTGATAATTTTCATAAGGGAATAGCGAAACCTTACGCTATGTCAACGTCATTGAGAAATTATTTTTCGAGACGTTGAGTCGATCCCAGAAGAAGTAGAAAACGATCTACCCCGTATAATACGCCTGCCTGACCAGTCCTTCGAAGAAACAATGGATGAGAGTATTGGAGGAAATCCTGATTCCAAGTACTTACGGAGGGAAGAGGAGCGTAAGCGAAGGAGATAAGTATTATAAGCTAGATGAAGACCAAATACAAAATTAATCGGATCAAGTACTTAGATACAGTTTCGAACCAACCAAGTAGAAACGCGGGAGAATTTCAGCGGGAGCTTCCGTTAAGCTAGGAGAGCAACAGATGGTTATACCTTGTTAATCGGGGCAAGGAACTTTACATGTCAAGTAGGGACGTACTGAAGACGAATTTTGAGATAGTTCAGACGGGAAATTAGATTTATTATTTAATAAATATACAGTCATAATATAACTTGTTGGGGAAATTCAGAATATTTTGTTAATCACATATTAACCTCAAGATTTACTTCACGTTCAGAAGGGAGGGAGTTTAAAAATAGAGCAAAGCGCCTTCGACTTTGGAAAATTAATTATGAATATTGGTTGAAAGTTTGCTTTTTTAAAATTTTGAATTTAGTCAGGGTGTCGCTCCCTCCCCCAATTACTTGAGATGAATTCCCGAATACATTATACTCGTATTCGTTCATGACTTGAAGTCAACTGGGGCCTGATAGGTTTCCAACTAGGTTATTATAAGTAGGTCAGCTATGATGGACCTGCTCTTGAACATTTGGTTTTATATGAGTGGAGGATCAAGCTCGGTTTTGCAGATCGAGTTCAGTCGAATTTACTTCACACGACCGATTTCTCTACTTGGGACAAGTTGAGTTCAATATGTACGCATCCATACTCTTTTTCGTCTCCCAAAATGATGAGTTTGATCAGGGTGAGTGTTCAAAAATTGGATTCGGCAAGTTCTAATCATTCAGATATCCCAAAAATTTAACAATCTATTCACTTAAAGCAAATATCCAGTCCTGATTGTCGTAACTCCACAACATTTTAGCACACAATATTTAGCAAAATAGACAGACAGCAAAATATATTATGATGAAATTCCGGGAGTGAAAGAGGTTGGGTCCCTAAGAATTTCATGAAATTTGAAATAACAGTAGTTCTCCTCATTTCAAGGTACATAAAACAATGTTATAGATGCCAAGGTTATTCGCGAAAAGAATAACGGGAAAACGCCCATGAAGTGCACCCCGTCCGGTTTCGCTCAAATTTGATAGGTATTTATTTATTTATTTATTTATGTACGGACAAGCCCAATTCGACAATAATAATTATAGTTTAAACAATAGTTTGTACTTCAACTTAGGATAACACAGGTATTAACACAGGTATTGAGAGGCTTCTTCGTATAGGTACGTATTAGTGGGCACTACAATTTGGATACCGGCACTTGATAGGTAATTGAGTGGTTCAATCCCAGGAAGTGACCGTCACAAAATAAGCTTTTTCACTTAATTTTTGTATTTATTTAATTTTGTTTTGTTAAATGTGCGTATTACAATATCTACAGTTTTCAAAGGGCGCAGCAAGTAACACATCTCGCCATCTGCTCGGAAATCAGCGAGCTACGCAAGTTACGTAACGTTTTCCGATAAATATAATAATATACCTCTCTTTGATATACTCTAATAAATCTTTCTGAGGGGAAGAAATCACTTTAGGAATGTAATCTGCTAGTGATATTGCATGGGAGAACGGAAAGAGAACGAGCTTCCCTAAGAAACAACAGCGCTTTCCCCGTTAACATCTGTTATGAGAAATTCCATGGTGTATGACAAACGAGGGTGCGACACGCTTCCTTTTTCGTCCCACCACCACCGCCCAAGCCCATCTTTATATTTACGGAGTTTTTATTAAAAATAAATGGCGAACGGAAAGGCCTTGGGGGGGGGGGGGGGGGGAGAGGGGGAGTGGGAAAAGAGCGCATTCGTAAGGCGAGTTCGGGAGCCGAATGTTTGCGGGTGTGGAATATTAACAGGCATAAATCAAAGAAGTCAGGATGTCATGTGCTTACAGTCCGCACAAACGGGGTCTCTAACTACTCCATAACGGAGGTTTTTTTTGGCCTCTCCCCTCATGATTTTCGCATCCGAAGCATCTTTGAGCGAATTTCCGAAGAAAAAGAGACGCTATTGCAATCGGTTCATAAGTTTAGTTCAAAATAAAGAACGTTCAGATGCATATCCGCTTCAAAGCATTCTTCACCCATCCCTACATTCTGAATATCTCGCAATTACGTGCGCTTAAAGAAACATACTTAAGTAAATCAATCATCACTTGAGTTTCAAGTGAATTTTGAAGACAATTAGGTAGTAGTTAGTAAAATTTTGAGTTTTCGTTTATAAAAATTCGGTAAAATCGTAACGAATCGCCAGAAGTTTAAATAAAATTATGGAAGTGGACAGAATGGTGTCAGAGACGGATAAAGTTCCAATCATGCCATGACCATGATCGGGTGAGCAAATTTTGAAGTAGCTACCTAATCTATTGCTCAGGATGAGGATACTGGTTAATGTTTTCATTTCTTCACATACGCTTGTTCCAGAAGCTTGGGTGAACGTAGAAGCAGGGTCGTGGGATGATTTCTGGTTTAAAATGAAAGAACCGCAAGCCCGACACGGCCGCCTAACCATAGGTTGAATAGTTTTCACAAACCTACTGGTTTCACTTACTTATTTCTTTCAGGACCTACTTAAACTAACGAAATTTCGCCACGGTTTCGTTCATGAATTTGATCATCTTTACCCCAATCGGGTTTTTCATTCAAATTCCAGTGAATTCTTGGAGAAAATTCGCTAGTGCCATGTACGAAATGTTCAGTAAATGGATATTGGAGGCTTGAGTAGATTTTGGTTTTTTTTAGTTGCGATTTATTATTCAAGATTTACCTGCGCCTACACCCAATAATTTGATTTTTTTTTTCTTTCTTTTTTCCCCCTTGATTCACCACCTTTTGGAACTTTTAGCCGTTCTTAAAATTGTTTAGAAGTTTTACAAATTTTTAGCGATTTAACCCTCAACAACTCACCCATTGAGGAACGGACGTGGGCGGTACTTATGTACGGTTTGTACTGGGTCTACTTTTGATGTCAGAATCTGATTCAGCGCCATCGCTTCCCGATATCCGAGTAGTTTGGCGGGAATAAGCTAAAGAATCTCTGAAGAATCTGGTATGCATCTCCCTCTTATTCGGTTCCCACCTGTGGGAGTGAGAGGGAAAAACACTAGATGACATCCTTACATGTTTGCACCCTCTTCCGCTCATTCCCGACCCATCATATAGGCACCTTTTTGAAAAGCTCTCCAGTGGAGACCTACAATAATTATTTGAAAGATTTAAAAAAAAGGGTTGCCGTAGGGGGCGTCTAGCCGCCAGTGGTTTGTGTTCATGACGGTACGTTTATTTTCGAATGAAATCTGGGGGACACCCCCAGACCCCAGGATTATAACAGTTTAGGACAAGGATCAAAGCAAGGAAACATGGAACATGTTTTTCGAATAGGTACATGATAACAGAGGAAATGGAGATATGTAGAAAAACGTCTGCCAATTCGAGTAGGCGCTATAGCTTCCTCACTTTAATCACATGAACTTATAGACTAGTTGGGTAGGTTCGTTATGATACGGGACCATCTGCGATCCAACCCGCTTGTACCCTCAAAATTTAATCTCACTACGAATATTTTTCGCGTAGTTAGAAGCGTTATAAGGAAACGGTCAACATTTCATGTTTGCGCATGCGCAGAGGGAAATTACAGTAAGACTCCAATGAAGTTCATATGGAACCATCAAAGTATTATACTGATCGATCCTCCAAATGTGAACTCATTTCAACGATAATTAAGGTAGTTATGGGCACTCCAAGTATTTCACGCTTGCGCATGCGCAGACTAAACGATTTTTATGATTTTGAAACGGGACCATCTGCAATCCAACCCGCGTATACCTTCAGAATTTCAGCTCTCTACAACTATTTATCGCGTAGTTAGAAACGTTACAAGGAAATGGTCAACATTTCATGTTCGCGCATGCGTAGATCAAAGTTACATTATGATTCCAATGAAATTAATTTGGACACATCAAAGTATTATTCCTGACCGACGCTCCAAGTTTGTACTCATTTAAACGATATTTAGGGTAGTTATGGGTGTTCCAATTATTTCACGTTTGCGCATGCACAGACGAAAGTTACAGTACTTTTTCAGTGATTTTGGTATGGGTCCATCTGTGACTCAACCCGCACCTACCCTCGAAATTTCAGCCAACTTCGACCATAATTTCGGGTAGTTATAGGTGTTGCAAGGAATTACCACAGACAGACAGACACGGAACCAAAAATGTTCCTCGATGTCTGAAACGGAAAATGGTAGTGGAAATTTTAATTTTGGAGAACATGAACTTTATTTTACTCAATCACGAATTCAAGGCTTCCCTACCTTCGTTAGTGAGGAAGCAAAAAAACTTCGTGGGATTTCCAAGCCGGGGACCAGCGACCTAACGCAATGTAATGTAATACACGTAAGCTGCTTTCGGCGTTTTTCGTGTAGGTAGAACCCCATCGGCAGTTTTCGTCGGAGTGGGGTCTGGCCATGCTCTCCTCGGAGAAGGGTAGGGGAGGAGGTGAGATGGGTGGCAGGAGTGGGGCAGAGGGAGAACTGTGCGGGCGACGGGGAGGGGAGCCGAGTTTACTTGGATAGGACGCGGACGCTCTCCAGCCTGGTTTACTCCCCTAAAAACATGTTCCATGTTAAAATGCACATCCATTCCCACTTTTCATTTCTTTGGAAATTGGCATTTACTCGGGTCACCCTCTTTTGATTCTTGCTGGAGGTGGCAATCCAGCGTGATATTTCGGCTTTGCTTTCTAGAACCGGACCTAACTGATTCTATTTTAAGTAGTCACATTGTGACACGGTTTGTGAGAACTACATCCCCGTTGACCCGCTATCGTTGAGCTTGAGACCAAGGGCGCGGAAAACTACTTATAAATGTGTGGTAATTGTCGGGTCCTCGTATATAAACTAGCGCTTTAATATACAGCGGCGTGTTGCCAATTAGACGATTGTCTCTCGCTACCCCCTCCCACCGTCTCTTCTTCCGGACCTTTTCTCATTCGCCCCGGAACACGAGTCCCTTTTCCTCCAGTTGCTCCCCCGACGCAAACTCGTTCTCTACTCTCTCACGCCCTCCTATGTAGGTCGGTGCCATGCATATTTCATGCCGCCCGCGGCTCCTCATACCTAATACCTCTCCTGCTCCTCCGGAACATCGCCAACGACTATAACGGAGGTCCTTCCTTTCTTTTAAGTGCACGAATTCGCCTTTTTCAAGAATTCTCACAAAAAAAAGTTTGGAGCAGATACAAGTCCCGGAGGTCTGTGTATAACATCCGAACTTCACTTAAATAAAATACCTGAAATTCCAGTCAAGCAGCAAACAAATCTGGGCGAATTTTCAAAGTTACGAACCCATTTGAACTATTAAATATTTTCCATATTTTCACCGTAATGCAGGTACTTACGCATTACTATACACGACCCTTTCTGATTAGCTGTAATGACGTTCCTCAGTAATGTATGATCAAGAATAATATTGATCCCTCATTATTTTACCATAATATATATTAACACCAAAGAAAAAACAAAATACCTCCCTGAAAAAAAATACGTTTCTTGGCAATTCATTCACCTAATTCACTTGACAGGACTAGATTGGATTTATTTTTATTTTTGAGATGCGAGAGGGGCTAGGGTCCAGACCACTGCCCTGTACAAAAGTGTGCTGGAAATACAACATAACGTTGTGTCAATAATTGGGCACGAAAGATGAAAGAATTTTTTGGTTAAAGAGGTAAGTGACAAAAAAGTGGGATCAATTCTCGATCATACATCGACGAAAAATTACGTGTAAGGATTTGAGCTATTTTGCGCCTGAGCTCAAAGACTGGTAGCTTGCTGATGAACTAAAACGGCAGGTAAAAGCAATGTTATAGTAATGCTTTATTGCTTTTCAAATGTTTGTTCACAAGTTCACATTTTTATGTTCCGACGCCTTTTATGTATTTTTATGCAATAAACTCTAAACTGCGGATTATTGAAGCTCACAATATCTTATTTCAAATTTCCTTCCACTGCGAAGATTGTTTACAAACCGAAGCTCACTTTCATTTTTTCATCATGCATTTTACGTTATTATTTCCCGTTTGCTATTATGGGATGCTCAACAAACTCTTATTGCAGTTTTCTTCCTTCTTGTATAGCTTGCTGATCTCAACAATGAGAAAGACTTTTGCTGCTGAGCTACTTGGGGGGGGGGGGGGGGGACTCTTTTACCTTATGCTGTTTTACGAGTGCTGATTTGCTTTTGAGTTCTCAGTTTTCGTTTTGTTGGTTATATTACTAATGATTTCTAACCTAGAACTTCCATTACTATAAGAACGAGGTCATTCTTGAGGCCAGAACGACCGATGTGTCTATAATATGTGTTGTTCAGTTTACTGTTTCCATGATTATTCTTTTTTTCTCACTTATTACAATATCTCACGATTATTCATTGAGTCAAGAGTCAAATTTTGTCAACCTGTTTGAAGCATGTTGAGAATGAGGTCATTCTCAGGGTCAGAATGGCCGATTTATAAGGATTAGAGCTATTTTGCGCCTGAACTCAAAGACTGGCGGCTTCCTAATGAACTAAAACGGCAGGAAAAAGCAAGGTTATAGTAATGATTTTCCGCTGTTTGTTCACATTATTATGTTCCGACGCCTTTTATGTATTTTTATGCAATAATCTCTAAATTGCGGATTACTAGAGTGATTATTGAAGCCCACAATCTCTTATTACAAACGTTACACGTTAGAACAATTTGAGCAGGCGGGAAATTGGTGGGTTTCCAGGTACGTGAGCATTAAAATACAAATTGGAACGCTTTTTGGCCTCCAAACTATGTTACTAATTTATTTAAAAGGTAATTCCTTTTAAATTCATGTATCAGATAGGAAGCTTCCCCTACTCTTCACTAAATAATGCCAGAACATGTTTTTCTCAATATCCACTGACATGTTTGCTGATTTTCATATTTTTCAATGATTTTTTTTTGTTGACAAAAATAACAACTAAAATTTGACCCATTTTCGTCGACACATTCCAAAAATGCTTAAATCCTAGAACAAATCGGTTTGTTGGAACTTATAAATATTTCGACGATGTATGGTATTTTGATGTATTCTATTATGTAGCCAAAGGTCAGATATTGTATGAAATGAAACGCAGCTATACATGAAGTGTTCGTGGAGGAAGTATTCATATATATATATATACACTTTAACAAAAATATTGAAATCGTGGGATGGATCCAGAACGCTCTGGAACAGATTTACAGCGAAATATTTTTCAAAAGTGCATGTTGCAATAGCCCATGTTCTTTAGAAATGTGATAGTAATGAGAAGAAGTTTCTTCTTTGTATTCCTAAAAAACTCCTTTATAAGGAAAATAAGAGGAGAATGGATGCATTTATAAGGGAGTGCTGACCCCAGACTCAGTAAGAAAAAAAGCTAAGTATGATTTGTATAGCATAATTTAATAACTTGGTCTAACAAATCTTGTGAATCCATCACTGACAACAACTTTTTTGCTAGTTCCTTTGACTCACTCGCAGTCCGACTAAGCGTTTAGTTTCGACATAAATTAATAGATACAAAGTGAAAGATGTTACAGAGAATGCTTTGCGCCGGAAGGAGGAAAGGTGTAATCCATCAAATGTTGAGCACAACTCCGGCTGACTTTGATGAATCCACTTTGGTTTTCAAAGTTTCTCACTAAGTTCAACATTAGAAGGAGCTCGGAACGGCGCGGTCTGAGACTGACTGCCTGATTGATTGTTTCGCGTGTACATAATCTAGGAAACGCGTCTCGAGATGTAATCACACGAACGAATTTCCGAATACAAGATTCGAGGAACGGACCAACGGCTAGACTTTCATAGCAGATGGCCAATGGCAAGAGAGAACGGGTGACGCCAAACTGAGAATGATTTGTTTCGCCGCCTGAGTGCAGATGACTGCGTGGATTCTACTTTGTGAAGGTGCAGTCTTAGAGCCCGCATGGATTCTACAAACAACTTCGTTTCGGTTTAGCTTCCATTAACTTGCACTGCATTTAGTGCGTAACGCCTTTTTTAGAAGAAGTCTCAATGCTAATAAAAGGTTTATCGACATTCAGTTGATGGGATTACTGCCAAGACCAGACGGGCGACTTCGGGTTAAGACCATGGTCATTGCAAGAGCATATTGAGTGAGAACATCATTAATTTCTGTCAGTGTTTTTCCTAGTTGATTACGTTGTCTCGAGCTGATCATCACAGCTTTAGGGAGGGGGGACAAACTTTCTGTAGCCTTGTCAGACCAATGGGGTACTCCAGTCAGTTAAAAAAAAAAAAAAAAAAAATTATATCGCTTGGGGTAAACGTAAATTGGGTCTGTTCTTCAAGAAAATTTTGTCATAAAATCAGAGAAGCAAACAGAAATTGGGAGTTTGAAAAAAAAATATATAGGTAATTCACTGCCTTCTCAAGCTTCACGAAAGCGCAGAGAGTACCAGGGACAAATTAAAACGGAATAAACAAGATCGAGATGGACTGTAATCACCTTCTCCCACATTCTACGTCCTTTTCACAGTCAGTTAAACTAAAATATTCCAAAAATCATCTCATTTCCAGACTCAATGGACTACCGCATTGTATAAATTATAAAGCCATTCTTGTTATTTTCCCCCGCTTACATGAAAACTGGCAATCAAGACATTACATGTATATGATAATTACTCAACTAATCCTTCCACGAGTCAATATAACTACAGTTTCATAACTATCTAAAGTAATTTGATATTTCAATTGCTCAGCACTGAAGTCGGAAAACATTAATAAAACGTTAATAAATCATTTTCATTCAAAATTTAACCAACCAGATAACAGTAAACGACGGAGATATTTTTTAAATCTTGATGAAACTGTGACGTTTCCCAAACTCTTCCCCTATTCTGTCGGATTTTTGCAATTCCGACGGTTGCTCATCGAAAGTTGGACAGCTCTCGTTATACTCTTCCAATTTCATCAAATCTATATGAGACTGATGTACGGACAAACCCTGACAATGAAAAACGCCATAAATGATTAAGTAACCGTTTATTTATATCCTGTATCGAGACCCCTTCTGCGTAGATCACTTTTCTGTTTGAGCAGTGGAATAGTTCGCCTCCAAACGATTTAGAATGAGCTATTACACCAATTTTACGACAGTTTATAGACAGCAATTACGATTTTTGGTTTATTATTTTCAATAATGAACCATTGGAATCGAGCATGAAAAAAAAAATTCTTACCCCCCTCAAAATTTGATGGTTTACGTTTCAAGGTATGTAGAATCCGAAAATGCAATAAAAATATTTCTGTCTGTCCACCGTACGCCGTACGGACCACTAATCTTAGTTGCCATGAATCAAAATTGATGAAATTCGGGCTATAGGTTTCGTCCGGGGTCTAGTTGGTCCTCGAAGCTCGACGTTACTGTCAGTCATCTCTAAGGGGTTCAAAATAGGGGTTGAAATTTTCAGAACGCTTATACCTTTTTTTGCGTGATTTTTTTCACGGTTTTAAATAGTTCTTGAACTTACGAGTTTTTTAAGACCACCCGGAGCATCGTACGTCCAGCCGTTCGTTCACAGTAAGGGCCCGAAGTTTGCACCGACAGGCATTTTCGACACCAGGGCGAATGAAATTGTATACATTTAGACCAAATCTCGTCACCAGGGACGCACTTACAATCGGAAATTGGCCCGAGATAAAGTCATTGCAAGGGGCCACCTGATTATATTGGCGGAGTATGAAGTCGAGTTGGTTGTTTTGTGATATTATTTCATTCGAAAAATGATGGCTCTTTTGGAGTTTGTTGGTAGGTAGTGAAACTTGAACAAACGTTGAAGTATTATTGATGGGTAAATTATTATTACACAGTGGTAAATCATTACACAACGGTTCATTATACCATCTACGTAGAAGGAGCTGGAGTTTGTTGGTAGGTACGTTTGCAACTTTTTTCACTCCTCATCAACAATTTCTCTTCTGAACTTCATTAATATATGTGCGTATCTTTTTGTTGGGTACTGTTTGTCATCGGTAGAATTGTTTTAGCAACATTTAACTCGTGATTTAGGTAGGTACCTAGTAACGAGTAAGGGGTTTAGGTACTAACCTACGGTACATAGGTATTAGGTATATTATATAGAGGGTTATCTATACGGAGAGCTGTGATCTGTAACAATGGTAAATTATCACACAATGGCAAATTATTACGCAACGGTAAATTATTACGCAACGTTAAATTATTACACAACGGTAAATTAATACATAACGGTAAATTATTACACAACGGTTTATCTACCAAGAAGGGGCTGGATTTTGTTGATCGGTACTTTTGCAACTTGAACGACCGTTGAAGTATTATTGATGGGCAAGTTATTACACAACGGTGCATTATACTTGACCACTAAGGTAGGTATTGACCACAGAAAACAGTGATCTACGCAGAAGAGGCATCTATTTCACTCCACATCAACAATTTTCCTTCAGAACTTCATTATTTGCGTTTCTTTTTGCCGTTTTAGTTACTGTTTGCCATCGACAGAATTATTTTAGCAACATTTAACTCGTGATTTAGGTAGGCACCTAGTAACGAGTACGGGGTTAGGTACTAACCTACGGAGGGTCTGCGATCTACATAATATGTATAGAATTGTACATATTATATTATATAGACGGGTTACCTATACAGAGAGCTGTGATCTGTAACAGAAGAGTATTCTGTACAAAATAATAAACCGTTGTGCAGGGATTTGCAGCGTTTTTAAAAACAGACACGAAGGTATAGCCTATCAGTTCAGTTGCTAAAATAAAACGAGTGATTTATGTAAACTGGCTTTTTCAAGTTGCACTGAGTTGGAAAACACACTCCGTCTTGGTTGGTGTTTTGTATGCACAATCCATACGGGACATGTTTATTTCCAATGGGATGACGACGGTACAGCCCACATTGCCAATGCATCTATGCATGGAAGGTGTGAGGTGCACACTGATGGATGGCCAGATTGCTCCCAGAATCACCAGACCTGCGACTTTTTCCCGCGGGGGCACTCGAAAAGACTAGCTATACTTCACTTCGCAAATCCGACTCCATTGAACTCAACAAGTTCCAGGACGGTAAGAGCGACTGATCAAGAGATGATGGTAAATTTCACACGGAAACTTCAAAATCGTACTTAAAATTTGCATTATGTTAAAATTAAATAATTTGCCTCTGAAAATCAAGCGCGTACGGCAGATCTGGGAAGCGGCAGTTTCCCGTAAGTCGGATGGCCGGATTTCTATGCAGTAAGTCAATCGTGCAGTCAAGTTGATGGTTTGAAACTATCAGCAGTTCTATCGGTGAATCGAGGTTTCAAATGATAACTGCCCAGCGTTAGGTTTTAATAACACAAACTCGTCAAAAGAGTAGAAATTGAAGGGGGCGCTTTATGCCAATACACACTCACACAGTTCTTGCAAAGGAGCTGTAATGGCGATGAAGAGGGTGATGTAGGGGCCTCGTCGCCTCCATCCACTAACTCTCCACAGCGGTCATCAGGGCTGATACTGATGAACCGAGTAATGTGATCCCTCATCTGCCACCACTTGACATATATTTCCCTAGGGCAGCGTTTCGGGCCAGTTTCTTCGGTTGGTTTTAGGTGGGTCATTCTCATCAAAATACCATCATGTCTCGGCGTCCATTCCGCACAGTTACAATAGCACCGCGAGAATAGGTGGGAAACCGAACGTAGGTACCTTATCGGTGATATTTAAGCACCATCGATTGTAGGTAGTAATTCTTTGTTGATTAGACAGACGATCTGTGTTACTCAATCCGAATAACAAATTCGCCTAATCACAGTAATAGTTTACTACGTTCTACACACTGTTATGAATGAATTTTTATTCGCGAAACCTGTTGGACCCAGGTAATATAAACAGAGGGAAAAAACGCTGCAAAGTCCTTGTCACATGGGTTTATTATTCTATTGGAGTTCTAGAGATTTTTGTTGGCTGTTAAATGTATTGTTTCTTTCATGTGGAATGATTGAAATAGCTATTTCTGATGATTTCCACCAATTTTGGCCCCCAAAACATGAAATAGGCACGCTTTTTTTTTTTAAAGATCATCTTTGATCATTGGTAGTGGCATTTAATGGTCTTGATTCACCTGTTTACACTTTTTCCAATGTTATTGTACAAATTGATGGTGATTTCAGACAGTTTTCCAGGTTTTTGACTCATAAAAAACCAATTTTGGGAGCTGAACCTTTGGTAAAACCTCAATTTCCGCGTCTTTGGTCAAAATCGACTTCATATTCGGTCTTCTCGTCCTCAAAAACATGGAAAAAGATACCTCAAAAGCTCATGTTACTAACATGTTGTTAAAACGCAAAAAGTACCTATTTTTACACACATTTTCACTCATAACACCCCTGGGTATATTCCGATCGGGCTGAAAAGTTTCGGGACACAACTAGGGCCCAAATGGAGCATGTGAGCGAAAGAACGACTTTTTTAGACCGAAAATGAAGCCTGTACACGTGATACGGCGTACGGCGGACGGCGTACGGCGTACGGCGGACGGCGGACGGACATTGCATTTTTGGAATCTACGCACCTTGAAACGGAAAAGAAAAAATTTTGAGGGGGTGTTATAAAAATTTTTTGCTGAGCGAATACATAGGTGTATTATTCACAGAATAATAAACCAAAAGCTGCAAATGATTACATGACGGTTTATTATTTACCTGTATAGATGCCCCTTCTGCGTAGATCACTGTTTCCTGTGGTCAGTACCCCCGAGCTCCATCCAGAAAAGGCCTAGAATGGAGTACTGAAGCCGGCCCATGAATTAAAGTTTCATAAAAACGCGCGGGATTCAATAACTAAATCACTAATTATTTGTAGTTATTCATGGAGCATAAGGCAAATAATAAACTGTTGTGTAATAATTTACCTGTATATATCCCCCTTCTGCGCAGATAGTATAAAAAACCGTTGTGTAATAATTTACCCAATAATACTTCAACGTTTGTTCAAGTTGCAAAAGTACCTACCAACAAAATCCAAAAGAACCATAATTTATCAAATGAAATGATATAACAGAAAAACCAACTCGACTTCATACAGCAATCTGTGATTATACTCAGGTGCTTCCTAGCGATGATATCTGGCCCGGATTTATACCATTTGATTCACGATCGTGTTGACGAGCTACGGCGTTCTGAAAAAATCAAGCCCTATTTTTCGCTCCTTAGAGATGATTGCCAGTAACGCCGAGCTTCGAGGACCAGCTAGACGCCAAACGGGACCTACAAACGAAATTTAATTAATTTTGGTTCATGGTAACTAAGACAAGTGCGAAGTAAGGAAACGGTGGACAGACAGAAATTTTTTTTATTGCATTTTCGGATTCTACGTACCTTGAAACATAAACCACCAAATTTTGAGGGGGTTAAAAATGGTTTTTTCATGCTGGATTCCAAAGGTTCATTACTGAATATAATAAACCAATATCATTGTGGTGATGGCGAGACTGAGGTACGTAGGTGGGGTTGGAAAGATGAGGTTTGAGAAGGAGATGTCGGGTATTAGGAAGCTAGTATGCAGAAAGGTTTATCACCACATTGGCTACGCCAGAAAGGTTTATTACCACGTTGGGATCTTTTTGTGAGATCTTCGCACCTTGACGTAAAAGAAAATTTTTTAGGGGGTGTTATTAAAATATTTTTCTGAGCGAATACATAGGTGTATTATTCACAGAATAATAAACCAAAACGCTGCAAATTATAACTTATACAATCATTCATTATTTTCCTGTAATATGGATCCCTTGAAGCGGAATATTTACCAAATCCCAACACGGTTTGGACCACGAAGTTCTAAATGATTAGGGAAATCAAGAACAAAGGTTTACGGCCGCATTCTTTATCTGCGTTAAATTGAGCTATTAAAAGTGTATTAGCTCGCCTAATTTAACTCATCGTGTTTTGTTCAGTAGTAAACAGGAGGGAGTAAAGTTTGCGACAGGCGTTGAAACTCTGCTAACTCCCTCGACACTAAGTTTCATACAATCCTTAACGATAGCTCTGGAAAACGATCGCTCCCAGGCTTTTCACAATTCCTATTCGTCGCTTAGCGGAAAATTACACAGCAGTCACACCTTTCCACTGTTAAAACTTCCAATGATTCTCCCGCTTCAAGTTATAACTACTGTAACACAGGTTCTAGCAATCGGTATGGGTAGTTAGAGTTTTTAAAGTTAGATTCACTTCTAGTTCAATTATTATTACGTACTTACTATGCAAGAACATTCAAATACTACTTCACTTCAAACTGAAGAGATACTCTTCCCGCGTTGAAAGCAAAAAAAACTTTGCTAATGCGAGAACTTTGCTCTCATCAAACATTAAGATTGATAATATTATCTGCGAGTTAATTACACAACAAGATACACGAGCGTCGTAAGCTTACGCCAGGCGTAAGCCTGGGCGTAGGCTTACGACAGGCGGGCAGAAGGTAGGCTTGGTTTGGATGAGAGAAGGATGTGCTCCGTAGGAGTCTTTTGCTAACTCCTCGTGGTTATCACCACAGCAGGCGTTAGTTGGATGAGGAGACTAGCACCCCGTGGTTATCACCACAGCAGACGCCAGGAAGAGAGATTAAACCCCACGGTTATCACTAAACCAGGTATTCTAGAAGGGTGCACCCCACGGTTATCACCACAGTAGGTGCAGGAGAAGGGTAGGAGAGAAAGAGAGAGAGAGAGTGACGGCGTAAGGAGGTTGAGAGAGAAGCCTCAAGTTGGAGAGTGGTCAGTCAAATGAGGAGCTGGGCTGGCCGGGCTGCCTACAAAGGCCCCTTTCACCCCTTCCTCCAACGGCCGTTGTGACCGTTCAGGGGCGATGACGTTCGATGGAGGGGACCCTTCTCCTATTTTCCCCGTGGCGCCGCTCAGCTCGTAGTTCCCTTCGTTTATTTGGTTAAAGCTTTAGGTATCACACAGGAGAGGTAATTGTAGAATTTTGAGGTGTACGACGACATAGGTCCCCCAAGATTTGACCGAATAAGAAATGACGTCAAGGAGAATTACAATCTGTGCTGAAGGCGATGTAAGAGTATGACAGTACAGTGGGGGAAAGGGTATATAACAGAGTTACAATGTGTGCCCAAGGCGTTTATACAACGTGCACTGAAGGCGAAGAGTCAGTGGTGGGAGACTAGAACCAGAAGAGGCGGCGTGGCAGGAAGAGTCGTGCTGGCGGGGTCGTGGCCGTTCGTCGAGGCGTGCGGAGCTGATGGAGGTGAAGCGCGGAGATCTTGAGCCCGGAGGTACGAGCTTCGGGAGTGGCGGTGGCTGGCAAGTGTCGTGATTTTGGTGGTGGTGGGTGTCCTGGGGCCATGGATGGGTGGAGTCGGAGGTCGTGGAGGTGCAGGGAGGCCAGCAGTTCTGAGCTGGGCGCCGAAACTTAGGTGGTACCAGCAAGGCGGTTCGCTGGGGTCAAAGGAAACGGTGGGGTGCTGAGACTGGAGCTGGTCGGCTGGCGTGCGAGGGGTGTCGGCTGTAGGTGGTGACGACGAGGTGGGTGGTGGCGTTCCAATGGGGTTGGACCAGCGGAGGCGTTCGAAGAATGGCGAACGCGGGGGTGATCGTGTCAGGGAGGGAGAGAGAGAAGTGGTAAGTTGGCGAGTGGTCGGTCGAATGAGGGGCTGGGCTGGCCGGGCTGCCTATAAAGGCCCCTTTCTCCCTGTCCCCCGTCCATCAATGGCCGTTATGAGAGTTGAGGGGCGATGGCGTTCGATGGAGGGGACCCATCTCCTACTTTCCCCCTGGCGTCGCTCAGCTCGTCGTTCCCTTCGTTTATAATTATTAAATCTTTAGGTATTACATAGGAGTGGTAAATGTAGAATTTTGAGGGGTACCACGACAATGCGTCTTAACATTCCCTGGCACGCCATCGTTCACCTCAACAGGTGACAAGGTTATTCATTGTCAACAGGTGACAATTATCTTATGTTTGAATTGGGAGCAACTATAATAATCTTTTAAATACATACACCTATTAATTGTACTTATTAATATTGAGCGATGCAAAGTTCGATGAATTTAATAGAAACCCATTAGGCAACTGCGAGACCAAGCTTACGACAAAACAGGCTGACTAGTATTTTGATTGTCAAATATACATTAGCACAACCAATTTGATTAATAGGCGAGTTCTGGCTGGCGTAGAATTTTACCAACACAATGACCGCCAATTTTTGGCAACCCAATACCTAATATTTTTCGTTCACCTGGGAATATTTAACAAATGACGACAAAAGCCGACATTACCAATGGGCACGGCGTAGGTTTATACATTTCCTCTTACTCTGGATCCTTACCTTGCACCAGGCAAACCTGCTAACGAGTATATACTCTACAAGCGGATACATAGGAACATGAATATGTCTCATGGCCGAGTAAAGGTAGAATTTAATCATATTCACATTCCTACGTATCCTCTTGCGTTGACCAGGTTTACCTGGTGGTAAGTGCCCAGAGTAAGCGGAAAGGAGGGCAGATATTTTAAATGTCGTCGGTCGACCGTCCAAATATGTTCGCAGATTGTATCCAGCTTTGGTATGTATATCGATATTCACGGTAAAATAAATTAGTCGTTAATTTTATAACGTGAGTATACATTTTATTATGAAATGAACACAATCTTTACTGTAATTCTGCATTTTTTGGTGCTTACACGCTCGGCCAATAATAGCCTTTCTTGCTGTCACATGTGACTGTAGTAAACAACTATTTACGATCGGCGATGGAATTGAAAATGTAAGTAGCTAGAGAAATGTAACTCAGTCAGTTTTTGTCGTACAGAAATCGTTCTTCACTCGATGGAAATCTCTACATTTATAAAAAAATGTGATGCTGAATAAATCGTCATGAAAACAAAGAAACTATGTGAAAACCAGTAACGCTGTCTGTGTCGTTCCCCATAGAGCTTCAAACGGAACTCCAGCCATATCCATGTCTAAATTAATTCACACTACGTACGAAACACGAACACCAGAGGCACTGCCATTCAACGACAATATGATCATTATTGTGAAGTTATGGGCAAGTGTACATTTCAAGACAAGTCAGTACTTACTTGGTTGACAAACATGAAATCTTCTACTTTATTTCAAAATAATATTTATTTTGGTTGCAAGAAATAAAACGGACTATGAACGCATATTCTGTCACAAATACGATTGGCTCATCAGATTCTTTGAGGCTAAATACGAGAGGTTCTAACCGTACTTTCAGGCGACCATCTTTCTGAAAAATGAATAGATCCATATCCTAATAATATGTAGGTACTGCAGGGGCCGGAGCCGATTATGCCTGCAAGACCCAGAGGTACTATACAAACCTCTGCAATCCACAATCCACTCGTACATTCCAAAGAATGGAAACTGAAAAGCCAATCACGCTGCACTCTCCCCTAATTCAACACAGTAAATGTAGCTCCTGATATTGATAGTTCCGATGAGGTGAATGCCTGTTGTACCACGAGGCATGAAAGATCCTTCTATAACCCAGAGGTACATCCATTACCCTCACGGCGTACTACACGGCATTTCCAAGGAATAGAAAAATAGAAAAAATAAACTGAAAATGTAAAAACATCAATCCATTTCACTCCGTAAATAATAATTAATGTAGCACTAAATTTTCCATTTGCACATTAACGTTGCAAACACCTAGTTTGGTTCATGGAAAAAATAAAGCGTTTTCACTCTTTTCGTGCCTAAATAGGGAGGAAGAACCGGGCGAGCCAATGGTGCCAACTTCCTTTGCTGTATGTGTGGCTGTTCGACCTTTGTATTCAGATTCTTTCATCCAGGCGCCTCTCTCCCTGTTTCTTCACCCTCACAGCGACGTCGAGGTAGTCTCCATGTTTTAAACCGTATTTTTCTTTCGTTTCCTCTTTTTATCCGAAGTTCAATGGCGACAAATTAACTTTTTTTCCGCTCCTCCAACTATTATGAGGACTTTCAGGCATTTCTATGAGACATATTCCAAAGCGGAAATGTTCGTTATACTGGCGAAGTCGATTCGCTTTCTCCTATTCCTGCATTTCGCTGGAAAGACTTTAGTTTTCTCGCCCCGTTATGATACGTTATGGTATGATAACCATACCAAACCAAACGCTCTTGAACGAGCTCAGTATGAGGGGTGTCGCGCTACCAGTAGATGACGAGAATTGGAGTTCAGGACATTGATATTTCAACAGCCGTTTAAACTGAAGATTCATCCAGCCGACCCAAACGCAGTACGTGTGTGTCTGTCAATCCCTGCTTACGGCTGTACAAGCGTCAGTCTGATAATTCAACCGATCGTCAGACAGGATAAGAAGAGGGAACGAATACGAGGAAGTTTCAGTTTTAGTAGTTCGTTCAGAGGAACCTCACATTTCTCATTTTTTGAAGATTAGCAAAGAGAACGAACTAGGTACTTCTGATCTGATCTCAAATTCAGCAATGGGCGATCGGTCAAGTGCACCCAACATGGGCTAACTGCACGGGAGTCGTCACAGGTACTTCCATTCGGGAGGGGCTAGAACTGCATGGTAGCTCACCGTATTTGCATATTACTTAGTAGGATATAATTAGCGTTACCCAGCAGACACGGCGAGGAGGTTGCTCACGCTGTCTCCCAAAAATTGTGAGCCACAACTTTGATTTGTTCAGTACGTCCATAATTGTAGGGCTGGCTGATGACATCTCGCCAATAACGTGCGATTTGTAATTCATTTTTGTCATCGAAGTTGATGAGTACTCGGCCACTACGTTGGCAATGAAGCTCCTATCCCTTCCGTCGTCTAGTTGCTCAACGGCCAAATCGGTTAAAAACGCTGAGACATTTCTCTAGGTCCGTGCTGGGGGAGTGCTGGGCAATGCATGAACCACATGTAATCTGACAGCCGTGCACCTCAAACCCAACTCTCTCGTTGTGGCATCCCTGTGCACTTAGCCCCTCTGCTTAGGCACACCCGAAATGTACCTGCTCGTGCACTTGACCCACCAGTGAAACACTGTCATCAGAAAAACACAATCTGGTAGCTTCTGGTAAACATTCACTGACGTAAAATTATTTGTGGCTATTGAATACTTTTTGCTTCCTCACTGCCGAAAGTAGGGAAGCTTTTTATTCGTGCAGGAGTCAGAAAATTTACGTCCTTCAAAATGAAAATTTCCACTAGCATTTTACGTTTCAGACATCAAGGAACTTTTTTGGAGTTCCTTGTCTGTCTGTGGTCAATTCCTTGCAATGCCCATAACTACCCGAAATAATAGTCGAAATGGCTTGACATTTGGAGGGTAGGTGCGGGCTGGGTTACAGATGGCCCCATACCGAAATCATTGAAGTACCGTAACGTTCGTCTTCGCATGCGCAAACGTGAAGTACTTTAAACTTGGCCATTTTCTTGTAAAGCTCCTAACTAAGCGAAAAATAGTCGTACAGAGCTGAAATTTAGAGTGTGAACGCGGGTTGGATTGCACGTGGTCTCGTATTAAAATCATTGACATCGCACCGTAATTTTCGTCTGCGCATGCGCTAACGTGAAATACTTGAAACGCCCATACCTACCTTAAATATCATTGAAATGAGTGCAAACTAGAAGGGTAGACCAGGAATAATACTTCAACTGCTCCATATGAATTTCATTGGAATCGTGCTATGACTTTTGTCTGCGGATGCGCTAACAGTGAATGTTGACCATTTCCTTGTAACTCTTTTAACTATGCGAAAAATAGTCGTAGAGAGCTGGAATTTTGAGGGTACACGCGGGTTGGATTACAAATGGTCCCACATGAAAATCTTTGAAATCGTACTGTAACTTTTCTCTGCGCATGCGCAAGCGTTAGAACCTCGTAGCGCCCATAACTACCATACAAACCATCGTAAAGCGATGAAATGTAGAAGACAGATGGAGGTGAGGTGTTGAACGGTCTCAAATGCATGTAACCCATGCATAGATACTCCACCTGTTCACTGAATGAACCTACCCAACTATTCTATACGTTCATGTGAGGGAAGCTATACTGCCAACTCAAATTGGCAGACTTTTTTATAATTCTATTTGATCAATAAGTAGGTATATACTATTATACTGCTTCATCTTTCTGAATTCCCCTTCAAAAATTACTTACAGCAAACATTGCCAGCAAAAAATGAGAAGTACCTACTATTTTCTTGAACAATATTGATAAAATAATAAGTTTTTCCTAACGACAGTTAGCTGTCATGTTGGAATTTATAAACGCCTGAACTATTCAGATGAGGATTAATATTATAACTGATGTTTAGATATCCATTTAACTTGGCCAACCATTCCTTAACCGGCCCCTAGTGGTTAATCTTATGGATTAATGTTACCTTGAAAGATCCAACTAATGTTACAATAAATTAATAATGTAACAGTTTCCTAGTTGTGAAAATATAGCTAGCTATATTTTGCTGTACTGAAGTAGGCCCAACTTTGGAATATGAACGGTTCGAAATGAAAAATTCAACCGAACCGCAACAATTCAATAATAACTTCCATTTCTTGTTGAATTTTGTTGTTTGTCAGAACAAAAACAAGGTAGGTACTCTAAATAAGAGCTCTGAGCTAGCGTTTTCCACCAGCGCGCTTTTAGACTACTGGGAGGGGCCAAGAAGATGTTTACTCTTGTCAAAACAATACATTTTCACAATGAAAAAACACTAAAAGAGGGCAATCCAAGAATATGCACGAAAAAAGTAGACTGGAAATGTCGTAGATTCATTAGATGGCGGAATAAAGATTTATACGAGAGAAGCATCAAGTATCTCCAAGGAGTGACTGCGGTAGCAATGGGGAGGGGGGGCTTATTAGGCTAATGCCTGCCACCTTCGGGGTCTCGGGAAGAGCATTTCCTGGATTAAAGTCTACTTTCTTTGTGTCTAGGGCGCCCTCTACCCGTCCCAAGTCCTCTTCGAAAACCAGAGATGCGTTTTCGTATTCCACCCTTGGACGCACATCAACTTCCTTCCCACTTTCTCTTATTAGCTTCCTAATTAATTAACTTCTCTGAATGGCTCGAATTGAAGGAATGACGACTTGGGTTTGCTTCTGAAGGGAAACGGACCGATGGGTCCGCGAAGTCTTGCCTAGTTCCTTGAGCATTTCCATACGCACTCAGGCTAATCATCGCCGACCGCGGGATCCGTTGAGTTAGAATAGGCACATTACTCTTCTCCATTACTCCTTATTCTTTACTCCCATTAATGCCGCTTTCAACCAACTTAGGTTCCCCTCAGCCCCATGTCACCACGTCCTGGAACGACCGATACCATTACCAGCCGTTTGTTATCGCTGTAGACGGATTAGGAATGTGTGTATCCTTCAGCATCTTCCAATTCCAGTTTTTGTGAGGATCCCGGATTGCCTCCACCAACTGACCTCTCATCTCGATCCACAGCCCCAAGTCCAAGTGCATAGTGCGGTCTGAAATGTTGCCCCAGATTAACGGCAGAATTTTAATCAAAATTCGTATCAGCCCATGTTGATATGGACTAAAATTGACTAAGTTAATTACCTTCAGGTTTATCCTCCTATTAGACAGCCACAAATTAATTTCGACAGAAAAACCACGGGACCCTTTAATTTGTTCCTTGTGCCTAAACGCAAAATGCGAGAGGAAAAAAATGTTGATGCTGTAGGTACGTTCTATGCATACCGTCAAGGTTCACAACCTTTGGTTATAGTGAACCAAAAGGTAGAATATCTGTTGAAATTATATAATTGTGAAATCATAACTGCAATTGGTTTAGAATGGGGAAATGGGGGCTCTCAAGATAGGTTTTATCAGTCTGTACACAATGTTCGCTTTCCGAGAACGCAGTACGGTGCTGTAGACTGCCGCTATCAGCATGAATATCCTACATCTTAGTACTGCACCGGCATTATTTAGCTTCACCAATAGGATTAAGATGGCGTTACCAATTATGTATTGATCTTCGGCACTGCGGAATGGAATGGTAATCACACTATGCACCCCACCGTAGCTCCCTTACTTGTTTAACAATTACGAATTGAACAAAACTACTTTTACCTTGTTGATGGTACCGTAGGGGCTGAAATCTCAACACAATACGTGAGATCATTAAAGGGGAGCGGGAGCCTTATCTCCAGCCGAAGGAGTCTCAGATCGTCCCTGAGGAGACTTCAGCTTCTCAGACCCCTCTCGCTGCAACTCGGGTTTTATAGGCTAGGAGGGAGCCCGTTTTCCCTCTCCACCAATAAGTTATTAATAGGCGACTACACACCCCCGAGATTAATGATTTAGAAGGCAATTAGTTGAGTAGTTCGGATTGTTGGATTCAGGGCTGAAGATGGTAGGTAGGGAAGGGGGTTGAGCTGGAAATAGTGGGCTCCTTGATCGGATTTATGGTAGTTGATGCTCGAGTCGTGAGGGAGGAAAAGGTCTGCTCCATTCCCACGACAATAGGCCTCCCACTTGCGGCCACAATACGTGAAATCTAGTTCAAGTGGGCTGAGTCTGGATCAACAGGAGATTAAGTAAACTCTCCAATAACGAACGGATAGCTAACTACAATCGAAATAAACGGGTACTAGGAGTTAGTTGGGAAAATCATTGTTCATCTGGCTTACTATTTTCAATATAGAACCTTTTAGCATCGAGTATGAAAAACAAAGAATTTATCCCTTCTCAAAATGTGATAGTTTGCATTTCATGTTAGGTAGAATCCCAAATCCATCAGTGAAATTTATAGCACGAATTCAAAAAAACGGATTTCATGACGCGATCGACGATGAAAAAAAATATCTTCGTGTTAACTTCAAAACGAAATTAAGCAAGACGGACAAATGAAATGATCTTATCAAGAAAGTGAGGAATGGACTTTTTTTTTGTATTCTTTTGAACTGCAGGTCTAACGGAGAGCTTTTCAAAAAATTGCAATATGACTGGTCGGAAATGAACGGAAGTGGGCGAAAAAGGGAAAGGAAAAGGCGTGCGAAGTCATATGGTATGTATTGCCCTCTCGCTGCCACACGCGAGAACCGAGTGAGAGGGAGATACATATCAGATGACGTCAAAAACAGTCTATTCCGACCCACTTCTATTCCTCATCCTAGAATTTGAATATCGAGGATTTGAAGACTGAGGTCAAGAAATATGAAATGGAGGAGCTGTTGTGGCTGTATCAGCTGAGGCGCCCTGTATGGCTAGACCACAATGATTTAGAAATAAAACTTTATATATATTGTTTATAATACACTAGTATTAAATATTATCACTTTGGATTCAACTGGCATCTATGATCCCGATACCCATCAAACTTACTCTGAACAAGGCGCTCGCTGGTCGCTTCCCCTCCACAAAGGTTATTACAGTTGGTTCAAAACATATATTAGTGGAACAAGGGTGCCAGGCAAGCGGTTGTGGGGAACCCTTAAATCCCTTTATAATGTTATGGGCGAACAATAACTACTTACGAGGTGAGTCCCAACTTGGGGGTCCCAAGTACCGGGATCAGAAGCACCGGGCTTTCGGAGTTGGTGGGAGAGTGTGTTGGGGGGTTGCATAATAGTTCTCACCACTAAAACTTGGGTTCCGAGGAAGGGCAAACTATAGGGGAACTTGTGCAAGCTCTGTAATGGAAAGCGCCTTTACATTTAGGGTGCTTTCAACAAGCAAGCGCTGAGGGGAAACGGTAATTGAGCGAAACGAAGTGTGAGCTGAGTGAAATGGGCACGAATTTAGTCTTATAATTAGGAAAAATCAGATACACTAGACACTAGAGCAATAAGACTAGCCTTACAAAATAAAGAAATATGCAGCGGATACAATATTGTAGAACCCTTATTTTATAAAACGAGGTGATTCTACGCTAAAAACGTCTCGTTCTTGTTTTGATATTTCATTTCGAATTTTATGAGGTAAACAGGCCATCAACATTACATGACATGTTTACGATGTGAAAAATATGATCTTATTTCGCGAACAACGATATAAACGTTATTGTTATAAACGGTTATGAATGTACCTCTACCTTATCAAATTGTTTGCAGCGAATAATTATATTTATATTTGCCTTTTTTGCAGCACCAGGTTTTCAAAAAAGGATCAAAGATTACACAAGGGAATACATAGATAATATGAATCATTCAAACACGTTTAACATCAGGTCTCGGCAATCATTTTTGTAGTAGGATTGCAGCTTCCTTGCTACTTTATTTCTGGGGATGGTATTTTCATACGAGTCTTCCGCTGTAGGTTTCAGGCTTGAAGGCTATGTACACCGATTCCGACGCAATTTTTTCAAAAAGATGCATATTTTCAAACCATTTATAAGAGGAACTTTGTGAGCCCAATTGATGGCGATTCATACCTAAATAGATCGTCAAAAATTTATGAACCAGTTGAAATGTTTCCCTGGCATCGTCTTTAAAGCTTAATTCACTGAATGTCATAGCCAATTGTTGTGCTAAACAATACTCGTTCGTCATTATGAAGGTGCCTAGTAGTCATTATGAAGTAGCCTAGTAAAAAATCACTGTTATCTTCGAGCATTTAACGCTGACTGAACGAATGAAAGTGGATTTGAGACGACTTGCGATACCAACCCATCGATATGGGTCTTCTGTGGAATGTCCGACGGGTTTATAATAATCAACGG
This sequence comes from Leptopterna dolabrata, assembly GCA_954871275.1. Classification (NCBI taxonomy): domain Eukaryota; kingdom Metazoa; phylum Arthropoda; class Insecta; order Hemiptera; family Miridae; genus Leptopterna; species Leptopterna dolabrata. The sequence goes on from OX940975.1 coordinate 61,150,949, forward strand.
GTGAAACCATCACTCAGAAGATCGAGGGTCGAACGAAGTTCCGAGTCCCTGATCCGGTCATCCATTTATGGGGGCTTGAAGTGTGTTGGAGTGAGTACGACTATACATGAGTGAATCACTTACCATTTGACGTCCAAAATTGAAGAAGGGTTAGACTCGTAGCTGCAGAACATAAGGACGTCCGTCGACTCGTTGACGGTGATATTGTCGGGCACCACCCATACGAGAGGAGGATCTGAAACAGAATAACGTAACATGGCTTTAGGTTAGTTATTATGATTATTTACATAGATTATTATTAGAACCCTAAGACAGATTCCAACATAATTCTTCCCACCTGTGCCTGCACCCAATCAAGTTATTCACGGCAAGCACCAGATACCAACCATCTCTTTAGATAAAACGGACGCTTAAATTCCGTTTTCCCCTCACCGCCAGAGCTGGTTTTTCCCGAATTCGGCAACCCAATGTGATGTTGTACAAATAAAATGGAGGGGTCTGGTCCCCGTCGCGCCACCACCATTCCAAGGCCCCCTGCTGTTATATACGCGGTGTTTATTGTATTCCTGTAAAGCTTCTTCTTACGATGCCATCTCCGAGCGAAGGTTGGTGACCATGATGGCTAAAAAGACTCTCTGGATGCAGGCCGTCCGAAAAAGGTCGAGCGAAGAACAACCAAACCGCGTGTGAAGATCTTTCAACCGCGGATTTGGACGTCTTCCAATCAATCGCCTGCGGTGAAATATCAGTTGCAATTCACAGACAGCTTGCTGCTGTAAATGGAGAAGGTGTTATGAGTGAATCAATTGCGAGAAGATGGGTCCGTGAGTTCAAAAGTGGATCTTGAGGACGAATGTGACAAATTTCGAAGATTGTTATTGGGTACACAAAATGTAGTGAGTACTGCTGCGATAAAGTACGTCGAAAAAAGAAATAATCGCGAGTAAATCCTGTGAATTTCCTAATTCACCTACGAACAAATACAGATATTTAAGAAAAGCCCAACGGAACTTATTTTCTGGACGTCCCTCTTAACTCCCGTGTCACATTTCCTAGCATCCTATAGTATATTATTACTCAACATCCAGTAGGAAAGTACTACAAAGCTATTGTTCCTGTTTGTACTTGCGACCCTATATCTTGATTTACAAAGACATCTTGTGCCACATCAGTTCAAACCGGAACACACTGGCCCTAGCTACCAGGCGTTACTCGAACTCATGTATCCATATATTCCAACACGTTTGTATTGATTGCATATTTCTAAAGTCGATATCACTGTTCCACACTGGATGTTCTTGAAACCCTCTCAGACGGTCAGTCTTAGTAATCCACCGTAATTTTGAAGACGATTCAAGATCTAAATTTTACAGGACAAAGGGTTCGGCTTGCCGCACCTTCTCATCTATAAACCCTGTCTCGAAATCTGCATGGAGCTTGAAATACGACTTTCATTCCGCTTTTCCCTTCAGCTGAAAGCAAAGTCAGATGTTTTATTGTGCGTGCCTCTCCAGCGAGAAGCCGCCATCGCCTCACGCCAGCTACCCCACCAGCTTGACAACTTAGTTTCTGAGATCTGTCTGTTCCACATCTCTTGTCAGCAAGTTATTTTCTTTGGGGAAGAGAGAAAAAATATACCGTAGCAATGCCGAGAAAACGAAGGAGAGGCGGCTTTCTGCATCTTCCCGTTCATTTTTTTGCGATATACACGCAATTTCAGTCTTATTTACATTTCCACCCACTTTATCACTGCTGGAGTTTTTTTCATAGCTTTCTCGAGCCCTCTACAACGATACGGCTTTATTTGCTCATTGCTTTCGTCGACCTAAGCGTTTTTTAAATAAGGGAATACTGAAATAGAATTAGAAAACGCCTGTGGAAATTGATACTGAATTTATTCACACAACGTTTATCGGTAGAGTGACACGTGGGATCAAATACGCTGTACTAATCTAGACATCGATTTCCGGAATGATGATTACTTCTATATCTACTCACGGAATACCATACTGATTTAAGTGCTTGACGGAAACAGAATCCTACGAAGAACTCGTAGTTACCGTTATTTTAATTAGGTAGGTGCATACAAGAGGTACAGCTGTATTGATGTGTAGTGTGTATGTTCTCTATTAAACATGTAGGTACTTCTAATATACTAACATATACTAACGTGGATAAGCAAGTAATTTACCGGACAGTTAGATAAGGGGCCAATATATTGTAGAAAGGAAAGCTCAAACATCAGAAGATAATGTATAAGATGAGTCTCCCATTTTATTGATTCAACATTTCGTTTTTACATCGAAAATATGTTTTCAGTAAAAACTGCAATTTTTCGTTAACACTGTTGCATAAATGATAAATTGGCATACGCATAGTTATGTCAAAACGACACTTTGACCAACATCCTAATAAATTAATCCCAAACCCCTAAGATGGGACTCTTGAAATTTAATTATGAACGAAATGGAAGCATTTCAAGCAATGTATCAAAGCAGGTACCTATTAAGCTCTCAATAACAAAGAGCCCCATAGCCTTGCCACAACAGCTGCGTCCAAGACAATATTTTTTATAAACATTATGATGAAATTCATCTTCAGATACTGTTTTTGAAAGTTGAAAAATATAAGGGAAACTTCTTCTTTTAAAACCATTCTTTTGAAAACGGAAGGCAACGCAGAGTCAATCCAAGTTTGATAGGTAGGTTACTCTGCGGAAGGGAATTAATTTCATATTGAACCTTGAAATAAATAATTATCCTGTAGTCTCTCCCAATTATAAGGGAGATGAATTTAAAACGAGAAAAAAAAAGTTGGCGGTAGATTATACTTCGAAAGGAATGATAGAATGTAACGCAGTTCAATAAAGTTGAAGCGAAAACTTTATAATCTGCGGGATTCGGTAGGCGAGTTTCTGGAGGGAGTTTTGGGAGTTGTGAGGGGTTGTCCAAACAAGTTATTAGAATTGAAGGGGGAAAAGGTATTAATTTTCAGGATGGAACAATAGCACGATTGATTAGAAGAGGCGTACTTCGTTCTTGGGAGGGATCGGAAAGATACGGGGGATGTTAGCGGAAATTTTCTTGATAAAACTAAGACTTTTTCTTCGTTAATTTAATTCTTTAACTGTAAATAAGGTGTTTTTCGTTGGAAATAATAACTGAATTTGTATCTGAATGCGGCGTGGAAATATCGGAAATGGTCCTACGGCCGTAGATACAATTCCGGATTTATCTAAGTTGCGGGCACGAACAGATTCACTTAGCTTCAATATTTTCTGAATCAAGCATACGACCATATTCTGGCTCCTGGGACCCCCTTTTGTCTCCTTCCGTCCAACGAATCGCTTCAGGCAAGGCAGTGAAGTCTGGAAAGCAGTCCATCCAAAGGCACAATCCCGTCAAAATGGATATCCTTCTGGTATGGCTACGATATTTTGACTCCATTTGCCTCACCCATTCCGCTTTTCACAAGCATCCTGAACTGCGGGGGATTATGGGCTACGAACAACCATTTAGCTCCAATTCTTTCCCGGATCAAGCACACGACCACTTTTTGACCCTCTCCAACTTTTTCAAACATCTTGAAACATCATTATATTTGTTTTATAAAGTATTTGCTGAATAAACAAAAATTGAATTGAATTGAATAATAAGTATGTCGTATGGTCATTTCATGGGAAGTATCAAGTTCCTCAGGAACTGGTTTTCGATGTTCCGGGATACAATCAGAAACCTTTGTGAATAGGTTCACGGTTAAAAAAATATATGAGACGCGGGAGCGTCCCGCCCGCCAAGAAAACCGAAAACTGTAAACGCTGCTGTAAAAGTTTACGCGCCAACAAAACCTCATCAGTCGCAAAAAGGATTGATATCAATTTAGCCCGCCGAAGTAGCATGATCGCACCTCGCTCTTCGATTTGCATGCAGAAACCTGTTTCTTCCCCCTCTGTTGGATAATATGATTGTTGAAACCTGTTCCTTCCAAACCTTGAGATTTCTTTCAACGCTGTTTGGCAGGCAGCTTTTTGCCCCCAAGGCGTACTTTTGTAACTTGAACAAATTTTGTTCAGTGTCTGTCCGTCTGTGAGTCCACAAATCCTTGCGACAAGCATAACTTCCGCAATTAAAATCCGATTTGAAGGAAATTACGTATTGGGCCCAGGTGGTTAACTATGAGTTACAGAACGATCGATCATTGGTTCGGCATCTACGCGTGCGAAATCCCTGCCGATTCGAAGAGCTATTCAAAAAGGTCCATTGTTTCGGTTAATTGCTTCGAGGCAAACCCAAACTAAAATTCGCCACAACAGTTACCATGAACCAAAATTAATGAAACTGTAATTACCCGGCTGGCTCAAGTACTCGATTTAAGGATTTCCTGGGGGAAAGCTCAAGGGTAGGGGTTGACCTCCGAAAACAGTGATCTACGCAGAAGGAGCAGGCAAATAATAAACCAATGTGTAATGATTTGCAGGGTTTTTCCTACCTGGACGGCATTAAGTTTTTAAAGGGCGACCCATAAGTGCTCCAAGGTTTTATTACCAACGGATATATGTATTCGGACCCCCTCCAATCCTTCACCTCCACTCAACGGGATATCCCGCTGCGGAAAGCCCTGTAATGCAAACCATTTTGGTGAAATGGAACCATAGTGATACGAGGGAGGGAGGATTAAAACGGCTTGTTAATTATTCGCAGAGCGCTATGTATGCCCGGTGGGCGAACCCGGGTCTCGGGTCCCAATCGCGTATTTACATACCAATGGTCTGTCGTTTTCATCTTTTCGAGAGGATGGTCGGAGGGGAAACGGGAATACAAAAAAAGAAGGAAATAAAAAAAGAGCAAATAATGTCGTACATAGAATGTGAATTTCCTCCTGTAACTCATCCCAACTCTGCACTCTCAAAAAATATGTATATTCCCAACGGATAGGACAATATTTTATTGCCGATTGCTACAGTCTATGCAAATTCAATTTTGGCTTTCGAAATTGTGGCCCAATGTAATATATGGATCATTACCAGCTTCTGACTGCACATAAAATTTGATCTATACATAAATATTTATTTTTAGAATTTTTATGGTTGTTCGTGGGTCTGTTAACGCACCTGCGTAGAAGGTCTGACAGGTTAGTGGGTAGTATAACGTCTTCACATCGTTATAGTTAGATTAGCAAAATAAATTAGCAGACCTAACCCCCCCCCCCCCAAACCTAGCAGCCTATTCACTAAGCAAAAGAGACATCCCTTTTCCGTCCAACTCTCTCTTTTGGCAAAAGAGATCTTTTTAATAGTATCCATGAAAGGGCTATTCAGTAACTTCTGAAAAAGATAGTTGATGGCCAATTTTGCATTTTCTATTTCTTTCAAAGAGACACTTGATTAGCTGTCATTTCTTGAAAGAGATAAGTCTCTTTCTCATTTCTCGTTCGTTTGATAGTGATATCGTGTATCATCCTTCGTATGTTTTTTTTTCATCTCGTAAGTGGATTATTCATTAAAAATATGCATATTATTGATTCATGAGTAAAAACGTCCAAGTACGGGTTGAGGTAGGTAGGTACCTAAGATTGGGCGTTCATTACATATATAATAGGGGGGAATATCATTTGGCTCCGACACTTTCAAAAATGAAGGGGCGTCCCCGCGGGCTGGTCTACTTGTCTCCCAGGAAGGCTCCGGCCGAACGAGATTGCAGGCCGCCGCGTCCAACTTGACTCCCGCGAAAGCTCACCAGGTGAAGGGGGCGCCGTACATTACAAGCCGAGTACGGACATGCCATGTTCGTCACCATGTCGTGTGAACGGTCTTTGTTGGTAGGTCGTGTCAACAAGGGAATCAGTCGATCGAACTATGAACGATGTGGAGCAGATAAACGGAAAGATGAAACTGGTACATCCTTTCCAGTTTATAAAAATCTCCTCAGTGTTGGCCGTGCAATCGATAAGTATGGAGATCGTAGCAGGAGGTACCGTGAATGAAGGACGAAACCATTGATTCATCTCATTCGGTGCGGTACCTGGGAGTGACCCTCGACTGCAGGCCGACCTTCTGGGAGCACATCAAGAGAGCAGGAGAAAGGGCGATGGTGGCGACAGCAAACCTGAGCAGACTGATGGCAAACATTGGTGGACCATCGCCCAAGAAAAGGAAGATGTTCATGACCACAGCCGAAGCAATCATGTTATATGGAGTGTAGGTGTGGGCTGAGGCCCTACAAGTTAAAAAGTACCGAGACCACGTGCGGCCAGTGCAGATGAGGGCAGCCTTGCAAATAGCAAGCGCTTATTACCGTCTCCTTCCCAGCCGTTGGGGTCATTGCTGCCATCCAAATCGACCTCCTAGCAATGGAGAGGAAGCGGATCTACCTGCGGCGATCCACAGAAGAGTCAAAATCCCTTATCAAGAAAGAGGAGAGAGAAAGAACAAACATTTTGCAGCAGTGGCAAAATGAGTCGGAAACTGATGACAGGTGGGCATGGGCCCGCGTGCTTATCCCACAGGTGCACCCCTGGTTTGACAGGAGGCACGAGGAACTGGATTTCTACATTGCAATGTTCCTGTCGGGCCATGGATACTTCCGGTCCTATCTACACAGAAGGGTACTAGCAGACACTGCAAAGTGCTGGTACTCAATGCACCAAACGGCGACGCCGAACACCCGTTTTTCCACTGCACCAGACGGCTCAGGGAAAGGGAGATTCTAGAAGAAGAGGGGTGAAATCACAACAACTAATGTGATCGGGAAGACGATCTCCAGCCAGGAAACCTGGGAGAGGATTGTGCCCTACATAGTCCGAATCCAGAAGGCAAAAAAGCTGGACGACCCGTTACTCAGGTGAAGATAAAGACCGCAAGAAGAGAGCGTGACACGCTAAGTGATCGACCTTACACCGAAGTAATGCTGAACAAGTGATTCCGGGGTGGATTAGGTCAAGAGGATAAGAGTTAGTGGGTTTTTAGTGAGTGAAACCTCACACGGATGCGGAGTGCGGACCCTCCAAAGCGTAAGTCTTTTTCAAGATTTTTCCCACTGATCCCATCGAAAAAAAGAAAGAAAAAAAAAACGTGCGTGACGGAAATATGCGTGCGCAAAATCTTTAAATTCGTTTTCCACAATTGCTGAAGACGGGTGGTGAAAGGTGGGTTCGTGCGCAAAAAAATACATGGAAGTGCAAGGCATACCTCATGCTGGATGGTGCTGGGGTTTGTTTCGCTAACAACAGGCATAGGTACCCATCCGGAGAATGCCGCGAGTGCCGAAGTCGGGAAAGTTAAGATCCGAGCTGCCGTGAAAACATAATTCACCGATGATTTAGGGACGTCCCTTCGGAAACTGGTTGGGAAAGCAGTGCCCAGATGCCGATGTAACAGTGACCGATATAAGAAATACCGTAAAGCTGGGTACTTCGCCCGACGAAAAGAAATAGGTTCTATTGCGATGTCTAGAGAAGAAGTTTTCGAAAAGTTGCGTGAATTGGATCCAGTCACAAGCTTGGGAGACGATTTTGTGCTGCATGAGGACGAGGAGAATGGTATTCTAATTTTTTGCGCATCTCCAACATCCGCTGCCTCGTACAATGCGCAGCCATATACATGGACGGGACGTTCGACTACTGTTCTGCCGTGTGAAGGAAGAACGCCTCAACTCGAAATTATTGAATTTTCAGAAATCAGCTTCGAAGTTTTATATTTGGTTTATATTCAACCAGATCGATAGGTATGATAAACACTCCAAATACCAGGTTCTTCAACCAATTCATGGCACTTGAGGTGTTTATCAATTATTTCTTGCCGGTTTTTGAAACGTTTTTGGAGGAAAAACACCCGTTTTACATTCACACTGAATGGGTTTTCTCGGAAAGATTTTGATGCAAAAACGCCTCAACTTTCATTACTTTACCTACTGTGCATTAACTACTGTGTGTGTCAAGAAAAACACCTCACGGTCGGCCAGCTGCGTAAACATTTGGAGGAGAAACGCCTCTCAGAGCCATTTGAAACGCGTCAACCCGATTCTGGAGCCAACGGTTTGGAGAAAAAACGCCTCAAAGACCTTTTTAGCGACTGCGGCGTTTTTACTCAACAAAATACGCTAGTTCGGGTGTTTCAAACGGAGAGTTGGGGTGTTTTAGCGAATTTTCAAAGAAAATGAAGCTATTGCAATGGCTTCGAAATTTAAATAATATAAATTTTTGGAAATTTTCTTCATAGAAATCCGTTTCAGACCATTCTAAAACGATTCCTGAAATTTAACACTTTTTTATATGTATATATATATATATATATTTATATATATATTTATTTATATATGTGTCACTCCAGACGATAACTCTCGATAGAATTGAGATAAACAGCTCAAATTTGCACAAAAAATCTATCTTGGCAATCGAAAGGCTAAGTTCGAAGATGGGCGAAATTGGCCTACTCTAAGGAGGGTTTTGGCGCATTTAAAGTGCGCAAAAATTACCCAAAAATCCCCAAAATGTTATTTTCCAACAAGTGACCCCTCATTTTAAAGGTTTTTGCACGCTGAACACGATGGTGGAATCGGATTTTAGATATCTTGATCCGTTCTCAAATTAGAGCATTTAAAGTGCGCAAAAATTACCTAAAAATCCCCAAAATGTTATTTTCTAACAAGTGACCCCTCATTTTAAAGGTTTTTGCACGCTGAACACGATGGTGGAATCGGATTTTAGATATCTTGATCCGTTCTCAAATTAGAGCATTTAAAGTGCGCAAAAATTACACAAAAATCCCCAAAATGTTATTTTCCAACAAGTGACCCCTCATTTTAAAGGTTTTTGCACGCTGAACACGATGGTGGAATCGGATTTTAGATATCTTGATCCGTTCTCAAATTAGAGCATTTAAAGTGCGCAAAAATTACCCAAAAATCCCCAAAATGTTATTTTCTAACAAGTGACCCCTCATTTTAAAGGTTTTTGCACGCTGAACACGATAGTGAAATCGGATTTTAGATATCTAAATCCGTTCTTAAATTAGAGCATTTAAAGTGCGCAAAAATTACCCAAAACTAGGATAATCTTTAAACTCTTACCCCCACCCCCTTAGAGTGGTCAGATTGAAAAATGTGAGAAGTATTAATTGAAGACGAGAGTTCGAAGCAAAAAAGGGGGAGGCAAACGATTAGTACAACTCCTTGAATTTACCCACAGCGATCAAATAAATAAGCACTTAGTACAATTACGTAATAAACAAACGGTAGAATCAGGATGGACAAAACGTACAAATTAAAATAAATACGAAGAGAATATACATAGAAAACCAAATTTTAGACCGAAGTTTTCCTTTATTCAAAACCATAGCCATTAATTCGAATATTTCTTTGAAAATTCGCTCATTAAGTCATGCTGCATGACTGATTTTTTACTTATCAAACACGCAGTTGAGGTGTTTTCCCACCAATATGAGCATCTTTCAGATTTCAACCCTTAAAATTTCAACCCCTTCCAGGTCGAATTTGTAAATTTCGAACGGACCATCAGAAAGGTGGGGTTGGTAACGTGAAAATCCCATTTTCGGCAATTTTGGAGTTGAGGCGTTTTTCTTTCACACGGCAGTGTTCCCCGCACTTTAATCAATTGTTCTTGGTTCATGGGTGAAACAACGGATTCTACATATCCCTGGCATTCTGCTAACTCCCGAGTAAGGAGCAGTCTGTGTATGTACTTTGCTTAAGGGCGATCTCCAATAAATGCGCTCTGCTTGTAGGCGAGCCACTCGAATCCTCACAATGCGAAAAGATACTTCGAAATGTCTGTGCAGAAAGCAGTGGTCGATGTTTGGCCGAATTCAACTCTCATCGGCTGCCGATTCCATATTCGACAGTCTTGGTAATTAAAATACATAAAAATATTTACAAATAGGTATATCCCGTCCGCCACAATGAAACCCAATTGCCCTGCTCCGGCAGGGTTACCGCCCAAAAGTGGGTAACAAAATATGTAGAGACAGACAAAAAAGGCTACCCTATATACAAATTTGTTTAAAAACTCTCCAAAAAATTCGGGCCGCACTTCGAAGAGGAACAACCAACTGACAACTAAATCTATTGTTTTCTATTGTCTTGTCTTTGTTGATTTAATTTTTACGACGAAATGTTTCTTTAGCATGAACTCTTCAGGTGTACGGTGTCTTCAACCAAAAATTTGTAACCACAACTGCACGTTCTCGCGCAGACAGTCTTAAGTCTGTGAAGTGGGGAGGAAAGTTTGTGAAGCGACGCCCTGGGCGTCAATTGGGACGAATATTCTGCTTTGATCCGGGCCGGGAGTCAGTTAGGCACCTCCTCTCACGTAGGCTCCTTCTTTTTGATAAACCCGGGTGTCAAGTAGTCTCGAGGGAGTCAACCGGGAGTCAGACGGAATACCCCGATATAATACAAGGATTATGCAGCTTAATTCGACTTTTTCTGCATCTCTTTTTCTCAAGGCCACGGGAGCTATTCAGTAAAATAGACGAACCCGGGACACATCTGGAAGAGACTGTCTCCCGAGGGAGGCTCTCTCTCCAGGGAGATTTTCAAAACATATAACATCTTTTCAATATATCTTTTAGTGAATGGGTCCCCCTGTTGTAAAAAATTTACCCGCCAAGAAGACCTCCTCAGCCGCAAAAAAGGATTTATATCATTTTGCCCGCCAAAGTAGTATGCTCGGTGCTTCGCACCACGCTCTTGGATGTGGATATACAAATCTGTTCGTTTCCCCCTGTTTTGCCTGTTTTGTTAGCTAAAAATGTGGAAGATCGAACGAATTTTCAAGAAAAGAAAATCAGTGTGAGATTGGAGTTTCTGCTTTCCCCTGGTTGACAAGAATAGTGAAATACGTATTGGGAAAAGAGAGATGCACAAATACTTTTGGTTTATTATTCTGGGAATAATACACCTATGTATTCGCTCAGCAAAAAATGTTTATAACACCCCCTCAAAATTTTTTCTTTTCCGTTCCAAGCTGCGCAGATTCCAAAAATGCAATGTCCGCGCGCCGCACGCCGTACACCGTACGCCGTATCACGTGTACCGGCTTCATTTTCGGTCTAAAAAATTCGTTCTTTCGCTCACATGCTCCATTTGGGCCCTGGTTGTGTCCCGAAACTTTGCAGCCCGATCGGAATATACCCAGGGGTGTTATGAGTGACAATGCGTATACAAATAGGTACTCTTTGTGTTTTAGTAACACGTCAGTAACATAAGCTTTTGCGGTGTCATTTTCCACGTTTTTTGGGACGAGAAGACCGAATATGAAGTCGATTTTGACTAAAGAGTGGAAAATTGATGTTCTACCAAATGTTCAGCTCCCAAAATTGATTTGTTATGAGTCAAAAACCTGGGAAATCGTCTGAAATCGCCATCAGTTTGTACGATAACACTAGAAAAAGAGTCAACACGTGGATCAAGACGGTGAAATGGCACTACCATTGATCAAAGATAATTAAAAAAAAAAAAAAAAAATTCGTACCTAATTCGTGTTTTGGGAGCCAAAATTGGTGGAAACCATCAGAAATAGCTATTTCAGGGGGCCTATTCACTAAAATAGACAGTGGAAAGAGATTATCTATTTTGAAAATCTCCCGCGAGAGATAGTCTCCCCCGGGAAGACAGTCTCTTCCAATGTCTCCGGGTTCGTCTATTTTACAGAATAGCTCCAGAGACCTTGAGAAAGAGATATGGATCCTAATACACGAAAATGCCATAGTATCCATGAAGTGCGAGATGTTCCTGCCCCCGGGAGTTCAATTCCTTAATAATGAACGCATTTCTTAATACCTATTCAATGGGTACCTACCTGCCTCAATCCATACTTGGACGTTTTTACTCACGAATCGGATAAAAGTTTAAATGAAATTGAAAAAAGTCTCAATTATAAACAGAAAAAGTCGAATTAAGGGGCTTTTAATGCTTGTGTTATATCTACACCTAATGAACCTCTTAAGTAGGTAGGTACCTACCTCAACCCGTACTTGGACGTTTTTACTCATGAATCAATGATTATGTATATATTTCTAATTTAAATTGACTTACCTTTATGAAATGAAAGAATACACGATCAAAAGTACCGATGTGGTTGCGGATGAAGGAGGATATTATACGGATGAAGGAGGATAATATTACACGATCACTGTGAAACAAACGAGAAATAGACTCTCTCTTTCGAGGGAAGACACCTAATTAGGTGTCTCTCTGAAAGAGATCGAGAATGCCCAAGATGGCCGCCAACTCTCTCTTTGAAAAGTTACTGAATAACCCTGTCATGGATACTATAAAAATCTATTTGGCCCAAAGAGAGAGTCGGACCTGAAAGAGATGTCTCTTTGGCTTAGTGAATAGGCCCCCAGTTATTTCACATGAAAGAAACAAAAAAAAAACCAGTCATGCAGCATGACTTAATGAGCGAATTTTCAAAGAAATATTCGAATTAATGGCTATGGTTTTGAATAAAGGAAAACTTCGGTCTAAAATTTGGTTTTCTATGTATATTCTCTTCGTATTTATTTTAATTTGTACGTTTTGTCCATCCTGATTCTACCGTTTGTTATGAGTAGATTCCTTGTTCCTTCTGAATGGCCTTTCCTCTTGACTACGATTTCAGGCCTGGTATCTAAAACCAGTTCAAGATTTGCTCTACTAGGTAGGTAGATCCTTCCTTCTTCATTGATATTATTTTTATCATGTTAAGTACCTACCTACCTTTGAATATCAAATATTCGTATGATACTGATAATAAATTGATAAAATACCTACCTAACCTTCTTCCTCCTACTGTTAGTACCTAAATTGAATAATTTGAAATAGATTTTTTCTTTCGTCTTCCTTCTAGTAATACGTGGGCCGGTACTTGTCTATCTATGAAGGTATCATAACAATTATATGTCAAATGGGAAATTCAAGGAGTTGTACTAATCGTTTGCCTCCCCCTTTTTTGCTTCGAACTCTCGTCTTCAATTAATACTTCTCACATTTTTCAATCTGACCACTCTAAGGGGGTGGGGGGGGAGGGTAAGAGTTTAAAGATTATCCTAGTTTTGGGTAATTTTTGCGCACTTTAAATGCTCTAATTTAAGAACGGATTTAGATATCTAAAATCCGATTTCACCATCGTGTTTAGCGTGCAAAAACCTTTAAAATGAGGGGTCACTTGTTAGAAAATAACATTTTGGGGATTTTTGGGTAATTTTTGCGCACTTTAAATGCTCTAATTTGAGAACGGATCAAGATATCTAAAATCCGATTCCACCATCGTGTTCAGCGTGCAAAAACCTTCAAAATGAGGGGTCACTTGTTGGAAAATAACATTTTGGGGATTTTTGGGTAATTTTTGCGCACTTTAAATGCGCCAAAACCCTCCTTAGAGTAGGCCAATTTCGCCCATCTTCGAACTTAGCCTTTCGATTGCCAAGATAGATTTTTTGTGCAAATTTGAGCTGTTTATCTCAATTCTATCGAGAGTTATCGTCTGGAGTGACACATATATAAATATATATATACATATAAAAAAGTGTTAAATTCCAGGAATCGTTTTAGAATGGTCTGAAACGGATTTCTATGAAGAAAATTTCCAAAAATTTATATTATTTAAATTTCGAAGCCATTGCAATAGCTTCATTTTCTTTGAAAATTCGCTAAAATGAACAGCCAAAATTTCTGTAGGTATGTCCAATAGAATAATAAACCCATGTGACAAGGACTTTGCAGCGTTTTGTACAATATATTTTGAGGAGGGAGCGGTGGTGTAGGTATACTTCTGGCTTTGGGTGCGCAACCCAAATTGGGTAGGGAACCAAGTCTAAATTTTTCCGTTTTCTCTTTTTCAAGAGGAACTGAGTATCGCATTATATTGTAATAACCACAATAAATGTCGGGATCTGGGCCGCTCGTTTGTAACAAGCGAGCAAAACGGAAAATTGTCCGTCCTCCGCTTCCAAAACCTCATCCACTCTTCGGCCCGAACCGCCAGACTCAGGGTTAGAACCTGAGAGAATTACAGTTGGCGTACTCTGAATAATGGAGGCGGTAATTGGTGGTAAATAAGTGTGATATATTGGCTCCCGTCTCCGGAATCTATCTCTTGGCCCTTGGGGTGAGAATTGGCTCGGCCCAACGTTAATTGGCCCGACCCTCCCTGGCTCCTTCCTACAACTCCCCCTTCCCATCACCACCACCTTAACCCATTATCATATTGGGTTTATTGAAATATGGCCCTTCCTTCTTCCGTTATGAACGGGCCTAGCCCTTGCGTCGATTTCTTCCTCGATATTGAATTCCAAATTCCAAACCAACGTGACGGTTCGGCCGTTTTCCTTCGATTCGGGTTTCTGTGTCGGATTTTTTTCTCGTTTCCAGAGTTGAAATAATATCTTGATAAATCACCCGAGGAAAAAGCACTTATCTTAATTGTTAAGCTACCAGTCCGCCATTTATCTCTGTCTGCGAGCTAACTACCGTTTCTGAAACGTTGATATATTTACATCCTCTTTTAGCAAATTTACAGGGAAAGGCCTGTTGAAATGGGTCCAACATTTTTAGTTCATGAATTTGTAAATACGTTCCATTTTGAACTTTTCGCCGAAAGTTATAATTTCCGTTAGCTAAGTCTACCTATATTAGTTTTCCATGTTACTTCAGGGTTAATAAAATTCGACGACCTAATGAGTAAGTACATAATTATTTCAAAATGTCAACTGAAAAATAAATTTTTCAAGAACAAGCTTTGTCACAGTTGATTGATGTCACCCAGGGGATATCTGACCTTGGCCACATTATAAATGGAGACTTTCTTCAATAGTTGTTATCACTGCTTTAACAGGATTTGGACCAGTTTTGCTCCATTTTTAACCGACTTCAAATATATATTTTTCTCCATTCTTATATATAAAGGAGACTTTTTTCAATAGCTGTTATTATTAGTGCTTCAACAGGATTTTGACCAGTTTGCTCAATTTTTCTGTTATTCCAGTTATGTTCAATTTTTTGATGGTTATAATGTAAAAAAAACCATACCCTTCTATCGAAAGTTTTCGAGCTACGGCGTTCTGAAAATTTCAACCCCTATTTTGAACCCCTTAGAGATGACTGACAGTAACGCCGAGCTTCGAGGACCAACTAGACCCCGAACGGAACCCATAACGCGAATTTCATCAATTTTGTTTCATGGCAACTAAGGAAAGTGGCCCGTACGGCGTACGGCGGACAGACAGAAATATTTTTATTGCAGTTTTGGATTCTACATACCTTGAAACGTAAACCATCAAATTTTGAGGGGGGTTAGAATTTTTTTTTCATGCTCGATTCCAATGGTTCATCATTTAAAATAACAAACCAAAAACAGCTTTTCTCAATGATTTGTTATTGTCTATTCGAACCGATAACCCTCGAGACGAATCTGTATATTCAGATGGACTGATCAATGGATCATCGCAAGTCAATATCCAGCATGATGAATCATCAGCAATGAATGAGTCTTTTGTTTTCATCGTACGAGGGGAAAAAAAGTGAGGGAGGGGGGAAAAAAAGAAAAGATTCAACAGAAACCTGGATGGCGGTGCTGAAGCTTGAACGAGCTTTTTCTTTTCCGATGAGCCAGCTTATCTCGAGGGCTCATAACGAGAGAACCCTGCAAGTCGTGCACCGTGGATGTTTGCTTGCCGACTCCACCCTCACAGCGACCTCGGGGCCGATGTTCTGTTTGTACAGATATTCCATACAGACAACCGACCTTCTACGGAAATGCCCCTCCACGGGCGGAAGGCACGAGCTGATACTCGATAACGCAATAGAACACGTACCCCCCTCACTCACTCAACTTCGCTTAATCCGTACGAACCCACGACAGAACGTCGGAAATATTGTCTTTCCCACAAGTCAATACTGTTACATCGATGTCGTATAAATGTCGTGTATCTGCTCGTTGAACGTGTCACCTATGAGTGCGAAAGTGTTCCGTTTCCTGAACGGCGGGACGTTTGCAACAGGGAATTTTCACGTTGTTAGACTGAATACGAGAGTTAGCCGAAAAACACTGCCAAGTCCTTGTCACACGGGTTTATTATTCTATTTGACACACCTGCAGAAATGTTAGCTGTTCACTTACTGTTTCCTTCATGTGCAATAATTGAAATAGCTATTTTTGATGGTGTCAACCAATTCTGGCCCCCAAAAACTCGTATTATTCGCCTATTTTTGACAATTTATATTTGATCATTGATTTGATGAATTTAAATTGGCGCTAAATTCACCACGTGCGGGCGAGGGGTGGAATTTGCAAGCATCTGGTTAAGGGCGTACCTCCACCGATCTTTTAGGAGAATTTGCCAGGCTGGTTAAGGGCGAACCTCCACCATGATCTGGTTCTTTTGGGTATAGGAGAGAGATGAGGTGAGGAGAGAGAGAGATAAGTCAGCGACTTAGAGGAAGCGTAGAATGAGGGAAGAGGCGCAGGAGCCGGGATTATATAGGCCCGGAAGCCTTCTCCTACCATCCTCTTGGTGGGAGAGGATGGTGGGGCTCCAGGTTGTGCACCGGCTCCTGTGGCTTGTGTCCCCACTTGTACCGTTTATTGGCGAGAACTAAAGTTGACTTATACAAAGGTTTGCGAGAACTTAAGTATGCTAGTGTTGTGGTTCTGGGAGAAACTCACGACAATTGATAGTGCCTTTTAAGTGTCTTGATTCACCTGTTAATAATACTTCTAGTGTTACTATACAAATTCACGGTAGTTTCAGACAATTAACCAGGTTTTGACTCATGAAAAGTGTAAATAGCTAGCAGATGATGTTCTAGAAACGGTAATGTTGCCCCCGCCTTTGACGGGAGATTCCTTAGAAAAAAAAACCGCTGCAAATCCCAGCACAACGGTTTATTATTTTGTGCAGAATACCCTTCTGTTACAGATCACAGCTCTCTGTATAGATAACCCGTCTATATAATATAATATATGTACTACTCTATACATATTATGTGAATCGCAGACCCTCCGAAGGTTAGTACCTAACCCCGTACTCGTTACTAGGTACCTACCTAAATCACAAATTGAATGTTGCTAAAATAATACAGCCGATGACAAACAGTAATTAAAACGTTAAATAGAAACGCAAATAAAGAAGTTCTAAAGGAAAATTGTTGGTGTGGAGTGAAATAGATGCCCCTTCTGCGTAGATCGCTGTTTTCTGTGGTCAATACCTATAATGAACCGTTGTGTAATAACTTACCCATCAATAATACTTCAACGTTTGTTCAAGTTTCACAAGTACTTACCAACAAAATCCAATAGTCCATCACTTATCAAATGAAATAATATCGCAGAACAACCAACTCGACTTCATACAGCCATCCTTGATTATAATCAGGTGCTCCCTAGTGATGATTATCTGGGCCGGATTTATACCGTTTGATTCACGATCGTGTTGACGAAGCTTTTCGGTGCACACGAACGGCTGGACGTACAGTGCTCCGGGTGGTTCCAAAAAATTGTTTAGCTCAAGACAAATTTAATAACGTAAAAAAAACCATACCCTTCTATCGAAAGTTTTCGAGCTACGGCGTTCTGAAAATTTCAACCCCCATTTTGAACACCTTAGAGATGACTGACAGTAACGTCGAGCTTCGAGGACCAACTAGACCCCGAACGGAACCTATAACCCGAATTTCATCAATTTTGTTTCATCATTTCAAGAAAAGTGGCCAGTACGGCGTACGGCGGACAGATAGAAATATTTGGATTGCATTTTAGGATTCTACACACCTTGAAACGTAAACCATCAAATTTTGAAGGGGGTTAGAACTTTTTTTTTCATGCTCGATTCCAATGGTTCATTATTGAAAATAATAAACCAAAACTACCACGCTGCAAGCCGCAATTCTGGGTATTTTGATAACATACTCCCTAGGCCTCCAGAACTTGCTGTACTGTTTTTGGTTCCACTGCAGTGCCAGGGAACGGCGCCACGGTGGCACCATCGGTGCCAGTCTGAAAATTGTGCGTTCGGTATATTTTTTCAGCAGGATGAATCGAATGGAGTAACTTTCATTGCTCTATCAATCATCCTTACAGCGAATGATAGATATTCAGCCAGAAAACTTCACGACAAAATAGCTATGACCGTGGTAAATAGGGAGAAATTGAGCCATTTTTGAAAATTGCGTGAGGCACCTGGTCAGCGGACCCACTCGTCTGGAAATAGGAAACAGGTCACCGACTGCAGTTTGACGTAAACCAACCGAAGGAACAAGTTCAGAGACCCCGAGGCAATTTCAGTATCCAAACTGCTCGACGCGACGGAAGGGCGGCGGAGGTTTTCAAATTGACAATCTGTTGCGGCGTCGTGTAAAGCCCGAACAACACCCGAGGAAAACCTGCTTCGGGCGGGCTGGCGTGGAAGTAACCTTACGTCACGAAACTCCCTCGCCCGGATTAGTTCCGAAACCCGGGTAATCCTCAGGACGCAGTAAATTGGCCCCCGTGCAGTTACAAACCGGGTAATATCGCCTTGCTCCCGTACGTACTCACTTTAACGATCGAGGCTCCGAACGCTTTAAAACAAACTCCCTTCACTTGACGGCGAAACGGGGGAAACACTCGATGAATAAAACACTGGATTAACAGCTCCCCCCCCCCCTCCACCACAACAGTCGACCGGTTAATCTTATAACCCGCAAAAATGGCAGGTTGCTGATTCATTTATGAAAACATGCCAATCCCATCCGACTCGCCCACGGGAAAACACGGGGGAGAAAAGTCTGGGGAGTTCTCATTCAACTCTCGACAAATCAACAAGAGCTTTTGTAGGTTCGAGTGTTTTGACTGCGCTTCGTCTGGTCGGCTCAGGGGTGGCACTGCTGATCTATGTACTGCTGGGATCAGCTCAAAGTCCATTTATTATTTATAACGGCCATCACATCTGTGAGGATCGCTGAGCTGTTCGTCTGTGCAATTCTTAACACCTGGCATTTAAACGGTTATTCGAATAAGAGGTAGGTACGTCTTAAATTATTTTGAATTATACGGTTATTTTCATAGTCGAGTAGGAATTATGTATTGAATGATTTTGAATTGAACGGCTATTTTCATAGTCGAATAAGTGTTACGTATTAGATGATTTTGATTTGAACGGGTTTTTTTTCATAGTTGAATAAGAGTTATGTTTGGCTGTACGGAGAAATCCAGTGCCAAAAGAGTTAGGTATGTATTGGATGATTTTGATTTAAACAGTTATTTTCATAGTCGAGTAAGAGTTACGTATTGAATGATTTTGAATTAAACGGTTATTTTCATTGTCGAATAAGAGTTACGTATTAGATGATTTTGATTCAAACGTTTTTTTTTTCATAGTTGAATAAGAGTTATGTGTGGCTGTACGGAGAAATCCAGTGCAAAAAGAGTTATGTATTGGATGATTTTGATTTAAACGGTTTTTTCATAGGTAGTCGAATAAGAGTTATGTATTAGACGATTTTGATTTAAACGGTTATTTTCATAGTCGAGTAAGAATTATGTATTGGATGATATTGATTTACACCTTTATTTTCATAGTCGAATAAGAGTTATGTATTGGATGATTTTGATTTAAACAGTTATGTTCATAGTCGAGTAAGAGTTTCGTATTAAATGATTTTGAATTAAATGGCTATTTTCATAGTCGAATAAGAGTTATGTATTGGATGATTTTGATTTAAACAGTTATGTTCGTAGTCGAGTAAGAGTTACGTATTAAATGATTTTGAATTGAATGGTTATTTTCATAGTCGAATAAGAATTATGTATTGGATGATTTTGATTTACACGTTTATTTTCATAATCGAATAAGAATTTTGTATTGGATGATTTTGATTTACACCTTCATTTTCATAGTCGAATAAGAGTTACGTAGGTATTGGATGATTTTGATTTAAACAGTTATTTTCATAGTCGAGTAAGAGTGATGTTTGGCTGTACGGAGAAATCCAGTGCAAAAAGAGTTATGTATTGGATGATTTTGATTTAAACGGTTTTTTCATAGGTAGTCGAATAAGAGTTATGTATTAGACGATTTTGATTTAAACGGTTATTTTCATAGTCGAGTAAGAATTATGTATTGGATGATTTTGATTTACACCTTTATTTTCATAGTCGAATAAGAGTTATGTATTGGACGATTTTGATTTAAACAGTTATGTTCATAGTCGAGTAAGAGTTACGTATTAAATGATTTTGAATTAAATGATTATTTTCATAGTCGAATAAGAGTTATGTATTGGATGATTTTGATTTACACCTTTATTTTCATAATCGAATAAGAATTTTGTATTGGATGATTTTGATTTACACCTTCATTTTCATAGTCGACTAAGAGTTATGTAGGTATTGGATGATTTCGATTTAAACAGTTATTTTCATAGTCGAGTAAGAGCTGTATGGCTGTATGGCTGTTTGGCTGTATGGAGAATCCAGTGCTAAAAAAAAGAGTTAGGTATTGCAATGGATGAGGGGTTTAACTTCGCCGCCCGTAGAGCGTAGTTTCCCCCTCTCCATCCTCTAGAAAGGTAGGGAGGCAGTGTGACAGCTGCCCCGGGAGACACTGGTTTGATTATAACCCAATGCCTCCAGGAGTTGACGATTCGTTTCCGTGAACCGACCCCCCCTTCAGCCGCGTGTCAAAAAGATCGGGAAGAGCCCGGTTCCAATACGGACGGGATTCCCATATACCGTCACACTCCTCCCCTTAAAAACATACTTCTTTGAGGAAGAAGTATGTGAAGTTAATAGCGACACGGGACTGAAAGTAGTATGGAGTAGTAGGTATGGAGTATGGTTCAGGAAGGTTCATCTGAAAAACTCCAAACCTGATAGCTTCCATCATAATGGTACTACTGAGAATTGTTACTGGTGGAGTACTTAGCTCCTTATAAATACTACTTGGCGAACTTGGACACAAATAGAAGTAGAAAAGTCGTTGTCAGAGGTTCTGGTTCAGGAAAATTCATCTGAATAACCTCTAGGTGACTAACCCCCCATCATAAGATGGAACAACTGGAAAAATATTCAAAAAATACAATTGGGTGGCATTGAACGCCAGGCATTGAGCGCCTTAAGAATAATAGTTCGATTTGATGACCAGCTACAAAAGAAATTGAATGGCAGAAGTGTATATTCATAAACAAAGGGCTATTAAAAAGAGGATTCCTTCTGGAAAACCTCAGAGCTATTCCTTCTGGGGAAGCTCTCAAAATATAATGCGGAGGGGGTACCGAGGATAAACCAGCACGTACCCACCAACCACGCTCTGCTACCATGCAATGGATGAGGGGTTCAACTTCGCCGCCTGTACAGCTTAGTTTCCCCCTCTCCATCCTCTAGAAAGGTTGGCAGGCAGTGTGACAGCTGCCCCGGGAGACACTGGTTTGATTATAACGCAATGCGTCCAGGAGTTGGCGATTCGTTTCCGCGAATCGACCGCCCTTTCAGCCGCGTGTCAAAAAGATCGGGAAGAGCCCGGTTCCAATACGGACAGGATTCCCATATACCGTCACACTCCTCCCCTTAAAAACATACTCCTTTGCAGAAGAAGTATGTGAAGTTAATAGCGACACGGGACTGAAAGTAGTATGGAGTATGGTTCAGGAAGGTTCATCTGAAAACTCCAACGCTGATAGCTTCCATCGTAATGGTACTACTGAGAATTGTTACTGGTGGAGAACTTAGCTCCTTATAAATACCACTTGGCGGACTTGGACACAAATAGAAGGAGAAAAGTCGTTGTCAGAGGTTCTGGTTCAGGAACATTCATTTGAACAACGTCTAGGTGACTAACCCCCATCATAAGATGGAACAACGGGAATATAAAAAACATACAAAGGAAAGTAGTTGTCAAAGGTACTGGTTCAGGAAAGTTCATATGAACAACCTCTGGGTGACTAACCCCCATCATAAGTTGGAACAACTGGAAAAATATACAAACACTACAATTGGGTGGCATTGAACGCCTTAAGAATAATAATTTAATTTGATGACGAGCTACAAAAGAAATTGAACGGCCGAAGTGCATATTCATAAACAAAGAGGATTCCTTCTGGAAAACCTCAGAGCTATTCCTTCTGGAGAAGCTCTCAAAATATAACGTGGAGGGGGTACCGAGGATAAAATCCAGCAGGTACCCACCAACCACGCTCTGCTACCATGCAATGGATGAGGGGTTCAACTTCGCCACCCGTACAGCGTAGTTTCCCCCTCTCCATCCTCTAGATAGGTTGGCAGCAGTGTGGCAGCTGCCCCTGGAGTTGACGATTCGTTTCCGCGAATCGACCCCCCCTTTGGCTGCGTGTCAAAAAGATCGGGAAGAGCCCGGTTCCAATATGGACGGGATTCCCATATACCGTCACACTCCTCCCCTTAAAAACATAATTCTTTGATGAAGAAGTATGTGAAGTTAATAGCGACACGGGACTGAAAGTAGTATGGAGTAGTATGGAGTATGATTCAGGAAGGTTCATCTGAAAAACTCCAAAGCTGATAGCTTCCATCATAATGGTACTACTGAGAATTGTTACTGGTGGATTACTTAGCTCCTTATAAATACTACTTGGCGAACTTGGACACAAATAGAAGGAGAAAAGTCGTTGTCAGAGGTTCTGGTTCAGGAAAATTCATCTGAATAACCTCTAGGTGACTAACCCCCCATCATAAGATGGAACAACTGGAAAAATATACAAAAAATACAATTGGGTGGCATTGAACGCCAGGCATTGAGCGCCTTAAGAATAATAGTTCGATTTGATGACCAGCAACAAAAGAAATTGAATGGCAGAAGTGTATATTCATAAACAAAGGGCTATCAAAAAGAGGATTCCTTCTGGAAAACCTCAGAGCTATTCCTTCTGGAGAAGCTCTCAAAATATAATGCGGAGGGGGTACCGAGGATAAACCAGCACGTACCCACCAACCACGCTCTGCTACCATGCAATGGATGAGGGGTTCAACTTCGCCGCCTGTACAGCTTAGTTTCCCCCTCTCCATCCTCTAGAAAGGTTGGCAGGCAGTGTGACAGCTGCCCCGGGAGACACTGGTTTGATTATAACGCAATGCCTCCAGGAGTTGGCGATTCGTTTCCGCGAATCGACCGCCCTTTCAGCTGCGTGTCAAAAAGATCGGGAAGAGCCCGGTTCCAACACGGACAGGATTCCCATATACCGTCACACTCCTCCCCTTAAAAACATACTCCTTTGCAGAAGAAGTATGTGAAGTTAATAGCGACACGGGACTGAAAGTAGTATGGAGTATGGTTCAGGAAGGTTCATCTGAAAACTCCAACGCTGATAGCTTCCATCGTAATGGTACTACTGAGAATTGTTACTGGTGGAGAACTTAGCTCCTTATAAAATACCACTTGGCGGACTTGGACACAAATAGAGGAGAAAAGTCGTTGTCAGAGGTTCTGGTTAAGGAAAATTCATCTGAACAACGTCTAGGTGACTAACCCCCATCATAAGATGGAACAACGGGAATATAAAAAACATACAAAGGAAAGTAGTTGTCAAAGGTTCTGGTTCAGGAAAGTTCATACGAACAACCTCTGGGTGACTAACCCCCATCATAAGTTGGAACAACTGGAAAAATATACAAAAACTACAATTGGGTGGCATTGAACGCCTTAAGAATAATAATTTGATTTGATGACGAGCTACAAAAGAAATTGAACGGCCGAAGTGCATATTCATGAACAAAGAGGATTCCTTCTGGAAAACCTCAGAGCTATTCCTTCTCTCAAAATATAACGTGGAGGGGGTACCGAGGATAAAATCCAGCAGGTACCCACCAACCACGCTCTGCTACCATGCAATGGATGAGGGGTTCAACTTCGCCACCCGTACAGCGTAGTTTCCCCCTCTCCATCCTCTAGAAAGGTTGGCAGGCAGTGTGACAGCTGCCCCTGGAGACACTGGTTTGATTATAACGCAATGCCTCCAGGAGTTGACGATTCGTTTCCGCGAATCGACCGCCCTTTCAGCTGCGTGTCAAAAATATCAGGAAGAGCCCGGTTCCAATGGACAGGATTCCCAAACACCGTCACAGTATTACATGATTTTGATTTAAACGGTTTATTCATAGTCGAACAAGAGTAATGTATTGGATGATTTTGAATTAAACGGTTATGTTCATAGTCGAGAAAGAGTTACATAATAAATGATTTTGATTTAAACAGTTATTTTCATATTCGAATAAGAGTTATGTATTGGATGATTTTGATTTAAGGTTTTTTTTCATAGTCGTTTAAGAGTTATATATTAGACGATTTTGTTTTGAACGGTTATGTCCATAGTCGAGTAATGGTTTCGTATTGGATGATTTTGAATTAAACAGTTATTTTCAAAGTCGAATAAGAGTTGTGTATTAGACGATTTTGATTTAAACGGTTTGTTATTTTCATAGTAGAATAAGAGTTATGTTTGGCTGCATAGAGAAGTCCAGTGCCAAAATAAATAAAGGGTTATGTATTACATGACCCAGTCGAATATGAGTTATGTATTAGATGATTTTGATTGAAACGGTTATTTTCATAGTCGTATAGGAGTTATGTATTAAATTATTTTGATTTAAATGGTTATTTTCATAGTCGAGTAAGAGTTACGTATGTATCAAATGATTTTGAAATTTCCATAGTCAAATAAGAGTTATGTATTTGATGATTTTGATTTACACAGTATTTTCTTAGTCGAATAAGACGCTTTTGATTTAAACGGTTATTTTCATAGTCGCATAAGAGTTATGTATTACCTAGACAGACGATATTCATTTAAAAGGTTGTTTTCATAGCCGATTAAGAGTTACGCAGTGGATGATTTTGATTTAAACAGTTATTTTCATAGTAGAGTAGGAGTTACGTATTAAGTGATTTTGAATTAAACGGTCATTTTCATAGTCGAGTAAAAGTTACGTATTGGATGATTTTGAATTGAACGGCTATTTTCACAGTCGAATAAGAGTTATGTATTAGACAATTTTGATTTAAACGGTTATTTTCATAGTCGAGTAAGAGTTACGCATTGAATGATTTTGAATTAAACGGTTATTTTCATAGTCGAATAAGAGTTATGTATTGGATGATTTCGATTTAAACAGTTTTTTTCATCGTCCAATAAGAGATGTATTTTTTAACTGTTTTTGAACAGCTGAACGAAAATTCCTCCATGTAGTTTGAAGAAAAGTTCCTGAAAATTTCATCAAAACGTGCCATAGGTTCATAATAAATTAAGTACCTCAGATTTTCGTTTGCCCATGCGCAATGGTCCTACCAACGAGCATTTTTGAAGTTCACAGGGAACCATAAATAGGAGCTACACCCCAACGACCCAACGAATTTGATCTAAATCGGACGATTGATTCGCGAGAAATACAGTACCTACCTCCAAATCGCGTTTCCTGAAACTTAATTCAAAATCAAATTCAAATTCGGGATATCATAAGAGTAGGAAGGATTATTTGTGGTCACACACGGGCAGACATCGAACCAAATTTGTTCAAGTTACAGAGGCACCTATGAAAAAAATCGGACACGACCATCATTCTTCAAATGATATATTTCAGGAACAATGAACTAGATTTCATATAGCCATGCGATATTATAATCTAATGTTTCCTAGCAATGGCATCTGGGCCGAATTTATTCCTTTTCATTCACGATCATGTCGATCGACGAAGCTTTCGGTCCAAACTTCAAGCCTTACTGCGAGCGAACGGCTGGATGTACAATGCTCCGGGTGGTCTCAAAAAATTCCGAAGTTCGAGATCAATTTAAAAACGTTAAAAAATCGAGATAACGACGTTCTGGAAATGCAACCCCTATTTTTCACCACTCAGAGCTGACGAGACAGAAACGCCGAGCTTCGCGGACCAAGTAGACCCCAAACAGCCCGAAGTTCATTAATTTTAGTGCATGGCTACTAAGATGATCATTCCAGCGCGCTCGAGTTCATGAACTAATTCGGCGCAATCGCTCTGCGCAGGCCTTAGTGGGCTGTGAAGCTTTCCAAGTTCACGTACTGTTTACCCCCCCCCCCCCCCCCACGAGTTCCAGCGCCCACAGTTCTTGAACCGGCACATGAACTTCTTGCTCCAAACGGAGGGGAGGGCTGTGAACTGAAAACTCGTAGATAACCTCGCTGATTTGTATATAAACTCCCCAACGTTTCATGTATCTGGTCTTCTCACGCGAATACAAATTATTTTTGCTTGCATTTTGTTATAGTCTTTTATTAGAAAGGTTCCTAGTCGAAGCGTTCCAGCTGTTCATTTCATAAACCGAAAAATTCAAGAACTCATCCCAGTTCGGTTGTCACACTGAACTAGTAGGTAGGTACGTGTTCTATTCACGGCGCTGGAACAAACCTAAGAAAAGCGCATGACGGACGGACAGAAATTTTTTCATTCCATTTTCGGATTCCATGTACCGTAAGACGGAAACCTTCAAATTAAATTTTTAACCTGACCCTTCAGCTTTTTGCGATGGGACCCCCCGCCGAAAAACGACAGTAAAAAGTGAGACCAAATAGTGAGATGAAAGTAGCGCGAAATTTTCTTATGATTTTCACGTATAACCGAGTAGTTGCTAGGGAAATGAAACTTCTTTCATTTTTGTCGTGAGTCCCTCCCGGGAACACTCCACTAGTAACTTTAAGCTCTCACCAATATTCTTATGCCAAACTTAGTTTCCGTCAATAAACAACTGAGTGGGGAGACAGGCCACAGAACCCAGGGACACAACCTGGAGCCCCACCACCAACTCCCAACAGGGAGTTGGAGGGAGAGGCCTCCAGTTCCTATAAAACCCTGGATCCTGGGGCTTTAGCCTCATTCGACACTTCCTCTAACTAGCTCTCTCTCTTCTCTCCTCTACCTTGCTCCTCCTCTCAGATGATCGGTGGATTACCGCCGCCTGGGAAAACCTCCTCTCCTCTATGTCTAGATGATCGGTGGACTACCGCCGCCTAGACAGCACCTCCTCTCTGTTAAGAACCTAGATGTCGGTGGATTACCGCCGCCTGGGCAAATTCCTTCACTCACCTCCATCTCCTCCCAAAAGTCGTAGATGATCGGTGGACTACCGCCGCCTGCGTCTTTTTCCTTCACGCCACCGTGATGAACCAAATTCCAAATTCATCACAATTTTCATCGGACAAAAATCGATTTCCATTCGTTGGAAAGCTCTTGATTTATCACGCATTTATTTCGTATTTGTTCTTGGTATTTATTTCCTAGTTTCATCATATAACTATATAAGTGGATGTTATAAATCGATAGTAAACAATGACGCTTGTTTGACCAAATAGTGAGACCAAATAGTTAGACCAAATAGTGAGATAAAAGTAGCGCGAAATTTTCTTATGATTTTCACGTACAACCGAGTAGTTGCTAGGGAAATGAAACTTCTTTCATTTTCATCGGACAAAAATCGATTTCCATTCGTTGGAAAGCTCTTGATTTATCACGCATTTATTTCGTATTTGTTCTTGGTATTTATTTCCTAGTTTCATAATATAACTATATAAATGGATGTTATAAATCGATAGTAAACAATGACGCTTGTTTGGTTGTCACTTGGTTGTTTCGATGTGTATAAGCGTGGCTAAAGCTTATATAATACAGCGAGGGGGACAAAAACCTGAAGGGTCAGGTACACCACATTTCAGCCGTCAGGCTAAAAAGCGGAAGTCATCCGGGGGTGCAGGGGGCGAAGCCCCCGCCGAGGCGCGCAGCGCCGAGTTTTTCTTTTTCTTTCATTGTCAGTTTTGAAGGTTCATCATTGAAAATAATAAAAGAAAATTAACTACTTATAAGGATGTACGGCCATAGACAACAAGATACGATGCGTTCTGAAAAACGTTTTATTATTAACAACAATTTTAAATTAAATGATAGAGTGAGTATAATATACGAATGATTCGTCAGTTGAATTACCTGAAAAACGAATCGAAACATTAGGCTGTCAAGCCGCACGTGTGGATCATCCTACGGTCTCGTTAGCACTGACGAATATCGGAAGACGAGTATTAATCACAAATGCAAAAATGAAAACAACAACAAGGGACAATAGACTCGAAAGTCGAGCGAGATAAGAAGGGGAACGGGGAAGCCTCGCATGAAACGTCGTTTTATATACTCATTTCTACTTGTCTAGTCTAAATGAGAAATAGGTACCATCTCATCCCTGTGTCAACTTTCAAATAAAAAAATTAATGGATATCCCACATTGATATAATGAAGAAAAAACTCAACTTTGGGTGCAGGAGATAATACGAATCAATAGATGAAATTAATGGATCACAAAACACCAAATATGTCTACCGAGTTTAACACCATCGCGTAGAGAAAAACGATGATGTAGGTACCTACTACAGGTAGTGTTCACTTTTCTTCTCTCGCCTCCTCTTCCTGTCGTTACTTACGAGGCAGCCGCGAAACGCTTCCGCCGCTTCGCGCAACAAATTACGCGGAAAAAGCTATATCACTTTGCCGACAACGCCGATCTAAAATGCCGCTTCCTCCGGCCTTGCGGGTCGAGAGGGCGGAGGAAACCTATTATGACGCGCTCCTACGGTTGGGAAAGGGAATGAAGTTTTTCGGAAAAGAAAATCTCTTCCTACGTCTGCCTTGCGAGCAGGTCTTCGATCGCGAGAATGAACGCCTGGAGGTTGATCTGCGAAAGCCTGATCACACGTTCTGTTCGAAAAATAGCCGAGAGTCAACTGGACAACTAAATTCTCTGGGTGAGTGTTGGACATTTCATTTTCAGCTCTCCGGGTGTCCGTCGGGCTCGCGGGAGCCGCCTGTGATCACAGACACTGGAATTAGGGTAATCCCACTGCCTCTACCACAGAGTCAGTTGGTTCGAACGGGCGATTATAAGAAGAGCGAACTTAACGTCTTTAGATTTGTAGCATTTGTTAAAACAGCAAAGCTTCCTACAAATCCCTTAAAGATAAGATGTAAAAAGAGCGAAGGACTTTCACCATGCGCTAAAACAGGAGTAAAAAGATCAGAAGAACTAGTTCGTTTTTTCAGTTTGCCGTATCGTTAAAGATTTTATTCATAAAACGCTGCAAATCCCTGCACAACGGTTTATTATTTTATAGGGAATACCCTGTACAGATCACAGCTTTCTGTATAGATAACCCGTCTATTTAATGTAATTGTAATATGCACTACTCTATACATATTATGTGAATCGCAGACCCTCCGTAGGTTAGTACCTAACCCCGTACTCGTTACTAGGTACCTACCCAAATCACGAGATAAACGTTGCTAAAATAATACAGCCGATGACAAACAGTAACTAAAACGGCAAAAAGAAACGCTAATAATGAAGTTCTGAAGGAAAATTGTTGATGTGGAGTGAAATAGATGCCCCTTTTGCGTAGATCACAAATTGTTTAGCTCAAGAAAAATTTAATAATGTAAAAAAAAAAAAAAATCCTTCTATCGACATTTTTCGAGATACGGCGTTCTGAAAATTGCAATCCCTATTTTGAACCCCTTACAAATGACTGACAGTAACGCCGAGCTTCGAGGACCAACTAGACCCCGAACGAAACCTATAACCCGAATTTCATAAATTTTGTTTCATGGTAACTGAGAAAAGTGGCCTGTACGGCGTATGGTGTACGGCGGACATACAGAAATATTTT
The DNA here is from genome assembly GCA_954871275.1 of Leptopterna dolabrata. Lineage (NCBI taxonomy): Eukaryota > Metazoa > Arthropoda > Insecta > Hemiptera > Miridae > Leptopterna > Leptopterna dolabrata. The sequence goes on from OX940975.1 coordinate 61,180,627, forward strand.
TATTGCATTTTCGGATTCTGCATACCCTGAAATGTAAACCATCAAATTTTGAGGGGGGGTTAGCATTTTTTTTTCATGCTCGATTCCAATGGTGCATTATTGAAAATAATACACCAAAATATAAAAACTTCGAGATTGTCCGAAAGTGTCAACGGTAACAAAAATTCAAAAACACGTATTATAGCTGAGTTGAGGAATGGTGGATCTGGGATTTGGCGTAGTAGTGACTGAGACGTTTCACAGTTTCGAAAATGGAACTTTCTGCAGTAAAGCACAGAGTTCTTGGTTTTTTCTCCTTGTTGTTGAGCAAGACTAACACTTCTGGTTGGTAACTTACTAGGAAAGTGCTGAACTGAAAAACGTCTGGGTGGGGACCACTAAAATTTCCTTTAGGTGTAAGTGGAAGGAATCCCACGCATTACGTTAATGTTTGAAGAGGTCGATGCCCAAATTTCTGGTGGATATAAGTGACACGCGGAACTCATCACTGAAAACTGGTTATGTGTTTTGATTTATGAAGTCTTAATGAATGCCAGGCAGAAAGGACTGCATTTTTTTAAAAATATTTAAGAACTTTTTATTCAACTGGGGGGTTAGATCGGTAGGTAGGTTGGATATGGAATGATTAAATAAACATTGGTATTACGTATTTTCACAATTTACTTCGACTTCACAATTTTCACCCCTTATTACATATTTCAGAAAATATTTTACATAATTATTTATCTGTTTTATGTATATTTCAAACACATAAATAAATATTTTATTTACATATTTCGTATTTTTAAATACATATAAATCATATCCCTACAAATCCAACAGAAGGGGAAGGAACAGGTTTCTATATGCACATCCAAGAGCGAGGTACGAAGCACCGTGCATGCTACTTCGGCGGTCAAAATTGGATATAAATCCTTTTTGCGGCTGAGGAGGTTTTGTTGGCAGGTAAAATTTTACAACAGGGTGGTTTTTGGGGGCATATAAATATAGCTGCCTATTTGGATTTGAATATGGAACCTTCAAATTCGGAAACCTGTGACGTTTGCGGGTCCGTTCAGCCGGTTCCGGACATTCCGTTTGAATGTACATAAGGACCACGAAGAATGAAATTCTACAGCAAGCTGTCCCCGAAAATCCGTTACCGTTCAGCAAAACCACAACATTTAACTGTAGTGGAGTGTGCGTTCCCTATTTATATATAAAAGCGAATTGGACATTTTTATTTTTAATTTTGTTTTAATACTAAGCACTAAGCGATTTCGTTTGTAACAATATGGCGTAAAGATAAGAACAAACAAAATTTTGGGGCGTATCAATGTCTGAGGGAAGAATTCATGAGGAACAAAGGACGTACCGCATCAGCAAAGAGGACAAAGTATCCACATTTGAATGGTCGGGGGTGTCGATGTCTATAAAAGACTACAGGGTCAGGTCCGGAGGATGGCCAGTGCCCTGAGTGACCTTGAATTATGCAGAGTGCTTCAGTCCCTTCGGCTCGTTCATTATTTATTCAAGTGCTGGATGGGGAGAAGCCTCGTGTGGAACCAAAATTTCCTATCGAAACCCCTTCGCGAACTCTGCGTTGGTACTTGAAACCTCAAACACTGCTCTGGGGGAAAAAAGAGGGCCTCTGGCTGGCTAATGACTAATTCACGAAGGACTTAACGACTCTCGGACCCCCCTCAGCCGTTTGATTCAAACAAAGCGTCCTCGCTAATCCCTGGAGGTTGAAGAGATTTGATTACCACACTCATAAGATTGATAGTTTGTTGAAGGTGGATGCTTGGATGAAACGTGATCGAGCGTGCGTTGTAGCGCCATAAGTAGCGACATGTCTAGGCATCTAGGCAGGCAGCGCGTCCCAAAACCCACATTCCTTATTTTCGTTGGGAACGAACTTTCGAAATTGAAGAAATGACGATTCTCCGCATTTTGTTTTACTATTTTCAATACCGACACATAGGAATCGAGCACCCGGCATACTTATAGCTTTATCGCTCAAGCCGTATAATGTTTTGCTGATTGCATTGTAACTGTATGTATCTGATGGTTGAATAAAACATTTAAACAACAAAAAATCATAGGAATCGAGCAAGAATCGGATTCTATTGTGGGAGGGGGGAGGGGGAGGGGGCTACGCCCTACTTAGCACCTTTCCATGTTACCAAGAACCAAAATGATTGAAATTTGGTTCGAAGGTCCCAGTTGGGGTCTAGTTGGTCCGCGAAGCTCGGTGTTTCTGTCAGCCATCTCTAAGGGATGAAAAATAGGGGTTTTAAATTTCAGAACGCCGTAGCTCAAAAAACTTTAATAAAAGGGTTCGATTTTTTTTAGTTTTTAAATTGATTCCTTACTTGGAGATTTTTGAGAGCATTGTACGTCCAGCCATTCGTTTACAGTAAGGCTCTGCAGTTTGAAACGAAAAGCTTCGTCAGCATGATCGTGAATGAAGCGGTATAAAACCGGCCCAGATATCATTGCTAGGGAACACCTGCTTATAATCACGGATGGCTGTATGAAGTCGAGTTGGTTGTTCCGTGATATTATTTCATTTGTTGATCGGTATTTTTGCAACATGAACAAACGTTGAGCTTCATGAGTAACAACAAATAATATTAATGGTCGAGTTATTGAATCCTTTTCATTTTTACAAAACTGTAATTTGGGCCGGCTCCAGCACTCGATTTAGGGCTTTCCTGGGGGGAGCTCGAGGGTATTGACCACAGAAAACAGTGATCTACGCAGAAGGGGCATCGATACAGGTAAACAATAAACCGTTGTGTAATAATTTGTAGCGTTTTTTATGAATAGACTCTTAGACATTCACACAAGGACTCGATTCAGAATGCTCTAGAACGGCAAAGAATCGAATACATTTTCAAAAACGCTGCAATTCCTTACCACATGGATTTATTTTATTGGAAATACCTACAGAAATGTTGGCTATTCATTTACTGTTTCTTTCATGGGCAATAATTGAAATAGTTATTTTTGATGGCTTCCACCAATTTTTGTCCCCCAAAACGCGAATTAACCTCCTATTTTAGACAAATTATTTTTGATCATTTAAAATTGAATGAATGAATTTTGTGCCTGCCATTTAATTTTCATGATCCACCTACTAATACTACTTACTTCTAGTGTATAAAAATTTATGGTGATTCAGACAATTTTCCAGGTTTTTTTATTCATAAAAAATGAATTTTGGGAGCTGGACCTTCGTTACAACCTCAATCTTCACTCTTTGGTCAAAATCAACTTCACATTCGGTCTTCTCGCCCTAAAAAATATGGAAAACGATACCTCACAAGCTCTTGATAGTTGATACTAAAACACCAAAACTATATTTTTATTCCGATCGGGCTGCAATGTTTCGGGACACAGCTAGGATCCAAATGGAGCCTGTGAAAGAAAGAATTAATTTTTAGACCTTAAATAAAGTACATAATATGGATGAATTGGCGGACGGACATCGCATTTTTGGAATATGCGCACCTCGAAACGTATAAGAAAAAACTCTGAGGGGGTGTTTCAAAAATTGTTTGCTGAGCCAATACATAGGTGTGTTATTCACAGAATAATAAACCAGAAGGCATGTGTTCATTATGTACCTACTAAAAGTTTCGGACCCTCATTGCAATAGGACATTGCAATTTTCATGGCAAATTCGCGTACTTTCATCGCAAAAAATACGTGCGTATAGTCGTTTACTACCGTAGTAGTGTAATGGATGAGGGGTTTAACTACGCCGCCCATACAGCGTAGTTTCCCCCTCTCCATCCTCTAGAAAGGTAGGGAGGCAGTGTGACAGCTGCCCCCGGAGACAATGGTTTGATTATAACGCAATGCCTCCAGGAGTTGACGATTCGTTTCCGCGAATCGACCGCCCCTTCAGCCGCGTGTCAAAAAGATCGGGAAGAGCCCGCATCCAAGATGGACGGGATTCCCATATACTGTCACACTCCTCCCCTTAAAAACATACTTCTTCTTCAAGCTCTGCACTATAATTTTCCTGCGTTTTTTTGCTATAATTTGTGGTAAAATTCCACGTAATAATATATTTCCACGACCTGGTTTTGCAAAAGCAGGTCATCTCAGGTCCAAAGTGACCAATATCTCTTGTGTTAACATTGCCTTGTTTAATCAGGTTTCAGCTGTATCTATCTAATCTTCAGGTTACAATTTAATCTCGGAACTTTTCTTGACAACTTGCGCGCATGTTTTTACAGGAGCAACAATTCAGATAATTTCGTCACCAGATCAATCGGTGATTATCTCATATCAACTTCCACTTCTAATTTCATCCTCCGTTACAACTTCTGTCGTCAACGACTTATTAATTCCATCCTTGATAATAATAACAAGTTTTCAATATGCCACTCGCTTGTGATAGGTGTAATTCTGAACTTCCTGCAGACCAGCAAGACAATCCGATCGTGTGTAGCAAATGCTTAATTTGCTATGATGAAAAGTGTGCGGGTATACAGTATGTTAACTGGGGGAAAATGGGAGCAACGCGGCAAGGTACTTATAAATGTTACCGATGTCGAGATGCTGACCGCCCAGAAACTTCTCAAACTATTATTTCAGCTATTGCTACTGCTATGTCAACAATGAAACAAGAGATAAAGGTAACTCCTCTATTTCCGGTTGATCCAGCAAAAACTCCGAAGTATTTGCAGGAGAAAATCGATTCGTTTAAGACTTTCAACGTAACATCTCCTGCCCAGATAATGCATTTCCTATTATCCTTGCATGACATTTATCTTGTATCGCCAGAACACATCGATCCTGTTATTCGCCAGTTATCATTGAAACCTACTTTCACATATTTCCAACAACTACTGCGTCGCTGGGGGGGAAAGATAACCTTCGCATCATTTATAGCAAAGATAAAAAAGGAATTTTTTGATGACAATGTAACTTTGTTTTTAACCATGCTCTGCTACCATGTAATGGATGAGGGGTTTAACTACGCCGCCCATACAGCGTAGTTTCCCCCTCTCCATCCTCTAAAAAGGTAGGGAGGCAGTGTGACAGCTGCCCCCGGAGACAATGGTTTGATTATAACGCGATGCCTCCAGGAGTTGACGATTCGTTTCCGCGAATCGACCGCCCCTTCAGCCGCGTGTCAAAAAGATCGGGAAGAGCCCACATCCAAGATGGACGGGATTCCCATATACCGTCACAGTACCAACACATATACACTTAGGTACCAACGGAACGACGAATCATTTGTTCAGTGGAATAAATTAACTAAGTTTCTCTTCGCTTGGGTGCTTCGTGCGGAAAGATTATGATCGAAGAAGCAGGTCGAGCCCCAAGTTTAATTACAGAGACGGCGCAGTAGATTCGAACGAGGGGACTGTTGGGGTTGAGAGCCCATCGGAATAGTGCGGTCGAACCGATTGTGCTGGATGGCTGAAAATAGGTTTTGGTGGGTGGGAAAATAAGTTTGCGGAGGGGAACGCGTTTCGGCGGAAAGGGATCGGAGTGAGGATTTTGTTCGCCCGGACCTCCCCTCCCTCCTGCCAAAAGTGGTATTTCCAGTAGGGAATTTGATGGAAGGAACCAGGAGACGGGGTCCGTGAGAGAGAAACAGGTCTCTCGCCGAACCGGGTAAGAAAGGGCATCTCTTATTCAAACCGCCATCGCATCCTTAGTATAATCGGTTTACTTCTCTCTCCACGCTCGCTCCCTCCTCCGCAAACTACCTTGAAGCGAACTAATTACCGAAGGACTTAGAGAAGGGCCAGGTGCTGGGATCCACACCCCCCACCTTTCAATACCCCTCGCTTTCACCCCGTCTGAGGCTTTTCCCTCTTCAGCGCGATCTGTTCCCCACTTTGCTATCCGCCCCCGAAACTTGAGCGACCAGACGAACCCGGTGGTGGCGAGATCGATATCAATTCGGGAAACTTTGAACATTTATGGGAATATCTGGCTGCCACGTTGTTCTAATTGTTTCACCTGTTCCAGCCACCGCAAGACAGCGGTTCTGGAAGCCTTCAAACAAATTACTGTGTTTGATGAAGTTCTCTTCATCAAACACAGGTAAATTCAAAACTTCGCTCTCCTGTCTACTCTAAACCTGAATAAACAAACACCTGCCGTACACGAAAAACCTTAGTCGTATAGCTTAACTACAACGGCGTAATTTTCGCTCTCGAAGAACAAGTTAGTTGGGACTTGTCTTAGCAATTTTTGACCCCCAAAACCTTAAAGTTGACCCACCTTTTAGGGAAAACATTTTTGAATAATACAATGGTGTTTCTCTGTTTCTTGTTACCATTCTAAGGCGATATACCATCAACTTCATGTGTTCCTAGTCCTTAGCTATTTTCAAAAATTTTTAGCGTTTTTCCAACAACCCACAAAACCTGATTTAATAACCTTTTTTTTATCGAAAATAATTTTTGCAATTATTGCTGTACTTCAGCTCGCTACGCTTATATAAGTCCGCTTGAGCGATGAGAATATTATGAATTTATACAAACACTAGCTGTTGCAAGGGTATTTATTTCTTCATTTCCTACTGGCAAGCTAATTTAAATCAATCTCCTTGTTACATTCGGTTAAAATTGCTCCAGGCGTTCGGAAATTGTGTTGAAACGTACATACATTCCTACATTCATTTTTATATAAATATTATACTTACACATTCAAACAAGGCTTCGACTCAGAATGCTTTAAAACGGCAAAGAACCGAATACAGTTTCAAACGGCATGTACTGCCTACAACAAATATCGGACTTCATTGCTATCACTTATTTGCATTGCAAATTCGCTTATTTTCATCGCAAAAAATACGTGAGTAAAGCTCTTTTTAGTGAAATTTTTGTTGTTGTAATAATACAATGGTGTTTTTCTGTCTCGTGTTACGATTCTAAACCATTTTTGGTGGTATACCATAAACTTTGCGTGTTGCTAGTCCTTAACTATTTTAGCAAATTTTTAGCGTTTTTTTCCCGCAACCCACAAAACCTGTTTTAATCATCATTTTGTGATCGAAAATAATTTTCACAATTATTGCTAATCTTCGATCTCATCCTTTCGTTTGCTATTACTGACATCTTGGTCAAATATAGAATTTCTTATCGCGTAGCCAAAGGCAGTCTAAAACTTTTTCCCCCGACGAATGAATGTATTTTTTCTTAATGAATGAATGTATTTTCGAACGTACGTTCATATAAATGAGATCAGATACACAATATAACATTTTAGGCAATTAAGTAGGTACTCTAATAACAACAATAATAGTAATAACAAGTTTCAATAAAGACAGGTAGGTAACTCAGTTTGTATTCAAGTCGTACGTATTATATAGGCAGCTCAATGTACACGCAAATAAATAAGGCTGGATTTCTGAACATGCAAATGAATATATAGAAGTTATTAATTTATCACAACAAAACACAAAGAATTTCTTTGTTGAATTTTTTAGTCCAGAAAGCAGAAAAATCTCAATTTGGTCCATTTTGTACCGGTTGCCTCGTTTATTCCTTTCAAAATCTCTAAGTGATAATTATCAGGGTCTCAAAACATTTGCATTGGAAAAATAGTGTTCTCTTGAAAAAATATACATATAGGACACTGGCAGAGCATATGGTAGAGGTCGCCTTTGACCATCATATTATTACAAACAGAGCAGATCTGCTGCGGATCGGTTTTGAAAATCACTTTTAATTTTATGCAGAAAAGGTAATTTATTGATGCACGAAGTTCTGCTACTATTTGTTTGAAAAAAAGGCATATTGATAAACAAATATTCTTCCTCCACTCAATATACTTTTTAAGCAGATCAGCATATATTTCATACTGTACCTGCTGCTGCTTAAACTAGCTAGATCTCCATTTTTTGGTGAGTCTGCCAATTTATCCAGCACGCAACCATGCTTTTTCAAGTCCGTTTCCGATTCAAGGGATAATTCCACACTGCGCCCATTCTAATAATAAAGTGCTAACAATTGTGACCAACAGTTATATATTTGATTTGGCGCTTTCTAGTGCAACCGAATTTCTGCCTTCAGACACAGCAAGGTGCTCATCACTATAGAGTCAAATAATCTTTTCTGCGCTTCCCATGACCTATTTTTGGATATTATAAGCATATGAAATACTGCCCCTATCGCCATCTTTTCCTTCAACACCGAAGCACGAGTGGCCTCCAAAAACAGAGACGAGGAACTACACACCACACCCCGGTACACCGCCCTACTGTCCATGTCTATTCTATTATCTCCGTATGTCGGCACAATTTCTTCTCAATGGCTAAAACTGCTTTAAACTCTTGTAAATATATCATCTTATTTTGTCCATTGCCTGAAAAACCTCGCACTTCTCGACAAGCCTTTCTCAACATCTCATAAACTTTTCTCGTCTCATCAGCCTCAAGTCTCGTCAATTTTTTCTCAGTGTCTCAAACTGTTTTCACCTCTTACAAACATACCATCTCACCCAGTGCGTCAAAACCCTTGCCCTTCTCTTCAAGTCTTTCTCAATGTCTCATCAATTTTTTTCTCGTCTCATCAATCTCAAGTCTCGTCAATTTTTTTTAATGTCTAAAACTGTTTTAAACTCTTGTAAACATATAATTTTACCCATTGCCTAAAAACCTTGCCCTTCTGGACAGGTATTTATAAATAAATTACAGCGTACCTTATCGAAAGACCAGTCAAGCATGTTGGTCCACAGATGGTGGCCTCCGTATACGCAAATATAAAATTCTGACACACCTGTTGATTAACTTCGAGTCAATCAGGCCGATTTTGATGAAACCCCCTTCAATTTAAATATGAGCTATGTTAGGAGAATATACGCATGATGGTGGTGGGGGGGGGGGGGGATTAGCAGATTTTATTTCTTCTTCTTCTTCTTCTTCTTCTCTTATTCTTTTTGACCGTAACCAGTTGGTCGCGTGGTCACAGTTGTTGATGGCGTTGTGTCGTTGCTAATGTTTGTTGTTACTTTTTATTCATTGTGTTGTTTCTTATTTGAATGAATTTGAATGAATTGAAAAAAAGTTGTTCTACGCACAAATTATATCTAAAATGTTCCCCAGCTCCATATTCGTGGGACGCCTTCTAATGGGTCTCCTATAAATTACTCTGTTGAATCATTGTACAATAGGAACCTGAGATGTTGTTCCAAGATTCAATTTTCTATCTGGGTTACATAATTAATAAGAAGGCGATTTTCATCCTCCCTCCTCGAGGAATTATGACGTTGAGGCGAGCGAAGAGAGCCAAGAGGCGCCGAAACACTTATGCATATTTTAAACTGATAAGTAATCACGAAAAGGTTACAGTGAAGGGTCGAAGGAAGACTGGAGGAAAAGGGGATTAGCGTTTAAAATTTGTATTACGACCGTAAAGGCGAAGGAAGGAAGAGTCAAGAGCCATAAAGGCATATCTGCTTTCAGATTCACTAATGAAGTTGTAGCGGTGCAGCCACCCTCACGGCGAAGATCCATAGGCGAATGGCGGGAAGCGGAGAAACGGTAAATTTAGAACATGGCGGACTTGTAATAAGTGTAGCGAGCCGAGTTGGGTTTTCCTTCAGAAAAGAGGCACGAGGCACCCGGCCCCTTTTCAAGGTGGAGGTTTTATAGTGTAATGAACTCGGTAATTGGAGGCACTCATGCTCTTTATTCAACCTGTGATGGGGAAGAAGCACAGGACCTCTCAGGGTGCTCTTTGAGAATTATCCTCCATCCCCCCCCCCTCGCCATCCCCTCCCGAAACAAATTATAGTGGAAACGGCAACAATTTTTTTTTTCATGAAGCCGTTAAGCGGTATCACACTTCAGAAATAGAAAGGTAGCGGGTTCAAAGTAATATGCCATGTAGCAGCATTTTTTCCTGCTATAGGAAGTAATGGGGGCCCTCAATGGTGAGGTTGCGATTGCTCATTTTACCTTCAAACGTTAGTCACTGAGGAAAGTTGGAAGCAGTAAGGTGTAAAATCTACGTGGCTGACTCCAGCTCATCTGACAAGTTTGCATCACAACACAAAGAGGCTCTCCGGACTAACTAGTTTATCCGCTACGAGGCCACGAGAACTCTTATGGCTACCGAGCGGTTCCCCGAGTTAACGGTGTTATTTTACGTCATTCCAACGCTTAATTTAGAGTTTCCGTGCAGTTTTCCATCAAGATTTGTAGCGTTTATGGCTGCAGGAAGCGGTCCTAATTCCGCGGGACGGACTGCAGGAGAAATACGTAATCCATCGTGATAAAAGTTTTGAGTTCATGGCGGGGAATAAAACAGTTTACAACAGCCAGAACGCAATTTTCAAAGTTTTCCTTTCACACTTCCCCACCTGCACACATGTGCCCGTTGTAATGTGCTCGTTGTAGGGGGTGGTGAGAAGATGCTGCAGGTGGTCTCAAAAAATGGTCAATCTCGGAATCAATTCAAAAACAGTAGTAAAAACCATACCCTTCTATGAGAACCATACCCTTGAAAGTTTTCGAGCTATGGTGTTTTGTAAAATTTCAACCCCTATTTTTCACCCCTTAGGCGCACACTGAGCTGCCACGCAGCCTGTACAGCGCAGCGTAGGACAGGACAGCAGGGGGAAAAAACACTGCACCGCACAGTTGTATAATACTGGGCAACAGTTTCGTTGGATAGTTAAGTTGGTAACAGGTTAGGTACAAATATAATAAAAAAGCTGCAAATAATAACACAAAGGTTTATTATTTACCTGTGTAGATGCCCCTTCTGCGTAGATCACTGTTTTCTGTGGTCAATACCTACCCCCGAGCTCTCCCCCCCCGCGAAAGCCCTAAATCAAGTACCTACTGGAGGCAGCCCGGGAATTACTGTTCCATAAAAATGCGCAGGATTCAATAATTCAATCATTAATTATTATTGTTATTCATGAAGCATAACGTTTGTTCATGTTACAAAAGTACCCATCAACAAAATCCAAACGAGCCATCATTCTTCAAATGAAATAATATCCCAGAACAACCAACTCGACTTCATGTAGGCATCCGTGGTTATAATAAGGTGTTTCCCAGCAAAGATATTTGGGCCGGATTTATACCGTTTCATTCAAGATTCTGCGAACGAACGGATGGTCGTACAATGCTCCGGGTTATATCAAAAAATTCTTTAGTTTGAGATCAATTTATTTGAGATCAACTTAGAAACGTAAAAAAACCATACCCTTCCACTGAAAGTTTTCGAGCTACGGCGTTCTGAAGCACCAAAATTTCAACCCCTATTTTTCACCCCTTGAGAGATGACTGACAGTAAAGCCGAGCTTCGCGGACCAGCTAGACCCCACAACCCAAATTTGATTAATTTTGGTTCATGGTACAACTAAGAAAAGTGCGAAGTACGGCGCACGGACAGATTTTTTTCATTCCACGTTCGGATTCTATACATACCTTGGAACGGAAACCATCAAATTTTGAAATGGGGGGGGTGGGGATTTTTTTTCATGCTCGATTTTAAAAGTTCATAATCAAAAATACTAAACCAAAACTGGAACGGGCGAACTGCGCGACACTGTTTCTACGCCGCCTCCACAAGTGTGGCGCAGTCGACAGGTACTGGTCGACAGGTACTGGGTCGACATTACTGCCCCTGTCCCTGCGCAGTCGCACTCGAAAACGTGATTCACAGAAACGGGCACAGCGCGTTTCGACTTCTTTTCTTCAGTCGAAACGGGACTATGAAGGGGACCCATTTCGACCAAAACTAAGGAACCTATTGCATGCTCGTTTCGACTCGGGTCGTTTACAAGTGAAATACAACGCACAAACAGTACCGTTTGTAAACAAAGAGTTGGGAATAAGGCTAGAGATAACAGTCAGTAATTAGCACCAGAACAAACATGAATACTTCTCCGTTTTATCATCAAAAGTAAAAAATTTCTTGGACTCAGCTTCTTGCCGCTTGGGAGTGTTTATAATATGTTCACCTCTCTCACGTACGACGCTCCAGTTGAAATAAATGGATTCAGGATGACTGTTCCTTCCCTCCAACAATCTGGGATGCACCTCCACCCCAACATCCACACCGAAGAGACTCGCGCGAGAGAATGGAATTTTTGCTCGCACGCTGGAAGAAATACGAACGGGATAGGGATGTTTTATCTCTCGGATGTTGCAAGCAGACACAGCACATGAACCCCCTTCCTACGACGCAAACTTGACCTACGAGTTTAAGATAATTTACTGCAGTAATTATAGTTTCGAAGGGTCGAAATGGGTCGTACTGTTCTGCCGTTGAGACGAAACCGGTTACGAAACAGAGATGACAGACAGTAGCGCTGAGTTTCGCAGACTATTCAGACCCCAAATGGGACCTACACCTTCATCGCAGCCAGACTTTTGAATGACCGATGATGCACGACAAAGGAAACCAAGTTGCCTAAAGCCCCTGGAGACTACGTCGATACGAGATTGAGAAATCCAAGTCAGTCCTCCAAACCTTTCTTTATTCATCATCTCGCACGACACGGATACCGTCAATGTACCCGTAGAGTTGTAGAGTTGAAAGTTTAAGGATCTACGAGTGAAGGATAATCCTACAGACTGTATATTAGCTGATTCTAAACATTCAAATACATCCGCCAAATAGCTCTACCCATAATATGGTTTATAGTTTCCACGTTTGCACATGCGAACATTACAGCCTAGTCATTATGAAATTCATGCGAGTACTAACACAAAAACGCTGCAAATCCCTGCAAAACGGTTTATTATTTTGTACAGAATACCCTCCTGTTACAGATCACAGGTCTCCGTATAGATAACCCTTCTATATAACATAATATCAACTTTTCTACACATATTACGTAGATCGCGGACCCTCCGTAGGTTAGTACCTAACCCCGTACTCGTTACTAGGTACCTACCTAAACCGTTGTGTAATAATTTACCTGTATAGGTTCCCATTCTACGGAGATATAATAATGAACCGTTGTGTAATAATTTGCCCATCAATAATACCTCAACGGTTGTTCAAGTTGCAAAAGTACCTATCAACAAAATCCAGCCCCATCTTGGTAGATGAGCCGTTGTGTTTTTTTTTTTTTTTTTTTTTAATAATCGATATATTTGCTATATCAGTAACATAACAACTGAGCTTAGCCCATCAAGTTAGTTTGCTATAATATTATTCAACTGTTTGTAGAGTTTTTAGCCCAGTGGCTGTAACTCAAGAGAACACTCAATCACTACACTTGTCACATTGTCACATCACAAGGTCGAAAGGTTTTGTTCTATCAAGCCGCCGGGTGGCGTTGCTGTTGTCCAGGAGTCGAAGAACTTCTGGATTCATGTGTTCATGAAGCCGCTGTTCGTATTTAATCGCATGTTGCTTTGCCACTTCGCTGACGGAATCCATCTTGAGGTCTCGATGGAGGTCATCATTTCTGATGTACCAAGGGGCGTTGACAATACTCCTCAGTACCTTGTTCTGAAAAGTTTGTATAATCTTGCTGTTTGTCTTTTTAGTACAGCCCCAGAGCTGGATACCATAAGTCCACACAGGTTTTAGGATTTGCTTGTAGATTAGCAATTTGTTGTGTACAGATAGTTCAGAATATCTGCCTAGCAACCAGTACATTTTTTTGAACTTCATATTTAACTGATCTTTTTTTTTAATCACATGTTCCTTCCATCTTAATTTGGCATCAAGAGTCATCCCTAAGTACTTTGCTGTATTAGCGTAGGGGATCTGTTGGCCATTCATCATGACTGGTATCGTTGTTATGTTCTTGTTCGTAAAGTTAGTATGAGTAGATTTCAGTTCATTAAGCTTAAGTCGCCATTTTTTGGTCCAGGCGCTTACATCATCAACAGAATGCTGTAATTTCCTAGTTGCTTCCTCTACTGAGTCACCAACCGCAAGTATGGCAGTATCATCAGCAAAAGTTGCGATTGTCGTGTGTTCATTGCTAGGTACATCACGTGTATACAGAAGGTATAGTAAGGGCCCAAGCACGCTTCCTTGAGGGACACCTGCCCTTATTTTTTTGAGACTGGAGTATTCTCCTTCGTGTTTCACTCTGAAATGTCTTTCGGAAAGATATGATTTCAAAATTTGAAAAAATGGCTTCGGTAAGTCTCTCTCAAGTTTGTACTCTAACCCTTGATGCCAGACTTTGTCAAAAGCTTGGGAAACATCCAGGAAGACACTTGCACAAACTTGTTTCTTTTCTAGACAATTCTCTATTACATCAGTTACACGATGCACTTGTTCTATGGTAGAGTGTTTTTCCCTGAATCCAAACTGGTGGTCGGGGATTAGCTCTTTTTCTTGAACGATTGGTTTCAATCTTTGTATCAGTAATCTCTCAAAGAGCTTAGATATTACTGGTAGTAATGATATAGGTCGGTAGGACTCTTTATTCTTGGATTCTTTCCCAGGTTTCAGTATCATGATAACCTCTGCCACTTTCCAGCAGCGGGGTACATATTTCAGTCTCAATGCCGCGTTTATCAGATACAATAGCATTCGCATGCCTTCCTCTGGTAGTTGCTTAATTGCCTTTCCTGTAATGAGATCATATCCAGGAGCTTTGTTCGTTTTGAGATTGCGAATTTGATTTTTCAGTTCACTGAGCGTTACTGGTTGTATGAAGTGTGTATCCGTGGAGGAGGATACCATGGGTAAGCCTCCTTCATCACTGTTCCTGGGGAGTGGCACAAATGTGTTCTCGAGGTGTTCAGCAAAAATCTCTGCCTTTTCAGTAGGACTTTTTGCCCATTCCCCATCATCTTTTTTAATGGGAGGTACATGTTCCTTCGGCTGCTTGAGTGATTTGGTAATTTTCCAAAGGGAATATTCCGTATCTTTTTCCGGATTTAAACTATGAATTAGTCTTAAGTGCGTTTCTTGCTTCATTTCTGCTGATAAATTATCCAGGTGGTTCTTCAATCTATTCAATTTTGTTTTATCGCATGGGGCTCTGGTATGTTGCCATATTCGTCTAGCTTTCCTCTTTTCCCTAATCACTTCACGGATTTCACGGGGATAAGATACATTATTAGCTGCATATGTAGTCTCTGGTGGAGTACTAACCCAAGCTGCTCGTTGAATACATTTAAAGAAGTTCTCAGCTTCATCTTCTAATTGCTCTGTAGATTTGAGGGGCACAGACAAATTAATATTAGCAGATATGTGCTCCCTAAATATATCCCAGTTGGTACGTTGTGTAACTGGTCTGGGGGGATTTTCTTTAATTATTATCGTGTCACTAATTGTGAGAACTATTGCCGAGTGATCTGACATGAGACTTCCACAGTCTTCGACGTGAATGAAGTTGCTTGATATTCCTTTTATTACAAAGAAATCAATCAGATCTGGAATTTTTGCTGTATCTGAGGGCCAGTAGGTAGGTTTTCCAGTGGAGTAGAAATCACTACGTGTTTTTTTCGCGAGAGCCGTTGTGTAATAATTTACAGGTGTGTTATAATTTACCGTTGTGTAATAATTTACCGTTGTGTAATAGTTTGCCGTTGTGAAATAATTTACCGTGGTGTAATAATTTACCGTTGTGTAATAATTTAACGTTGTGTAATTATTTACCGTTGTGTAATAATTTGCCGTTGAGTAATAATTTGCCTTTGTGTAATAATTTACCCATCAATAATACTTCAACGTTTGTTCAAGTTGCAAAAGTACCAACCAACAAAATCCAATAGTCCATCACTCATCAAATGAAATAATATCGCAGAACAACCAACTCGACTTCATACAGCCATCCTTGATTATAATCAGATGCTCCGTAGTTATGATATCCGAGCCGGATTTATAGGTACTGTTTGATTCACGATCGTGTTGACGAAGCTTTTTGGTGCTCACGAACGGCTGGACGTACGATGCTCCGGGTGGCCTCAAAAAATTGTTTAGCTCCAGACAAATTTAATAACGTAAAAAAACCATACCCTTCTATCGGAAGTTTTCGAGCTACGGCGTTCTGAAAATTTCAACCCCTATTTCGAAACCCTTGGAGATGACTGACAGTAACGTCGAGCTTCGAGGACCAACTAGACCCCGAACGGAACCTATAACCCGAATTTCATCAATTTTCTTTCATGGTAACTAAGAAAAGTGGCCCGTACAGCGGACAGACAGAAATATTTTTATTGCAGTTTTGGATTCTACATACCTTGAAACGTAAACCATCAAATTTTGAGGGGCGGTAAGAATATTTTTTTTCATGCTCGATTCCAATGGTTCATTATTGAAAATAATAAACCAAAAGCAAACATCCAACGTACGCAAATACGTAAATGATCGACTGGAGTTAATGTTTGGCAAGTGACGCAGACAACAACTCATGAAATAAAGCGGGGTTTTAACATCCGAAGTTGATAATCCGATGATATATGTTTATCCGGCGGTTGTACATTATATGGATTTTTCTTAATGAAACTTTCATGAGGAATCCTAAAGAAATTATATGAGGCAAATGAATGAGTATTGACGGACTTTGACGTACTTATTCATCTGTAAAAAATCGATTAGCAACGCGTCAGTACGCCCTAACGCGCGAAATGATTAACTGAGGAGGTCCTGAAGGCCTTAACCCAGAGCCAGGGAATGAATTAGAAACAGTATTGATTGCACATTACCTGAGCGATTTGCGGCTGGGTGACCAGAAGTGAAAATTGAAGTGCTTCTGGCTGAACCGACGAAAAACGGTGAGATTGGAATTACAAACCTTAACTCTTATTCTTCTCTCGCTCGCACTGAGTCCGGCAATTCCAGTGAACGCTGTCACGCAATGGAGGGGAACCAAACGAAATACCTTTCTCACGTTCTGATGACGAGGGCTTGGAAATAGCTGAACTTCCCATAGAATATTCGAGGTTTTTCAGTGATGGAGAGTATCAGAAGAAATGAGGATTGTGGGTGGTCTCTACCACTTTAGTCCAGTTAGTTGTTCCCTGGTGTACTCAGCCAGTTATATTACTATATGAAAATTTTATATGAATTAGAACGAACATTTGTCTCACCGGTGAACCAGTTTCCACTCACCTGGTTTTATCAGGGAAACCTTTGCCCATGCACAGACGATTCTCATTTTGCTCGTCCGCATTTTGAACAATTCTATTTATGAGGATCAAATCCGCTAGTACCTACCTTCTACATTTCATCTGATTAGCAGTAAAGTATAGTAAAGTAACAGCCATTCCACGCTGGGGCTTTTCGTCCGGCTGCCCTGCCAGCGTCGCGGACGTGATCAGCTGTCCTCCAATAAGAGGATCATAATTCAACCTGATCATTTCGCTCTTTACTTGGCTACTCATTGCCTCGCTCCCTTGAGTGGAGAGAACGGTTCGCCCAATAGCTACTACATGGGTCATACTTCGACGTGTCACCATGTGTAACGACGGTCACCCATCCAAGTACTAACCACGCTCGAGGCATCTTAACTCCGGTCATCTCACGGGAACCGGTTTATTCCACCTGATAAGGCCGTTGGGCTCATCTGATTAGCACGGACTTCTGATTCCCGTATAATGGGAATTTCAAGGGTATTGCGTGCAGAAATCGTGCCTCGACATGATGGAAAAATTGGCAGCGTTTTACCCAATTTTTGCACAACAAAAATTGAGTATGGATATTATAACCTTCCCCTGATCATAATTATTGTCCTACACTAAAGATTTTTAGCCATTTTCGAGGATTTTTGGCTCATCTCACCATTGGTAATTATTGACGTGTTGGCAAAACTTGGAACTCAATCCAAATGGTTGGATGCACCATGATGAATTCTAAGGAAATACTTTTAAAAAATCATGAATTTTTCCCTTCCAAACAAAAATTTGTAATGTTAACATTAGTATAAATATTTAGAGGGTTTAGGGCGCTTGAAACTTGGACGCAGGGACACAATCCACCAATTGCCTACCTTGGGTTATTAATTCCTACTGCAGTAGTTCACAAGTGTGTCGTGGAGGTGTGTTTTCTGTACGAATCTGCTACAAGTTTTGAACCCACTGTTATTGCTTAACTATTCACTACAATACTTGAAATAATAATATTGGGGAGTAATATGAAGGTTGAGTACTAAGACATCTTATAAAGTTATTTCCATTCCTAAGAAATATAGGAACTACGAGTCAAAGAGGGCACGAGAAAGGCTTTAATATTAAAAGAAAATTATATCAACCGTGATATTAAATGTAGGAGATAAAAGGTATCCAAGCCCCCTCAAAGACGGGGAGAGCAATCTAATAGGATAATGGCAGTTTTATGTGAGGAGGGGAAGCGTCCCTAGTCGGAGAACTTTGTCTGCAGTAGACGCCCCGAAACGGAACAAGAACTATAAAATGCACTTGCCTCAAGAAATCACTGCTCATTCTCCTTTTCCTGGCCTTGCGGAGGAGGCTTCGTAAATTATTAGATGCCTTACATACGAGTAGGTATATTATATATATACCGCACTTCGGTCATTGTTGGCAATGTCCCTTTAGGCAAAAATCACACAGATGAGACGCTCACACGTATCCTCACGATAAACTATGTACGTGTACAATGGGTTAATGACACAGAAGCGACGAGGCGCGTTCCCACCCCTGTCTCGACCACTGAAGCATTGGACGATTTGCGGAAACAGAAAAATTTGCGGACATACAGACAAGGAACCAAAAGGACAAAAAAAGAAGTCCGATGGCGATTTTGGTAGTGGAGAATATAATAACATTTCCCCCAAAATTATTACAAGGCATCTGCTACCTCGGTTGACTCGGCAGCAAAATTGAAAATCGCTAAAATTACAAATCCTATTATATAATTTATGAGATTCTGTGTGTGTGTGTGTGTGTGTGTGTGTGTGTGTCGGCACCAAGGCCAAAAGGCTGGACGGATTTTCATGTGGCTGGTATAATTGTCATCAGTGAGTTACGGGCCAGGTAAAAGGAAATCGCCCGCTCTTCCAGACCTTCTCTTTGATCGCGTTACTGGCCATCCCTAACGACAGCGTCAGAGTTCGTGTTTTTGACTGCTACGGTCAAGCCCATGTCGCTGATCGCTTCTGACCCCAAACCACAATAAGGCGAGTGCTGTCGGAAAGACGTTTTCACGGCGGTTTCAACTGTACTAAAACGATTTTGGTGAGACATGCCGTTCAGGGTTTATTCGTCGGTCGTGATTTAATCTTCAGAATAATCGCGTAGTTGATAGGTGGTCGCCATCATGTTTCTTACCGTCCCATCTGATTTAAAATAAGATCGTGAAATGTGTGTCCAATATTGAGAATGGAGTGGCTGCTGAGTGGGTGCTGAGAAGGGTGTTGTTGTGAAGTAACGCTTTGTTGGAAGCGGAGTTGAAGATTTCACGACGGTTTCCAGCGTAGCGATGAGATTCGCCGTCAGACTAATGAGAAATTCATGAATCTGCCATCATCATGGGCGAATTTTTCGGGGCTTCTCTTCGATACCTAGCGCTCTAGAGCCGTTGTGTTTAGTACAAACGGTTTTCCTGCTAGTTAGTATATAAATGAACTCAATGTCGAATACTACGTAAATATGGTGCGCAAAAGTGTTCAAATTTTGGTTAACCGAGTCGAGTAAATTCTAGATAAGTTCTGGTATCAATCTCCCCTCTTCTGTGTGCTTTGCGACTCTAGCTTCCGCGTGCCTCGTTTTCGCCTCATCCCTACCCGATATCCTCAGTCTCCCTAGTCTGAAAACATCCCCCTCCAGCCAAACGAAGCACAGAACGCCCCGAAACACACAAGAACTATAAAATGCACTTACTTCAATAAATCACAACTCATCGTCCCCTTCCTGACCTTGCGGAGGAGACTGTGCATTATTATATACAACGTAGGTATACATAAACCACCCTTCGGTCACGGTCGGCGATGTCTCTTTATGAGAAATGTATGAGAACAGAAGGACGAGGGGTTCGACCCTCTGATGGGCACAACATTTCCGCGCTGTCCTCCCAACTCTTTTCTCAACTTTCCGCCGCGGTTTTCTTTTCTTCTTCCTTCTCTTTCTATTCACTTTTATCAAACGGACGCTTCAGGAAACAGCCTTACTTACTGGAATGTTCTCTCAAGCACAAAAGCTCCCTCGGAATCTTTTCTTTTTTTCCCTTTCCAGTTATTTTTTCCCCCCGCACCAAGTCCGCCGGATTCAATTCGACGTTTCGGCCTCCCCCATCTATTGACTTGGCACCTGAGCATCCGACGTTGACGTTCAGAGGATCACAGTGGAGAAAGAATTGGAGAATCGGAAGGTCGAGCGGAAATGGGTCAACTTCGTATTGTTAAGGTTGAGAAATATTGAAGAAGCTTTGAGGCGAGAGATGTTCACAAGCGGTACTCGAATCATCCGACCTATCCGCCAGCAGACAAGTCTCCAGTGAAAAGTTCACAATGAACAAACTCAAGGTGTTCCACACGAACGAATTTCCTGATAATCGGTACATATACCTCACTTTCTATTATTCATACTATTGCTGAACAGCGCAAAAAAAATCCATTAGTTAATCCTCACCTCACCATGAACGCTGTACTGTAGTACTACTTACTTAATAAGTAGGAGTACGTCCAAAACTCATTGAAATATTTTATTTCAAAAAGGGTTTTCTTCGGGGTTAATCAAGTCTAAGAAGCCGATGGTACATAGATTTTCATCATAATGTAACGAACGAAGAGCGTCAACATTATTTATTATCTCCTGCCATCTGTAGGAGCCATTGCGTCCCAAAGGTTTGGATACCGTGTCCTATTATGGCTCAACAATTCGGTTTAGATTAATCACATTTCAAAATATTCATTTGGAAAACCGTAGATCAGATTTCAGGCGGCAAATTATGTTCATGAACGTGGTACCTAATAACTTTCATAATAACTAATAATAATAATAACCTAATAACTAAATTTACTGTATTCTATTCCTCCTCATGTTCTTCTCATTAGATTCCAAATAACCAGCCATATATGACTGTCCCTTTAACCAAATAACCAGCCATATATGACTGAACAATGGCAGGTCCAAAATTCTTACTATTTCAGAAGGTGCAGTCTTTTAACAGGGAAATCCTGAAAAACGTGGGTTTCGACAAAATCTTGTGTGTGCGGCCCAGGGCTTAATTCTCTACAAATTTACGTGATTATTTTTTTGTTCGACGCAGAATTCAGTCTAGTGTTGTACACTACGTTGCGTCACCGGAATTTCGAAATTTATTTCTATAGGGAAGGGGGTTGGAGGGACGTGGGATTAGGATTATCTATACACCACCGCAAGCGACGTAATGCAGTAATGCACTGTAATGAATGTATAACTACGGATTTTTTATTTATTCATTTGATGTTCATTTTTTCTTCACTCTTTCTCTTTATATAAAATCTTAGCCTAGAATCCAGACCACTCTTTCCTTGCCACGGACTTCCTCATAATATAGAGAATAATTCTTTCTATAATTTATTTTCGTCAATGTACATATTTTGTGAATTTATAGAAATAAATAGATTACGGATTACAACTAACTGGAGAAGGTAGGTATAGAAAAGAACTGTACTCACAAAGAACTTCAAGATGGATCATCTCTCGCAGAGGAACTTCGTTTTTGGACGCTGCAACTTCGTTCGTAGCCTCACAAGTTATTGCGGCTTCGTTTTCGTATCTGGTCGCCGTAAAGACCAGAGTTGAGCTGGTGTTGTAGGTCCCGTCTCCCTGTAAACAATAAATTCTGACGTTATGACGTACGTTTGTGACGCATCTCCGCAATTCCTCACCGCATCCAGACCTGTCCCTACCCGAAGTGCACAAATTACTCGAAACGTTTTTCAACCGCCATCACTTCAAATTTCTCGACTACATACGAAACCCCAATCACCCCGATCATACCCGAAAACCTCCATCTAGAGAACTTCAGCACAAGACGCTGGTCAAGCATAAGACAACCGTTGGTCTGACAGTAACAAAATAAATGATCCGGAAGAAATTGCAGTGATGTCACTATTGGCCCAATTTTTGAAATTCCATAGACTAAATCTAATGATAGCAGGACAGTGCGGTTGGTCTTGGAATTCTCAAAATGGAATCAAATTTCATTTAAAAGTAAGAAAACACATAAGGGAAGAATCATGGTACTCCTAATTAATTAGAGTGCAAGATAGTGGGATATTATGAACCTTGTGAGAATAGTGGTCAAGGGACAGGAGGGGATAGTGGTTAATGAGTGCAGAGGTAATAATAAACTCATTACGAACCGGGATAATTCATCTACCTAGTCAAATTCATTTGTGAAAATGAAGTTAACCACTACCGCTCTTCTTAGGGGGCACTGAACCAGCCGCCATGACTTGGGATTCCTTTCAATCAAACGCAATTTTCATTTCAGAGCTTAGGTATAAATATTAGGTACAAGAGGTGTCATATAGATGTGTATCCATAACCTCCCTTATTTCGCTTAGGGAAAGGTTAGAAAAAAAAGTGAACTCTGTAAAGAGTGAGGATAGTGACGGCGGACCTTCGAGAGTCCCCCCCCCCCCCCCCCCCTCAACACCAGCGAGATTACCACCGGTTAAGAAGGGATATCGATTAGGCTTCCTCAAACGACCCCGTCTCCACCGGATGAAAAAATGGCTCAGGAGTAGCCACTCCGTCACACTCCTCCACACATGACACGAAACCTTCTGGACACCTCCAGGAAACATTCTGAAAACCTTTGGGCTTATCCTTCTGGAAAGCCCTCAAAAAGTGGATGGAGTATGGTGAGTTACTCAGCGCATACTACCAAACCCAAACCACGCTCTGCTACCATGTGACAGAGTGAGGAGAGTGACGGTGGACCTTCGAAAGTCCACCTCCTAGACCAGCGAGATGATCACCAGTTATGAAGTGATATCGATTAGGCTTCCCCAGACGACCCCGTCCCCACCGGAAGAAAAAATGGCTCGAGAACAGCCATACAGTCACAACTCCGGACCTTTGATTTAAACTCTGAAATTCTAGATATAAGTAAAGTCATCCTACTAGTGGATAAACACATTCTCCAAATCCGAAAGATAATTGAGTGAAACATTGATTGTAGCCGGATTAATGGTTAACTTTCAAAAACCACTATTTTGATTTGCAATGTGTGGGTATAATAAAAGTATGATATTAGAAATGAACTGCATAATCACCTTCTTCGCCCGAAAGTGAAAATATGGCTTCTGCGATATTTTAATTTCTATTTTTCACTTTCAATATCGAAATGTAGTAGAAATAGACGGATTTTCGTCGAATGTTGCCGATTTTATCTAACATTTAAGAATCATTGCTCCACTGTTTTTCATATGATTTTGACTTTGAAACCCTGCAAATTATTATACCTACAACGGTTTATTATTTTCCTGAATAGATGCCCCTTCTGCGTAGATGACTATTTTCTTTGGCCAATACCTACCCTCGTCCTTCCCCCAGGAAACCCATAAATCGAGTACTGGAGCCAGCCGGGCAATTACCTACAGTGCCGTTATTAAAAATAAAAATAAAAAGGAAAAACAGTAACAGCCATTTCGACTGGGGCTTTTCGTCCGACTGCCCTGCCAGCGTCGCGGACATGATCAGCTGTCCTCCAATGAGAGGATCAGAATTCGACTTGATCATTTCGCTTTTGCCTACTCATTGCCTCACTGCCTTGAGTGGAGAGGGGTTCGCCCAACAGCTACGTGGGTCTTACTTGGACATGTCATCACGTGTCATGGCGGTACCCATGGAACTACTAACCGCACTCGAGGTATCTTAAGTTCGGTAACCTGACGGAAACCGGTTCTTTCCACCTGATGAGGCCGTTGGGCAAAGTTGCATAAAGATGCGGTGGATTCAAGAATTCTGTCATTGATAATTTTGTTGTTATTCATGAAGCATAACGTTTGCTCAAGTTAAAAACGCTGCAAAAAGTAGGTACCTATCAACAAAATCCAAAATAACCATCACTGTCAGGGATATTATCACGGAACAACCAACTCGATTTCAGCGATGTGTTATTATAATCTGGTGTTCCCGAGCAATATCTGGGCTGGATGTATATGGAATAGGAACTTAAAACCCTCAAAATTTGATGATTTCAGTTTTAAGGTATGTAGAATCCGAAAATGGAATTAAACAAATCCTGTCCGTCCACCGTCAGCCGTACTTCGCACTTTTCTTAGTTAAGTGCACGAAAATGAATGAAATTTGGTTTTTGGGTCCCAAGTAAATCTCTTAAGGGGTGGAAGATAGGGCCAGGACGTTGTTAACACCAATTTTTCATGTTTAGGTTTGTTATTTTCAATAATTAACTTTTGAAATCCTGCATGAGAAAAAAAAATTTAACCCCCCTTCAAAATTTGATGGTTTACGTTTCAAGGTATGTAGAATCCGAAAATGCAATAACAAAATTTCTGTCCGTCCGCCCTACTTATCACTTTTCTTAGTTATTATGAACCAAAATTAATGAAATTTGGTTTGTAGGTCCCGTTTGGGGTCCAGTAGGTCCGCGAAGCTCAGCGTTACTGTCAGTCATCTCTAAGGGGTGAAAAATAGGGTTTGACATTTTCAGAACGCCGTAGCTCGAAAACTTTCAATAGAAGAGTATTGTTTTTTTTAAACGTTTTTAAATTAATCATGAACTAGAGAATTTTTTGAGACCACCCGCAGCATTGTACGACCAGCTGTTTGTTTCCACCGAAAAGCTTCGTCAACATGATCGTGAATCAAACGATATAAATCCGGCCCAGAAATCACTGCTAGGGAGCACCTGATTATAATCACGGATGGCTGTATGAATTCGAGTTGGTTGTTCCGTGATATTATTCCACTGAAAAATGATGGCTCTTTTGGATTTTGTTGATAGGTACTCTTGGAACTTGAACAAACGTTATGGTTGATGAATAACAACAAATAGTATTAATGACTGAATTATTGAATCCCGCGCATTTTAAGAAATGTACCTAATTCCCGGGCTGGCTCTACTTCTCGGTTTAGGGCTTTCCTGGGGGAGCTCGATGGTAGTTATTGAAGGAACTGAAGAAAACTGATCCACGCAGAAGGGGCATCTATAAGGGTAAATTATTGCACAACGGTTTCTCACAAAACTGTTTATTACACAACGGTTTATTATTTATCTTATGCTTCATGAATAACTAAAAAAAAATTAATGATTGAATTATCGAATCCTGCGCATTTTTATTGGTCTGTAATTCCCGGGCCGCCTCCAGTACTCGATTTAATGCTTTATTTCGGGGAGCTGGAGTGTAGGGATTGACCGCAGAAAAATGATCTACGCAGAAGGGGCATCTATACAGGTAAATAATAAACCGTTGTGTAATAATGTGCACTGTTTTTGAATTGATTTCGAACTTGGGATTTTTGAGACCACCCGGAAAATTGTACGTCCAGCCGGTCGTTCACAGTAGGGCACTGCAATTTGCACCGAAAAGCTCCTTCAGCATGATTGTGAATGAAACGAGATAATTGCATACAGTCGAGATAATGTTATCGCTATTAAGGAACCTTGATTATAATGACGCATAGCTGTATGAAATTGAGTTGGTTGTTCCGTGATATCATTTCATTTGAAGAATGAGGGTTTTGTGCTAGATTTTGTAGATGGGAACTTTTGTAACTTGAACAAACGTTATATTTCATGAATAACCGCAAATTATAATTAGTGATAGAATCTGAATCCACCGCATATTTAAAACTGCAATTGCCCGGCTGGCTCCAGTACCTATTCGATTTAGGGCTTTCCTGGGGAGGAGCACTGGAGTAGGTACTGACTAAAGAAAAATGTGATCTACGCAGAAGGGGTATTTATACTGGTAAATAATAAACCGATGTGCATTAATTCGCAGCGTTTTTTAATTCCATCTTCGGATTCTAGGTACCTTGAAACGGAAACCATCAAATGTTGATTGGTGGGAGGGGGGGGGGGGGGCATTTGTTCAAACTTGATTCCAAAGGTTCATTACTGGATATATATGATAAACCAAAACGTTTTTCTTATGCTTCAGTTGCCGGAAAAATATATATTATGATTATGTGAAGTTTGTTTTTTGAACTTAGAAAAATCGTTGTTGAAAAAATCGTTGCTAAGGGGTTGGGGAAAGGTTTTAAGACACTTTGTAGAAAGATGGCTCGAGAATGTGGCATAACAATCTAAAAATAGCCATATTATACTCGTTAAAAATGTGACTTGATGAACGAAAATGATGACTCCCAGGGAGGAAAATATCCTCGCAGGAAGCGCCTCTGTAAGCGCATTAGATGAAGATGCAACAAAGAGGGAGTTGGGAAGCACGAGATTGAAAGTTAACTTGAATAAGTAAAGCTCAAAGACTAAGCCTCTCAGATAAAATCGTAGATGAGAGTCCTAGAAAGGTTCAAACCGAACTTTGTCCAATCAATGGTATTTAAAGTGAAGTCCCCTTTCCAACTTTATTAGAGAGGAATCCCTTTCAAGGGCCCACCAGAACTTTTTCTTATTCGCGGAGGAGGATCTGACTTGACTAGGTGGCTTTTATTGGCCTTCACTAGAGAAAACTTTTAGAGATAAAGTTGACGGCGGGGTTCCTTTCCCCGTTACACAGTTTTCGAAGCTTGACGTACTTTGAGACTACCCTCTGTCCTCTCACACAAGAAACTCAACAGTTGCTATTTCCAGGCGTTTTTCGGTATGCTTCCGATTTCCTTGGGAAGTCATACCTTTTCCGAGTTGTCTGGCTGAGGAATGTCTCTTCCGCCGAAACCTCTGAGACGCCACAATCAATTCGGACTGCCGCCTGCATAGCAACGAGGTCCAGCTCTAACTTTTCTTTCGCGTCGGTTTTCATATTCAGTTGGCAAACTGGTAGAAGCGAACGCGAAGAGCAAAGTGAGAAACGCAATCTTCGGATCCTGACACTTCTACAGGTGTTGGGATCGTTGAAATGATCAATAGGGCGTCAGCTTCCGAAGAATTTGTCTTATGGTAGAACGCCGTCAGAAATTCATATCACCTATATAATACCTATATGGGGCAACACGGATGAAAATAATTCCTGTGTTGAGCTGCGTTTTTGAGGTAAATGCAGTTGGAATAATCACAAGCATGAGGAAATTTTCATCTGATAGTTCGTCCGCTACGAGCGCCACCATACTAATTACTGGGCTGTTGTCATACCAATCGAGCCCACTATTTGCTTGTCTTTGTACATTTCACGGTTTAGTTATTAATCAATGTCCGTTAGAAAACTCCATCGTATTGCCGTTTTGGATGCAACTTTTGAGATGGCAGGAAACCTGTTGACTGGAGACTAAGTAAAATCCCCGGAGGAGGTGGATTACAAAACTCATAGGCGGAGCATGATGATCTCATACGTTGGGATTAAACATATACATATACACATATACATAAACACATACTTGTTATACATATACACATTGTAATACAATGTCTTTTGTGCCGGTTGAACTTGTAAAAATCTTTATTCACTCAACTGAAAACACTGATTTATTTCGTATCAATATTGCTACTTACTCATCATCTTTCTAAGCATCTTCTCTAACACGGAAATGAATAAAATCCACAGGTTATTCAAAATACAAACGTCCGCTAGGATGTTGCAAAAGGCTTCTTCGTCACCTTAACATGACCATAAACACAATAATATATTATAATTATACTCTCATTCTCCCATTTGTGTGGTTGTGGCCATAAAATAATATATCAGATTTGTGTTTATGAATGGAAAGTAAATTGAAATAGATATTATGAATCCCTCACGTTATTATTTTTGTCGTATAATTTTTTTTTATTTTTTTAAAAATTTGTTATTGTATAGCTATTATATAGGTACTTAATTAATATAATGTGTGCATGCCACATAATTATGTATAACAAGCTCACTCAAATGACATAAGCTATTAAATTATGTAATCTGAAAGGGGTCTAAATTAGACGGGAGTAGTCCCCCTTCGCAGGCTGTCCTTTTATAACTTCCGCCTACAGCACTCCTCTCAACATCTCTTTGGCGGGAGGTTAAACAATTCACGAAAATTACGTCAATTTTGTTGTTGTTATATAATTATGTGAGTTACAAGTATTTCATGATTGCACATGCGCAGACAAATATAACAGTCCAATTTTGATGTATTCCGTGTGTGATGTATCTAGGGCTCAACCCGCACCTATCCTCCAAATTTCACCTCACTACCACCATTCAGAAATTGAATGAAATTCACTCAGAAAGGTCTTAAAAAACCCTAATGAGAGTGGAATATCAACAGTTTTTCCTCCAAAAGTTATTAGAAGGCTTTCGCTACCTTGGTTGGCTCCGAAGCACTACAATGATTCGAAAGCCCGTTGAAGCAATAAAATTATTCAAACATGGAAAATGGAGATGGAATTTAATAGGTATAGAATATAATATAAAAAACACAAATATTCCAGCTCTGAAGAATCCGATGGCTCAAGAGGACTGCAACGAAATTTTCATGATTTTCGAAGCATTAGGATATGAAATGGCCAAGTTTTAGCCCGTGAAGAGCACCATCAACAGTCAAATAAAGGTGGTAACCCCTCAACAGTTCTTTTTTGTCAGAAAAGTAACCGCATGAAGCCAGTCGTAACTGTTATTTCGAACTCAGCAATGTTTTTGGTATTTTTGGCACTTGAATGAATTTTTACCTTGCAGAAAAATAGTCGAGTAACGTACTCCGGTTCGTAAGATATGCAAGTCCGGAAATGACTTTTCGCCAATGCACCTTCATAGTTCTCGAGTATCCGTTAATAAAAAACGAACGGACTTTCCTCCCTCATGCATATGCGAGTAGGCTGTAGTTCCCCCGAGGTGACCTAATTCCTATACCAATACGCACAGACCTGTTGACTCAGTTTCCGACATGGTTTGAACAACCCTCGCCCTCAGCGCTCTCCTTTCCGCCTCCCTCGTCGCTTTTAGCATTCCCTTTGATGTTACCTTCGTCCTGGCTTCTTTAGACGTTATATAAAGATGTGCTTCTCTCAAGTAGGTCTTCTGACGTTCACAACATGAAAATATTTTGGAACCGCAGTTATAAGGGATCGATTTCGAATACAGTAAAATACATTTACTTACCCCACAATACATTATAGAGTTGGACTATCCTTACTTTATGATAGTTGTGGATGGTCATATTGTACATGGGACCCATAAATTAGGTTCAGTCCTTCTATACCTGGGGAGTAGGTGGACTGCAAAATTAAACTCAGATAAGGAGATTGTAACCAGTATTGAAGTTGTGAGAGCCGCAATCATTGAATAGAAGCCAGAGTTATGCGGTAGGACCCTAAATCTCAAAACGCTGCTGATAGTTTTGCGCTAGTACGTGTAGTCTGTTCTCCTGCAAGGGTGTGAGCCGTGGATGTTGGAAGTTGAATTATGCAACAGGTTGGAGGCGTTTGAGATGAATATTCCATCACACTCTCCTCCCACCAGTGCATAAAAATAAGGAAACAGGAGAGTACGTTGGAGAAACGACAACTGTTTTGATACGGAATGGAAATTGGTCTAGAAAATTTCAAGAATTGTCAACAAAGATTTGATTCGGTTTCACAACTAGTTACCTACCTATTATAAACGTAACTAATTACTACTGTGACGTAACGTTACTAATGTGTGAATTTATATTAAATAAATAATACGGGGGTTAGCCAGAAAGAAACGATCGTTTGTCTCTGTAGGGCGTAGGGAAGTACCGTATTTTGGTTTATTATTCTGTGAATAATACACCTATGAGTATTCGCTCAGCAAAAAATTTTCATAACATCCCCTCAACATTTTTTCTTTTGCGTTTCATGGTGCGTAGATTCAAAAAATGGTCCGTCCGCCGTATAGCGTGTACCGGCTTCATATTCGGTCTAAAAAATTCGTTCTTTCGCACACATGCTCCATTTGGGCCCTAGTTATGTCCCGAAACTTTGCAGCCCGATCGGAATATACACAGGGGTGTTATGAGTGAAAATGTGTATACAAATAGGTACTTTTTGTGTTTTAGTAACACGAGCTTTTGAGATATCTTTTCCCATGTTTTCGGGACGTGAAGACCGAATATGAAGTCGATTTTGACCAAAGAGTGGAAAATTGAGCACATAGCTTGGGTCCCCATTTGGGAACACATTTGAGTCCTAGTTGTGCTCCGAAAGTCGGCAGCCCGATCTGCATACCCAGGGGTGCTATGGGAGAAAAAGGGGTGTGAAATTAGGGTTTTTCGAAGGATTTTTGAGGTTTTAGTGGCTTGAGGTTGGTGAAATAAGCGCTTCCCTATACGAGGAAACCGTAGGAGATCACTGATTGCACCATGGCAAAATACAGTAGTTTCAAGTTGGCCTGATTCAAAATATTACGAACTCTATACATGAGGTAAATGAACGGTCTAATCTTATTTGTAACATACTGTATGCTCCTTCCACCTGAGATTACAGTTAAACCGTATCCCTAGGTATTTAATCGAAGTCACCCTTTCCAATATGCTGCAAGAGCATGCCAAACGATTACAGAGAGCGCTGTGATACAAACAGAAAAATCAGTATTAGGTTGCCGAGTATTATTCATGGAAAATACCATTAATTTGGTCTTATTAATGTTAATCGTAAGAAGGTCAAGACGTAGGTAAGAGTTCACAAAATTCATTGGTCCCTTGGTTAGAAATTCTTTCTACGTCCTCCCAAGTGTCCCCCCTGAAAGATCGGAATGGTATCGTCCGCATAGGAGAAAACACGGCCTTGGAGCTCATACTCCTAAATAATCATTTATGTATATAGAAACAGTATGGGCCCCATTACTGTTCCCTGAGGAACTCCATGGTTCACAGACCTGAAATCACTGCGTGTGCCCCCTATTTTAACGCATTGTTGTCGATTATCTAGATATGTTTTAAACCAATCCAAACGTGTGGAAAAATATGGTTTTTGGTATTTAGTAAAATGAGCTTGTGAGGTACCGTTTTCCATGTTTTTTAGGACGAGAAGACCGAATATTAGGTTGATTTTGACCGAAGAGTGAAGAATTGAGGTTGTAACGACGGTCAAGCTCCCAAAATTCATTTTATTAGTCAAAAACATGGGAAATTGTCTGAAATTTCCATAAATTTGTATAATAACACTAGAAGTAGTACGAACAGGTGAATCAAGACAATTAAATGGTACTATCAATGATAAAAAGTAATCTGATTAAAAAAAGCCGAGCCTAATTCGTTTTTTGGGGGCCAAAATTGATGGAAACCATCAAAAATAGCTATTTCAATTATTGAACATGAAAGAAATAAGTGGAAAGCCAAAATTTCTGTACGTATGTCCAGTAGAATAATAAAGCCATGTGACAAGGACTTTGCAGCGTTTTGGATGCCTTGAAAAGAACAAGAGTGTGACATAGTTTTGGTTTCAATAAATACACTGCCGATTTCGTTCGATCGAAAAAGGGCTGTCAAGAGCACAAGTATATCGGTATCCTTACTGACGAGTGCAGGTTATAGATCTTGAGCCATCTAAATAAATTCAATTAGGAAACTATTTCATCAACACCCTTACAACAACAGTATTCAAACGTTCACAGCTACATCCTGCTGAACCATTCTTTCAGAGATGTGACAGCACTAGTGCTATGTTTGGTAAAAACACCTTCTTCAAAATCTGGAGTTGGATGCCTCAACGGAGAAAGTCATACCAACTTTTAACTCCAGGGGTTCAACGAAAATGGAAGTGGAAGAAGCTCGAGAATCCTTATTTTTCTCCCTGTACGACGAGAAAAATTGTAAATGTTCTCTAGACGAATGGAGATACAGACTATTTCAGAAGTCTCTGGAAAACAGGCACATCGGTATCCCATCCACCCACGTCAGACTGTGCAGCTCATCACTTATGTATACCAAATGAGGAACCTAGGGAGGGAAATAATTTGATAGGTATGTACAATCCGAAAATGCAATACAAATATTTCTGTCTGTCCGCCGTACGCCGTACGGGCCACTTTTTTTAGTTACCATGAAACAAAATTGATGAAATTCGGGTTATAGGTTCCGTTCGGGGTCTAGTTGGTCCTCGAAGCTCGACGTTACTGTCAGTCATCTCTAAGGCGTTCAAAATAGGGGTTGAAATTTTCAGAACGCCTATACCTTTTTTTTACGTGAATATTTTTACAGTTTTAAATAGTTCTTGAACTTGCGGGTTTTTTTAAGACTATTCGGAGCATCGTACGTCCAGCCGTTCGTTCACAGTAAGGCCCAGAAGTTTGCACCGACAGGCATTTTCGACAGCAGGGCGAATGATATTGTATACATTTAGCCCAAATCTCGTCACCAGGGACGCGCTAACAATCGGGAATTGGCCCGAGATAAAATCATTGCTAGGGGCCACCTGATAATATTCACGGAGTATGAAGTCGAGTTGGTTGTTCTGTGATATTATTTCATTTGAAAAATGATGGCTCTTTTGTAGTTTGTTGATAGGTAGTGAAACTTGAACAAACGTTGAAGTATTATTGATGGGTAAATTAATACTACGGTAAATCATTACTCAGCGGTAAATTATTACACAACGGTTCATTATATCATCTACGTAGAAGGGGCTGGAGTTTGTTGGTAGGTACGTTTGCAAGTTTTTTCACTCCACAACAATTTCCCTTCACAACTTCATTACTATTTGCGTTCCTTTTTGCCATTTCAGTTACTTTTTGTCATAGACACAATTATTTTAGCGACATTTAACTCGTGATTATACCTAGTAACGACTACAGGGTTAGGTACTAACCTACGGAGGGTCTGCGATCTACATAATATGTAGATAACTGTACATAATTATTATATTATATAGACGGGTTATCTATACAGAGAGCTGTGATCTGTACAAAATAATAAACTGTTGTGCAGGGATTTCCAGCGTTTTTTTTGGTTTATGTTGCCAATAAAAACTTGAAATCCTGAAAGGACATAGTATTTATGGAATCTGCGCACCTTGAAACGTAAAAGAAAAATGTTTGAGGGTGTTCCAAACATTTTTTGCTGAGCGAATACATGTGTATTATTCACAGAAAAAAATGAACCTCCATTCCTCATTACTCTATAGATTTTAGTTCCAAGTAGAGAGGGGTTAGAAACTACAAGATGGGAGTTTGTTGCCGCTCACTGAAAATTACAGTGTATGCAGCCCCTGACATTCCGAAGTTAGCGTCATGTAGGTACCAACATGCAGAGGCAATTAGGATCACCCAGGGGTCTGAAAAATATACTTTTATTTATATTTAAAAAAATGTAGGTAGATTCCTTCTGAAAATTTTGGTACAATCCGCACTCTCCTTCAATAAGTAGGTAGTTTTTATTATATCATTTTCAGACTTGTCGTGCACTAGTAACGTCCCACAGGGCAATCAAGTCCCCGCCCCGGTGGGAGGGGTGCAATGATGTCACTAGTGCACAAAGCTTCAAAATATCTGAATAAAATACTGACAGAATAAAAATTACTTATCGTAAGAAAATGCGGTTGGCGTCAAAATTCTCAGGATGGAATGTACTATCATAAAAAAAAACTAAAATAAAAAAAAAGGCGTGGTAATTCTCTATTACATCAGAATAGAGGACTGTGCAAGGTATGTGAAGGCCTGAAATGCCTGGCCTAAAATGCCTTAATGCCGAACATGAAGAAGAGATGCTCATCGACCATGAGGCATCATGCCGGCATGATGTGGCGGTCTTGCGGCATTCTTGCTTCCCGAAGTTGACTCAGAAGGAGATGATCACCTGGTATGTCAAACTCGTTTTTCCCGTTATTTCTAGTGCTTTGTCATAAAATATAGTAGGTAGGTATCTTATTTCAGAAATTGTTCTTTATTACTTGAACTGTAAATTACTATCTTCGTTATTTAGTGCTGCTTACTTACCATTTTATTACTTACTGATACTGTCTCTAATAAATTTAGGTTGTCGGTTAACTTTATTTAATAATTGTTTATTCCGTTCATTGGTAAAACGTTGTAATTAATAACAAAAGACATGTGTATTTTGGTCTATAATAACGGGTAGGTATACTGTTTTTTGTTGGTTAAGCCTCCATTGTCCTGATTTTGCTTCCATTGGGTCCAGCGTAAAAAAGTTCTCAAACAACACGCGTCACTTTCCTAGGTTGCAAAAAAAAAAACGCTGCAAATCCCTGCACAACGGTTTATTATTTTGTATAGAATACCCTTCTGTTACAGATCACAGATCTCTGTATAGATAACCCGTCTGTATAATACAATATGTACTAGTCTATACATGTTATGATGAGAATCGCAGACAGCGTTGGGCCAATAGAATTGCAGAACCATTTCGGACCTTGCCAATGCGCACCATGCCAATTAGACAATTCGAAATGAATTCCAATTCAAATTAATGAATTCCAATTCAAGTGAGCAGTGGCCAATTGCAATTGAAAACAACAGACACACAAACAAGCCTATGATTCCCCAATTGCAAACAATAAAGTACTTAATCCAATAATTTACAAACTATTCCAATTTCAATTGAAAATTTTGATTGATTGATCGATCAATTGATTGAATAAATTGATTGATTGACTGAATCCAGCGCGTCCCTGGTGACAAGAGTATACAATTTCATTCACACTGGAGTCGAAAATGCCTGTCGGTGCAAACTTCGGGGCCTTACTGTGAACGAACGGCTGGACGTACGATGCTCCGGATGGTCTTAAACAACTCGCAAGTTCAAGAATTATTTAAAACCGTGAAAAAATTCACGTAAAACAAGGTATAGGCGTTCTGGAAATTTCAACCCCTATTTTGAACCCCTTAGAGATGACTGACAGTAACGTCGAGCTTCGAGGACCAACTAGACCCCGAACGGGACCCATAACCCGAATTTCATCAATTTTGTTTCATGGTAACTAAGCAAAGTGGCCCGTACGGCGTACGGCGTACGGCGTACGGCGGACAGACAGAAATATTTTTATTGCAGTTTTGGATTCTACATACCTTGAAACGTAAACCATCAAATTTTGAGGGGGGGTTAGAATTTTTTTTTTCATGCTCGATTCCAATGGTTCATTATTGAAAATAATAAACCAAAATGTCAATTACAACAACCACTCTGCCCCTTCCCCCCTAACAAAATAACATCCTTCCACTATAGAAATTTTAAGGACTCCTTTAATTCTTCGCTCACATGACAAATGCGGTGTTTTTACAAAGTTTCATCAACGGACCAACTTTTTTTATTATCTTATATTGTGCCCTGTTTTACCTGTACTAATGAAAATTTGGGTTTGCCTGACTGCACTTTCTTTGTAGCTACATTTGAGAAAAACATTTACGCCAAATGATTTGCACGTTATTCTAGGTTCATTCCATTAATTGAATATCGGAAATGTACGAGAGGCCTGCCATCATATTTTGATAAATAACCACTAATTAAAGACACCAAATGTCATTTCGATCATTTTAGATTTGGAACTAATGGGGAAATAGAAAAAAAAACGGATTTCATTCGGTTCTTGGGAACTGGGGTTATAAAGGGTAAATTGAAGTGTGTGGGTATTATTATTATTTTATTATTATTATGTTTCTCCTGTGCCTAATGACAAAGGGGGGGATATCGGCCTGATTATTACAAGTTGTTCAATGAAGATATTAACTCAATTCAATAGCTGGGTAATATGTACATAAAACTCATTTTATGGTCATCACTAGAGGCAATATAATTTATATATGCCAACATAAGAGGGAGTCCTTATAATATCCTTCGGGTTTGTATACACTTGTACTAATGAATATCGATTAGTGTTGCGATTAGGTACCTACCAGCTCAATCGATTGTACGTGCAATTGAGAACAATCAGATTAGGCAGAATAAGATCGTCGGAGGGGGTTTAAACGGACTCGGTAAGAAGGAGGCGATATCAAAGGGAAGGCCCCATCCGAGTGACCCGAGTGGTGACAAGGTACGTGATTGAGTCGGTGAGGGAAGCCGAGCCCGCTAATCCACCCACAACCCCTCCCGACCCGCAACGTAATTAGTACCAACCGCCCCTTAATGACCTAGCAATAACAATACCATTACAGCTCCAAGAGGAGGAGCAAACTTGCCCCGGAGTTGCTCCTTGTTCAACTTTAGTGCATATCCTCAGACCAACATCCCCCCCCCCCCCACCACCACCGTAGTTACCCATCGTAACTGAGTGGCCCTCGTTTATTTCTGAATCACCCGTCCGCGGCTTAGTGAGGGGGAGTACTCCTCGGATTTGGGGTACTTAGAGGTCGTGAGAAGCATTAAAGACGCGCTATAAAGCATTTAACACACGTAAGTACATGTGAAGAGGGAAATCCCCGCGCTGACTCGCCGGGTCGTGACTGGAAAATATTTATGCCTTTGAATCCGACTGGTGGAGAACCGAAGGAAACGGTGCCCATTTCGTGTCGCACCTAATATTCAGATTTAACGTTGTTACGTCGAGTAAATACAACGAGGTTCGGGAATGAACGTGAATACACAAGTTAGGCCGACGCGGAATAACGGCGAATCTGTCAAATGTGATGCTGGCTGGAAGCTAACAAGAATAATATTTGGCTAGAAACAAACTGCTTTCCAACTCTCCGTCAACAGTTTCTCATCTCGATTGTGAAAGGCGAAGGAAAATGGTGGATTTCCAGCCCTGAACACAAACAAGATGCAGTGGCAAAAACGGGTTCAGCTACAGAAGAGTTTGGGGTTTTCTATGTAAGATAATGATGCGGCTTATCCATTGGTCAGAAAAATGTTCTTTTTTCTTTTTTTAAAAAGTTTTAGTCTTAATTTATAATTATTCCATCCTGTTCATTTTGACACCAACCGCATTTTCTTACTATAAGTAATTTTTACTCTATGATTTTTAGAATTTTCCTGCACTAGTGGCGTCACACTGGGCAAGGGGGTCCCCGCCCAGGTAGGACGGATGCAATGACGACACTGGTGTACGAAACTTTGAATAATTATATTATAATTTTTATCTCCCACCGTTTCTCGGAAGAATCGCATAACGAAAACTATTTATCGTAGGAAATTACGGTTGGTGTCAACATTCTCAGGGTGCAAACTACATTAATAAAAAAAAAATAAAAAAAATAAAAATAAAGTGAACTCGCTGGTAACACTCGTTTAGCTCCAAAGACCACCAAAGTTAGCTCCGTTTCAGTGGCACGCACTAAACGACTTTCACTAAGAAGGACAACTCGAATTTTAATTTGATTTGATTTTTATTTATTTATTTATTTTTTTTACCAAGCGCCACATCACAAGAAAAGCTATACAATAACCAAATAACCTACATCAGAAATGGCGATGAATGTATTGTATACATGGAACAGCTGGAACAGCTGTGTGATCTGAACTTTGCTGCCGCCTAATATCTATTCCGCCTATCTGTTTCGTTGATGGTTGTTGGTAATGATGAATGTATAATTATGTATTGTATTGGTTTTTCCAATAAGTAACTAACTGGCGGTTGGTTGGACTTTGCATAATTTATTGGCTTGTAGCATTTTGGTTTATTATTTTCAATATCTAATGAACCTTTGGAATCGAGCATTAAACAAATAATTTTAACCCCCCCCCCCCCCCCGCTCCTCAAAATTTGGTAGTTTCCGTTTTCAAGGTATGTAGAATCCGAAAATGCAATAAAAAAAATTCTGTCCTTCCACCGTACACCGTACTTTTCTTGTTATCATGAACCAAAGTTAATGAAGTTTGGTTAATGGTTCCCATTTTGGGTCTAGCTGGCCCGCAAAGCTTGACGTTACTGTCAGTCTAAAAAGGGGTGGAAAATAGGGGTTGAAATGTTCAGAACGCCGTAGCTCGAAAAGGTTCAGTAGAAGGGTATGGTTTTTATTACGTTATTAAATTGATCCTGAACTGAAGAATTTTTTGAGACCACCTATTTGTATATAACACCCCCTCAAAATTTTTTCTTTTACGTTTCACGGTGCATAGTTTCCAAAAATGCAATGTCCGTCCGCCGTATCATCCATACCTACCTTTATTTTTGGTCTAAAAAATTCATTCTTTCGCACGTGGACTCCATTTGGGCCCCAGTTTTGTCCCGAAACTTTGCAGCCCGATCGGAATACACCCAGGGGTGCTTTGGGTGAAAAATGGGTGTAAAAATAGTTTAAAAAAAAAGAGTTTAGTGAACACGAGCTTGTGAGGCAGCGTTTTCCATGTTTTATGAAGCTGTAATTCCCGGGCCGGCTCGATTTAGGGGTTTCCTGGGGGGGGGGGGGGCACGAGGGTAGGTACTGACCACAGAAAACAGTGATCTACGCAGAAGGGTCATCTATACAGGTAAATAATAAACCGTTTTGTAATAATCTGCAGCGTTTTTTGTTTCGCAAAACCATTATAAGCGACAAAAAACGGCTTAATCGGCTGATTTTTCTTCTTTTTTTCCCTTTCTTCAGACATCAGCAGGTACAATAATAAGTGTTGGTACACGTTGTCTCTACATTTCATCAAAATCAGCCAGAAACAATGCTCTACAGACAAGAAAAAATGTCTAAATAGTTTTTCTCGATTTCCCAAAAAAAGTAGAACAGTCGCTTGGGAGGTGTTCACCGTCCTTGTTGACATTATACCTTTCTATTGTACGTTTCGAAGTACCTAACGGATTGTCGAACAGCCTATTTTTCATTCCTTCCTTATGATTTTCATAACCCTAATACCCCCTGTTCAAATGTTTCTTTATATTAGCACTGTGGTGCCACAGTGCGGACAATGCGACAAATGGACCGATTTGTTTTTTCCTTTTTCAAATTTGACTGCTGGATTCTATCTACGTGTTTTGAATTATACATCAATAAATTTCGATGAGGGGTTTAACAATAACTGTTTCCTCTCAGTGGATTCATGGTTTGAATATAATAAACCAAAATAATGGTACATTTCATCACAAATTACATTCAGAAAAATGGTTTTCAGTTATCACCAAATGAGGGATTCGACGTGAGTTACGGCGTTATCCTGTACTATGATTTTACGGGCTATTTTCTGAAGTAAGTACGTACCAAATGTACGATAGATACTCGTAGGGAGACTATGAAATACGACAAAGTAGATACCTACATTACTTAAATGTTTTGAGATCGTTATGTACGTAGAGTTGGTTTCCCTTCAGTAGTTCAGTTTATCGAACGCTTAGAGCCCTCCAGCGAAGTTCATTGATCTTCGTTGTCTACTCTTTGCCTTTATACAGAAGAAAGTGGACCCTCCGACATCATCTCTTCTGCGATAGTCTCGATATTGCAATATTGCAATCTGCTTATATATTACCCTGACCCCAAGAGCGTCTAGAAAGTCAAGGTCTTTGAAGATGCAAGGCCTAGGGGGATAGACGGTGGTCCCTGCTATGAGTTCTGCTGCGATACTGATATAAAACTTCCCCTTGGTGAATATAAAACTGATATAAAACCTACTCGATGAATAATTATAATGAAAAAGCTACAGCTTACTAGTTAGATGACTTATCCTAACAAATCTCATTTGAATACTGTGTTCGGTTCCCTCTAGTTTTGGATACGTAATTCCCATTTTTAAGGAATGTATGATCCGTCGACTCGTTTTTACAACTTCCGGAAATTCCAGAGATATGGTCATAAATTGCAAACATGAAATGGAAATTATTTTCTCGCACTATCGAATCCACATCCGCGACCTCATCATCCTCTATCAACCAATATAGGAATAATCACTAATACGAATAATCACTCCATTTATTTTCTAATTACATGCTTCTTCCTGTTGTATAAACAGCACTGGAGACGCTGAATAAATTTAGCGAAACATAAGCCTTTCCAAGAGTTCCTATCACTGAAAACCCACCACTATCTCAGAAAAACTTACAAAGCTACTGATGCCAACCGAAACGGTTGAATTGGATCAACGTCACACGTATACAAGGCACAAGATCGGACTGTACCCAATGCTCGATCAATCAATTAAAATTATGTTGGATCCATATTAACTCAACAATTGCTAAGGAACACAAAAAGGCGTGGAATGTAGAACATGACTTACGTTGAAAGGAAATTCATTTATGACCAATGGAATTCGAATCTGAATCAATTATACAGACCAGGATTTTTGGTATTGGAGAAAAATGTTGGTATTTTCGACCATCGACATTCCGCACAGGTGAACATGTAAAATTGAAACGAGTTTGATACGAGTACATACTGCAGTGAGTTATGTACATTGGGCTATATGCATGAAAAAAAAAACAAAAAAAAAACACGAGATTATGCGGACAACTCGTTACGAAACGAGAGATTACGCGGCCTAAACAATTTTTCTTGAATAGAAACAGGCTTTTAAAATCGAAGCATTCAACTTAAGTACCCACAACCCCATTGAGCTTGCGACGTCTTCACTGAAGGAGGGACTGAATGAGCTCCAGTCAATAGGGACGCTGAGAACTTCACTTCGTAATCACCCGTTTTTTTTTCAGATGTTATTTTTGGTTTTCAGTAAATTGAATGGTGATTGTCTTAATGGACAACCTTCATTTTCACACTTCTTTATTAACGTACATTCGATCAAATTTAGAAAAATTAAAAAATCATGCATTTAGCCCATTTTTACTTTAAGAAAATGAAACAAAACCCAAACCTAAGTTTTCAATATTGGACTGGTTTCTGTAACAAAATACGCACATCCCAGCACTAGTACCTATTGGATGCTATCAGTCAGTTTACCCGAATCAATACCATCCTATGCAGCTAGTAAGAAATGCAATGGTGGAAACGGTTATCTAACGCGGTACCTAATAATACATTACTCATATTTATGTTAGATAACTAAGAGATCTACAAGTATTACTGATAACGGAGAACAAAATAGAGTTCTTTAAAAACAGAAACATAGTTCCTTGGTATAATGAATACATAAAATAAGATCTAGATACTTACGTTATCTATGAGCTTTGTTAAAGGCCTCCTCTCTGGTAGCTTTCCAAAGCAGCGTGCAAAGAAACACAAACAGTTAGAATGATCAAGTTGTAAAATGTCGAGTACGCCGTATTTCGATAGTTATCTTGTAAATGGATCTCTGTTAATTAGATTCGAGGCGACCAGG
This sequence comes from Leptopterna dolabrata, assembly GCA_954871275.1. NCBI lineage: Eukaryota > Metazoa > Arthropoda > Insecta > Hemiptera > Miridae > Leptopterna > Leptopterna dolabrata. Next base: position 61,221,689 of record OX940975.1, read on the forward strand.
ATCTTCGCCGAGGAAGGAAACTCGGTAAAAGGAGTCGGGGCTTGAGCCGTTTATAACGAATTTACATATAAATCAGCGTCAAGGAGATGGTAGCGTGCGGGTAGGGTAATTGTATGTATATTGTACGTTACAGTTAGGCGCAGTTAGCACGTTCTGTCCTCTAGTCTTTATTGCCAGCTTCCCGGTACTCTTTCGCAGGAGGGTTTTAGTGTTCTTTTTTTTATAGTCCACTAAACTACCTCTGGGGATTTCGCCCCCTCCGACCTCCTGTTCCACATTGGCGATTTATCTAGACCCCCCCCCCCCCCTCCTTCACCGAGATGCCCACGTTCACCTTCCTAGTACTGTCCCTCGTGGTGAGAGAGGCGGCTTCATGTTAATAAAAAGCTCCGGCGTTCCGACTGAAGGGAGGGGTTTTTAGCTTCGTTTTAATGAATGGAACCCGCTTTCAACTATATTCCTACTTCTTTCTAAACGACACTTCACATTATTAGTATCACGACCGCTTCTTCCTTTTTCGAAATGAGAACCCAGAGAGTCAATGTAATGAAGTAATAAAAGCTCCAGTCACATAGCATGACCACATCAGTAAAACTACGCACATACTACCTATATAATTATTCAGTCAAACGAGTTTCAACGTACCAGTTTATCTTAGCTGGTTTTGTTGGTAATAGTTGTTCACTCAGTTGAACTGTCCCCTTTGTTGGGTACCTATTTACTGAATTTAATATGTTAAACTTATTTTGTCAACTTCAGAAAAACGCTGCAAATTTACAAGCAATTTACAGACAAAGGTTTATTATTTTCTGTACAGATGCCCCTTCGGCGTATAACACTGTTTTCTGTGGTGAGTACCGCTCGTGCTCCCCCCAAGAAAGCCCTAACTCTTGTACTGAAGCCGATCGGGCAATGGGTTACGCTCCTGTATTTATTTTTTTTACAGTTAAAAGAAAAAGAAAGTAGGTTACATTCTAAGAATTTAGAGACCAACCGCACTATCCTACGACAAACCAGTTCTCTTTCTATGATTTTTCGAAGATTCCAGCACTTCCTACGTCATAATGGGCAGGGGGGTCCCACCCAAGCGAGAGGGGCCAATGACGTAGGTACTGCTGGAATCTTTGAAAAATCATTGGAAAAGAGTATTCGTCGTAGGAGAGTGTGGTTGGTCTCAAAATTCTTAGAATGGAACCTACTGGCATTTAAAAATAATGTAAACGGCTTTTGTGACCTATAAGCCACTATTTGACAGAATAGTGTAACATTAGACTTTAAAGTGAATATTTTAATAAACAATGGTTCATTATTTACATATATATATATATATATATATATATATATATATATACCTCTTCTGCTTAGGTCACTGTTTTCTGTGATCAATACCTACTCTCGTGCCCCCCCCCCCACCCCCTCCCCACTCAATCGATTATTGGATCCGGACAATTACAGTTTCATAAATATGCGGTTGACTCAACAAAAGTACCTGTCAACAGAATCCAAAATAACCATCGTTCTTCAAATGCAATAAATAAGCGAGCTTTTGACGATTTTATATTACCGCAACTTTTTACCTATGAAAACACGAGTATGAGTCTTTTTTTTTGAAAAGGAAGAACTACACGAGTTAATTTTTTGCTAGAAGACGATTTCAAAATGGGCAGTTGGTAAAGCTGAACTACCTATGTACTTACGTAAAACTTTCGAGAATGAAGTTTTAAAACTGTAAAACAAACTGACTGTAAAACGTTGGGTGCGAGGTTTTTTTTCTCAATATCTGACATGCAAACGCGTATTAAACATGTTATCACCTGAATGACCAAATAATGGATGAGCACAAGTTTTGATTATGAAAGTGGGGGGTTGAAGTTTATGCGATGGAGTTGAGGACCACTTTAACAAACTAGGAAACGGACAACTACAGTTTAGGTCACTTATCAGTCAATTACGTGAAAACATACAAAGTCACCATCAATACTTGATTCCGTTCTTTATAAAGCTTTTCTTATGTCCTATATAACCAATTTTATTAAATCATACTGTTCCCTGAGAATTTCAACAAGTATTCCTTGTTACTTGAATGCAATTATTATGAGGAGGAAGTACCTAAATCGACTGGGAGAAGGTTAATGCCACAAACTTGGGACGTATTGGCTGCAGTAGAAGCAGGACAAATGTGGCTGCAAGTATAGGAAATAGAAGAAACTATTAGGTACATCGTTCAAACCCAACCTGGAATAAAAAATATGGAATAAAAAGCTGACGGCTTCAACTAAATGAAGGTTTTCAACTCTGTTTCAATGTGCGAATCCCACTCCCAACTACTCTGCTGCATTTATAACGACACACCCGCATAACTATGCTCACTCTTCGGACACTTCCCTTTAGAAATTATACGCGGAGAGATGAGGTACTTAGAAGGATAATATTAAAAAAGAAAATTAATGCAGTCTTCTCAACTAACGAGCTAATGTATGAACCAACTCACAGAGTAACGCGATTTTTAATACTTGCATAATTCAAAAACTAAAAACTGAAATAAACTAAAAACCTTGCTGAACAAATCATTTTTCTGTATTATGACTAACTAAACAAGATAAAATAATTTTATAAAGATAAAAAGTCTGAAACCATGTGATGAACTTTCTCTTATAAAAATAGACACAATGTTTTTGATTGGTCACAACATGCTGACACTCACAGTACTTCATGTCGTAGACTAAAACGGGAAAAGGGGAGTCTAATTTTCGAATATTTAATGACTCATTATTTGCAAATTAGTTTAGTGAGAGTAAACAAGACCAGGTTTGTAAACCGAATCATAATGGCTTCGACGAGGGAACAGGCGGAAGTCGGTAGTTGGAGTTCTTTCGCTATGGCACGTTATATTGCGATGCGAGACCCTGAGGCAGGTGATAATTTACTAATTAAGTTGCTACATTATTTCCCCTCAATCAAACTCTGCATCTCCTGGCACCAAAATTCGTTCTACAACGACCTCAAGTGTTTGTTTAGTCACATGAAGAAATTACAAATATTCATGTCTACGAATCCTTTACACTGTTAGATGTTTGAAAATCACTGGAACAGAGAAAGAGGGAGAGGGGAGGGGAGAGAGCAAATACTATTTACGAAATAAAGGAGAAAAGGAGAGGATGAGAAAAAAGGATCCCTTGTTGAAAACCAAATAGACTTAGGGGCGCGTCCCAGGAGGGTTAAATCAAATTTGTGGGATGAATACTCTCAAGGGATTCGCACAAAGCTATCTCAACAATGTTTCCAAAAAGTTTTTTTCCTTTTTGCTCTGGGGATCCCTCACAAACGATCCGATAACGAAAAATGCTAATGCTCAACTCAATAGGACAGGTGGATCCCGAAGTAAGGGGTTCTCTTGGATGACAGACCCAAGCTCACTTATAACGCAGCAGAGCCTTAGAGATTATACTCATTCTCTCATGTTTTTCCAGTCACAATTGATTGATAATTACCTTTCATATTGGGTATGAAAAACATGAAGAGCTGCAGGCTGTGCATTCGAAATTACTCAGTTTTGAACGGTCTGAACTGTACAAAGGAATTATGGTATTTCGTACGGTATTTATATTTAGACAGAGATATCAAACATCTTCTAGAGAAATTTAAACAAATGATCAGTAAAATGATGTGTGCAGAGTAATTATGAAGCAATAAACAGCCTTGGTTTGATGGTTTATTAGTATGTTGACGTTCATGGTCTATGCAAACGACCTGAATCATTCAGGAAGATTTAGAAGTATTCATAGTTTGTTGCTCATGATTCCACCATTCTAGTTCAGGGACGCAATCAGTTCAAGTGGTAAACGCGAAGAGGGCCGAGTAGCTCAGTGATTTCACGAAACTAAATTTCCTACAGAAAACTAAGTTTACAAAGAAACTAAATCAATAGAAACTGTAGTAGGTACCTTGCCTGCTTGTAATCAGTAGGTAAATATTCACGGAGTTACAACAGACTAAGGCTGGCATGGTTCTCGAAAATTGACTTCACTAAAACCACTACTGTGATGCGCAGTCTATGTACTGAGAAAGTAACGCCCCATTGAAAATCGTGAGACTATGACATTTACGGAACATGAACACTTGGCATCTTGGAAGCAGAGCAGCTGCCACTTATTAGATGAGTGGCTTCTTACGTTTTTCAAAAATTTTAAACTCATGAGTCCGCGGATTAAACGAAAATGCTGTAATGTCCTGGTGGAACGAAACTTCACATTTATTCTGAATTTATTGATTCACTGTCGGTGGCATACACTAATTTAGAAACGCTGCAAATCCCTGCACAAAGGTTTATTATTTTGTACAGAATACCCTTCTGTTACAGATCACAGCTCTCTGTATAGTTAACCCGTCTATATAATATAATATGTACTATTCTATACATCTCATGTAGAGCGCAGACACTCCGTAGGTTAGTACCTAACCCCGTACCCGTTACTAGGTACCTTATCTAAATCACGAGTTAAATCTTGCTAAAATAATTCTGTCGATGACAAGCAGTAACTAGAACGGCAAAAAGAAACGCAAATAATGAAGTTCTGATTCAGAGCGCTTACTGCCATTTGTTCGTTAGCAAAGTAAACATGGGCATGTCATCAAACGTTCATTTATACGCGCGGAGAGGTGCTCTAACTTTGGAAGCCTCATTATTTTATTTAAGTTTGGCGAGATGCGATCCAAAACCTTCAAATATCTTAGAGAATGATTTATAGAACAAGAATAAGCTATTTTCAATTGCTTACAACTGCCAATACGATCGTGGGATCTGTTGTACTGATGCTTCCAGTTATATCATCCCTAAGACCACTCCCATCAAATGCTCTTAAAGAACAGTTACGTTCAGAGGTTCTTTTACTAACAATCCCATAAATATAACCACTTGGTTTTTACCAAATTTTTCGGAAAAAAATAAAGAAAAAATGAAATAAACACCTAGGCTATTTTATGTTTGATTTTGATTATTTTACTAAACCCTCTTATACATTAGCCCGATATGTGGATCATCATTGTTGTAGGTCATGTGTTTATGTTGCTACGATATTGGTGATTATCGGTAACGAGCAAAAAGTTCAGTTTCGTTCCTGAAATTACCAAGAGTGTCTCATTTATATCGGTATGCTTGAGATCATTATCATTATGCATTAGGGAAATCGAAGCAAAGGAGAGGCTGGAAGAGCGGTTTGCTCCAACGGAGGCAGCGATCGAGGCTTCAGAAGTCAACTGGAAACTTTGACTCAAGCTGTTTTGACTGCCACCACATGCCGACTCCATCCATCCCGCCGAATCCGTGGTATACTGATGCACCGGTATTGGCTAGAGTCGGCGAAGGGGTAGGCATAAGGCTTTCAGGAATCCCGAAACTAGACAGCTCGAAGAGTCCTACTCATTTGCACAGTTTAAGGACTGGCTTAGCAGGTATGTGAAGTACCTGACAGCCCAGGGCGCACACAGAGCGCCTAAGGAGCAGTCCACAGCTATCCTCTATTCCTTTTTAGGACAAGAGATAACACTGATGTATTAAATCTGGTTTTGGATGTTCCGTTCAAGACCTATCACCCAGTAGTACTGGTGCAGCTGGATGAGTACTACCGGAAAAAGAGAATAGCATAATCAGAAGGATCTAGTTCACAAAACGGAAGCAAGAGGAAGGAGGCTTCATGTCGTTTTATCGGGAAAAACTAAAGCTATTCCAGATCTCCGACCCTTGCCATAAGTGCTCTGAACGGTGCCTTCTAGACAACGTTATAGACAGCCTCAGAGATGATCGCCTAAGAAGAAAGTGCAGAGCACTTCCGGGTTCTTCCCGTTTTCCGGGTGTGGTGAAGGCGTGTGACACGGAAGAGATGGTCACGCAGAGACAGGAGTCAAGGCGATGAAGGCGTTAATCGTGAAGAATATGAGAAGCGAGCCCGTCGACGAGGAAGCTTACCATGCTGGATTGCTGGAGTTTCGGAATAGCCCTAACACCAGTGGTCGGTCTCCAGCCCAGGTGCTGTTGGGACATCTCCTGCGATCTTCGGTACCAGCACATTACCGGTCATTCGCAAAAGAGTGGCAGGGAGCGTCGGACGATTTCAAGAACGGGATCGCCGACAGCAATGTGAAGATCGCGGAGAGGTACAATTTAAGTGCCAAAGATCCTCTTCCTGTAGGCACACTTGTCAGAGTGCAGAATCCCTTGACAGGATGGGACATGCGCGGAAAGGTTGGTTGTGGCCGGAAGGGCACATGCTGTAGGTCATGTGCTTATATTGCTACGACAATTGTGATTAAAGGTAACCTATAAAAAGTTCAGTTTCGTTCCTGCAATTACCAAGTGCGTCTTATTTATAAAAGTAAGCTTGAGATCATTGCAAGCATGACATTTTGATGCCCCACAGCAGAGTTGATGGGCATGCCAAAAACAGGATCTGAAGTATTCGAAGGTAAGTAAATCGCCAATAATTGGTTTCGGTACAACTGAAAATTTGAATAATCCACCTTCAGAAACGTGAGTAGCAAATATTTAAACCACTTAATGTCATTAAGAACCAGAATTATGGTTTTTGTCCAGCTATATGGCCACTTTTTCCCACAGTGCTCCGTCGCTAAAATCGGTGGTCGCGGACCCTAGTGGATCTTGTCGGTACCTATTATCTCTTTTCCCATGTTACCGCATTCATCACATTTCCAAGCGTGATTCGCCTTGTTTTGTGTGGCGTGAGTTGACAGCCTGAATGAAGTCTAATGGTCCAACTTCAGCAGAAGCAAGGATTCATATTTCTAATACATTAGTCCAGATAAACTGTATGATTATATCCAAAATAATATCACTGGTATTCATGTAGCTTCACACCTACTTAAACACTGAGTACTCCTCTCTGATGTCATGTGACTAAGGCTATGCAAGGGGCGCTGGAGTTGTTTTGAAAATAGCCTGCTGGTGTTTTCATTAGTTTCAGAATAAAACACCATTGCGAGCTATCACACTGGGTACTTTCTCTCTGTATTTAATGCACCTAAATGAATGCTGTTCTTAGTGGTCGTATGTACAGTGATCCTGGCCAGGTACCTAAGAGACCCAAAAATTGAGTACCCAACCACCCTATCGGTTCACGTTCTCTATCTGAATTCAGGTGAACAAAGATTGATTATATTTTATATGACTAAATCACTAATAGTGTACTATTGATGATGACAGCCCTATAGGAAAACCTGGGCCTCCACAGTTATCCTCCTCCACTCGTCCCTGTCAAGGGCAGCAGTGCGCCATCTTCTCACTCCGATGCTTCGGATATTGTAGTGTATTATTGATAGTGGACAGCAAAAGTGAACAGGAAGATACCATCCCGCACAACATCGTAATGTTGAGGGATTTCCTTGAATTTCGAAGAATTGGCTGTGCAATTACAACGAGCTATGGGATGAAACGGCCAATACGTTACCCCTTCGAAGTAAACACTCCAAAATCCGCAACTCACAGCCAAAATCCGTCGTGTTGTGATTAATAATTGAAATGAAAAGTACTTTTTATGGTGCCTAGCTATCATTTAAAGTTAGGATGCGTAATTTTTTTCGTTCCCCCTCGTCCCTTCCCTAGTCCAACCTTGATATCGAACATTGGACGTCTCTAATAGGGGTTGATAGGTGAAAGAAAAAAGTTGGGGCTCCGAGTGAAATCTAGACGGAGGATGCAGGGGGACGGCGGAGGCAACTATTCCTTTTCACCTTGACGTCAAAGAGATTTGTGTTGAGAGTTGTTGAGGTCAGCCCGGACAATTGGTGCTTGCTTTGTTCAGTTCTGGCTCAAAGGAAAGCAATCTCTGGATCAAAGGACTTGCTCACTCCCCGACTCCTCGATCCTTCTTCTCGGCTCCACCCCCTAACATCATTCCTGTTCTTATTATTAGATCCTTGGGAGAGAACCAGCCCTTCAAACTCAGCGTGATAACAAGGATACATTCTTTATCAAGACCTTCCGGAAATTACTTCAGCAACTCAAAGGTGTCTGATAGTTGGATGGAGCTAGTGGAAAAGTTGAGTCGCTGCAATTTGCATAACATCATCCCCCCAAGACATGAAGAATAACCGTCAGAACCTTCTGAATACAACGCACATATTTATAGGAGTTCAGGCCGACTGCCCCATAAGCCTGTTCCCTCGCTTCAACATGTATGGAAATGTATGCTCCATGCAGAAAATAAGCTATTACTAATATGGGTCAACAATTTTTGGTAGGTAAGTGAATGTTTGAGAACATTTCATCTACAAATCCGTTGTATAGCATTCTGAAGCCATCTCGTGAAACGAATGTGTCACTGACCTTAGCTATGAGATTAAAAAAATCCAAATTTCTCCAAAATCATTGTACCTATCGATTTAAAACAAGTGTGTGTGTGGGTGCGCGTGCATGCGTGCGTTTACTACCGATTTCATCAGTCAAAAATATATTTCTAGGGAAAAGTGGGTTAAATCCGAGTTTTTGTGGGGAAAAAGAAACTGCTAAAAGTGGCCAAAATGGACTGAAAATCACCAAAAGTTACTCTTTTACCAAAAATTCTCTATTGAGACGGACAGCAATAATTTTTTTTCTCTAGGAAAGTCAACATTGTATATAACTTAAATCTACTATTCTATTTTTATCCTGTAGTTTTTTTTCAAAATTGTATGTTTAACAAAAGTGAAAAATATTTTATAATATCTATCTGTGTTAAACTGAAGGGCTTACATTACATTAAATGAATAATCCTGATGAGTTGTTTTCGTATACATTGTCATTTTGATACATTCATTCATTCATATGTTTTGTTTAATGTACCTACTTGATTTATTACGATATTTCAGGACAGAAAATTTAACGAACCAGGTGCCTTCAACACACAGCCATTTTACAATAAATTGTCACGTAATGATTGCAAAATAATGTCGGTTCATATGAACGAACTCGGTTAATTTGTAAAATGGCCGTGAATTTTGGGGCACGGAAAGAATGGCACAACTTTTTATCCAATTTTCCCTTTTTCTCTGAGAGCGCCAAAAGCAGGAACGCAGCTTGAAACAGGTGAATAGGATTTGTCAGGAGGAGGAAATGGAAAGAACTCGGGATTCAGCCAATCGGATTCTTTCTATGGGCCACGAGGAACTGGGAAGAAAATCGACCAAAGTTCGGGAAAAGGCGCCTAAAGACAATAGCGTTCCATTAACAGGTGGATGGAAGCTTGGAAAAGGTCGGTGAAGAGGCGGAAAGAGGGGAGGAGTGGGGTAGACGCATTAAGGGATCCTGGTTTGAAGAGGCGATTGTGCCGGCACATCGCTGGATTCCCGAAGGAAGGAAGGACAAAGGTGAAACGGTGAAGATATTTGAAGAGTGGACCCTTCTGTTGGAGCTCCCAAAGTTATCTTCTTCTTCGGAAGGGAAGGCGCTGGCGTTAAATAGAGCCGCTACAGCAATAACGATATCGAAGAAAAGGACGCCTGGAAGTTCCAACGTTCTTTTGTGAGCGCGAACTCCCTGCGCGTATGTTGGAAGGCCGAAGGGAACAAACGAAACGTTCGTTCAATGGTGAAAGTTAGGGGTAACATTGACGTGTGTGATCCATACAAAATACAATTACAAGAGGGCTTTTAGAAATGAATAACAACTGTTGTAAGGGTCGGGTACCAGAGCGGAGTAATTTGGAGAAGCGGAACATGCCTTCTACTTACTTGAATCCGTCTACAGACACAGATTTCACTTATCATAATCTTGAGATGAACTTTGTTTCCAGGCATTCTCGTCGTGATCAACCTGTCAAAAGCTCAACAACTCCATGACAGTTCGACAGTTGAAACTTCCTTATTGACGCAGTTCCAGCAGGCCAATGTCAGAAAGGCCCCTGACGAATTTTGAAATGTAAATTCCTTCTTTCTCAAATACCTACTACTACATATTTCGTAGTTGACTTCTGCCACGAAGCACGGTGTCCTGAAGAGTACGTTGATAACTCGCCAACAATTATGGCCTACGGGCTGGAATGCTCAAGTTGGTATTTTTGAGAAAAGAGCTGACAAGTTAGCTTTCGGTTTATTGTTTTCAATAATAAATCTTTGTAATCGAGAAAGGAGAAAAAAATTAACCCCCCATCAACATTTGACGGTTTCCGTTTCAAGGCACGTGGAATCACCAAACAGAATTTTAAAAAACGCGGCAAGTTATTACAGAGCGGTTACATGTTTGTATAGATTCCCCTGTATAGATTTAGTTGTATAGATGCCCGTTCTGCGTAGATCACCGTTTTCTGCCGTCAATACCTCACCTCGTGTTCCTCCCAGGGAAGCCCTAAGTCGAGTACTGAGCCGGCCCGGGAATTATAGTTTCATAAAAATGCGCAGGATTCAATAATTCAATAATTAATTATCATTTGTTGTTACTCATGAAGCATACGCTTGTTCATGTTAAAAAAGTACCTATCATCAAACACTGAAAGAGCCATCATTCTTCAGAAATAATAACATAGAACAAACAACTCGACTTCATACAGCCATCCGTGAACCGTGATAATAACCAGGTGTTCCCTAATAATAATTATATCTGCGCCGGATTTATACCGTTTCATTCACAATCATGTTGAGCAAGCATTATGGTGCAAACGAACAGCTGGTCGTACAATGCCCCTAGTGGTCTCAAAAAAATTCTTTAGTTTGAGATCAATAAAATTTAAAAACACAAACAAAACCATACCCTTCTATTGCATGTTTTCGAGATATGGCGTCCTGAACATTTCAACCCCTAATAGAGACGACGGCAGTAATGCCGAGCTTCGCGGACCAACTAGACCCCAAATGGGACCTACAAACCAAATTTGATAGCATTTTGGTTCATAGCAACTAAGGAAAGTGCGAAGTACGGCTTAGGGTGAACGGACAGAATTTTTTTTTATTCCATGCTTGTATTCTACATACTTACCTTGAAACGGAAACCATCAAATTTTTTGAGGGGGGGGGGGGGGGTCAACTTTTTCCCCCCATGCTCGATTCCAAAAGTTCATTATAGAAAATAATAAACCAAAAAAAAAGTCCGCCGTACTCCGCACTTATCTTAGTTACCATGAACGAAAATTTACGAAATATGGTTTGTGGGTCCCATTTGGAGGCTAGTTGGTCCGCTATGCTTGGCGTTACTGTTCACCTGGTGATTCCGGGAGAAAAATAGGAGTTGACATTTCCAGGACGCTGTGAGCTCGATTTTTTAATACGTTTTTAATTAGAGTCCTCGAACTTGGGCACTTTTTGAAACCACCCGGAGCAATGTACGTCCAGCCGTTTGTCCACGGTAAGACTCTGAAGTTGCACCGAAAAGCATCGTCAACATGGTGAATGAAACGGTATACATCCAGCCCAGATATCATTGCTACTGAACAGCTGATTATAGTCACGCATGGCTGAATGACATCGAACTGGTTGTTCTGTGATACTATTTCATTTGAAGAACGATTATTATTTTGGATTTTGTAACTTGTACAAACGTTACGCTTCATGAATAACAAAAAATAACATTAATATAAGAATTCTTGAACGCACCGCATACTTATGAAACTTAAATTCCCGGACCGGCTCCAGTAATCGATTTAGGACTTTCCTGAGGGGAGCACGAGTGCAGGTATTTTGACTGCAGAAGACATTGATCCACGCAGAAACTACATCTGCACCGTATAATTTGCAGCGTTTTATTCTACGAGTACATGCTTATCTCCCAATATTTGTCGGTGAATCTGACATTTGTAATCACTTTTTCGCTGACTTCGCCATCCCCAATTGGGGCTGAAATGTTGCACAGTAGTGTATCTTCGATGACTATACACGAATCCCAGTGATAGTATCCGTCAATATGTCTGGGCTCAAAATTGGTCCCTTCACATTCACGTTAGTAATTCTTAGAAACCCGATTGGGATGCGAAGGAATGCCTCATTCACTTCGAAAGAGGTTGTTTCGGCAGTTTTACAACTCGCTGACGAAGTCACCACATAGGTACGCAAACGCTTAGAGTTTTATTCAGGTTTCCACTCTTAGTGAACTTTCGGTGAAAACGGGTATTCGCTATCAGTCCAAGAATTTGTTATCATAAAAAAAAAAATAAATCATCAATTTTCGAATTTGTTGGTTTCTTTTCTGTTTCAAAGCATTCTGAATTTTACATATGGATTTTAACAATAACTGTTAAGCTGTTTACGTTATTTCAACATACATATTTATTTTTGTACTCACCTACAACCTATAAAAATAATGTCACTGCCGACGGTATCTGACATAGGCTTCGAAATAAAATATTCTAAATTTCGCCAAAATATTCGTGTTGACAAATAGAAGGATGAGCTTGAAGATAATAAATTTTCGTGAACTAAAAAGGTGCCAAATTCAAGTTATTGTGGATTAAAAATAGGTAAAAACTACCAAAAATCACCAACAAATTATATAAAAATCACATCAAGTGTTATTGAGAACGGAAGACCAATTTAGAACCGTCAGAAACAGAAACACTGTTTCACAAAAAAGGACCACATTTGACTTTTTGAGTGTCAAAAAACGTTATAATCCGTAAAATGTCGAAATGTCCAAAAGTTGATGAATATGCAGCGGTAGCATACAATAATGCCGTGTGTGACAGAAAAACGCCTCAACTCCAATGTTCACGAAAATGGGATTTTCACGTACCCTACAAATGTATACACAGCTGGTCGAGAGTGTGTCCGTATTTCAGAAAAAATAAGCATCATGGGACACATGAAAATCACTTTTGCGATCGAATTTCTAGATGTTGAGGCGTTTTCCCTTAAAAAACATGAGGTTGGTACCTTCTAAATTTGAAGAAATGTATGCTTTTCTCCTTAAAAATAAGTAAATGAATAATTTTAAAAAAAAGTGCTTAGCGACAGTGACGCGTTTGAAGATAAAACTTCTCGCATGTGAGTTGAGGCATTTCAACTTAAAAAATATTCCAAAAAAGTTATTGTGAAATTTAATTGATACCTTAAATTGATTTTTTGTGAGATTTTAAAAAGTATCTAGTTGAGCGAATGTAAATCCTATCGATTCCCCAAAGAATGTGGCATTGCTAGAATGCATTGGAGGAACCTACAGCGGGGTTTAGGGGGAATTATGAAAGGTTTTGATTTTGCAGTTGAAGCGTTCTTCCTTCAAACGAAATGACTTTCCTTCGAGACATTAAAATAGCGTGTATATAAAAAATATTTCTTCACATAACTTGGGTCAAAATCGAACTGTTCGGTGGTGAAAACTCCAAACCGTCACAAAATAAGCAAATATGTGTATGGCCATGCCTGGTGACGTTTAGCGAATTTTCGAAGAAAATGAAGCAATTGCAATAGGTCCCAATTTCAGAATATGAATTTTCGAATGTTTAAAAGGCAAAACCGTATCATCAGAGCATCCTGAATTAATCCCTAGATTAAAAAAGAAACCTATATTCATTTCGTCACTCCAGACGATATCTGACCTTGTGTACGTGATAAAAATGACAAATTTCACCAAAATGTTCGTATTGCCAAACAAAAGGATGAGTTCGAAGACGAGCAAATCAAAAATTCTGGGGGGGGGGGGGGGGCAAATTTTTAGTTTTTAGGAGTTGAAAATCGGTAAATCGCAAGCAATTGATACAAAATCACTGAAAGTGGTATGGAACGGTGAGCAAAGACAGAAAAATACAATTACAGTTTTTTCTTAAGTACAGAGTAAGGGTCAATTACATGCGTTTTCGTAGGTCAAGAATTGGAATTGAGGGCTAAAACCAATATTAATTCACATGAAGTGTGTGGAATGGTGACTCACGACAGTAAGAGGGACTATTTCGATGTTTCGACAGAAAATATTTTTTCAAAACAGAGTGGGTCAAATTTGACTTTATAAGGGTGAAAAATTGGTAAAATCACGAAAAAAAGATATAATCTTACGAAAAGTGGTATGGTTTGGAGGTATATCATATTTTTACACAATAGCACGAACATATCTTTGAAAATTCGCTTTTATAGCTATGCTGCACGACAGGAACTTTTTATCAGTCAACGTTTGAATTCAGGAAGTTACAGACGGAAAAATCACCCTCTTGGTGAACAAACCGTTCAACGGAACAAACATGAAGGAAAAACGTAGGGAAACGAGAAAATACTCCGAAGCAAGCTAAACTGCTTTGTAATTATGGTGGAGTTGGATGCGACGCGAGTTATGAATCCCTCGCTCTGCTTGAGAGGACGAGGGACGGAGTGGAGTGGTTTCCCTCACTATAGCCGAGGCCACAGCTGGTTGGTTGAGAGTGGTAGATGGAAACGGTTAATTGGAGCCGGTAAAGGCACTCACCTCGTTCAACCTCGTCGAGTTCTGTTCCGGGGCGAGCTCAATTGTGGCGTTGAACCACTTGACGTTGGCCGGAGGGCGAGCTCCGAACACTTCGCACTTGAGCAGGACAGTTGTTCCTTGGACGACGTGGTGCTCGACGCCGCTGAGCACGAGTTTGTTCGGACGGACTGAAACAATGAGAAAAGGGAAGTGGGTTAAACTGAATGGGCAGGAGAGCAACAAACGAACGGGATTTGGTTTATTATTTTGCGAATAATAAACCTATGTATTCCCTCAGCAAAAACCTTTTATAACACCCCCTCAAATTTTTAACATGGAACATATTTTTACGGGAGTAAACCGGGCTGTAGAACGTCCGCGTCCAGTCCGCGTAAACACTCGGGTCCCCTCCCCGTTGCCCACACAGTTCTCCCTCTACCCCACTCCTGCCACCCAACTCCGAGGAGAGCATGGCGAGACCTCACTCCGCCGAAAACTGCCGAGGGGGTCTACCTACCCGAAAAACGCCAAAAGCAGCTGACGACGTGGTCAGAGGCTTCGAAATCCCACGAAGTTTTTTTGCTTCCTCACTACCGAAGGCAGGGAAGCCTTGGATTCGCGATTGAGTAAAAAAAATTTCATGTCTCCTAAATGAAAATTTCCAAATACCATTTTCCGTTTCAGACATCGAGGAACATATATATATGGTTCCGTGTCTTTCTGTCTGTGGTCAATTCGTTGCAACACCCATAACTACTTACCCGAAATAATGGTCGAAGTGGACTGAAATTTCGAGGGTAGGTGCGGGTTGAGTCACAGATGATCCCATCCCAAAATCATTGTTAAAGTACCGTAACTTTCGTCTGCGCATGCGCAAACGTGAAATAATTGTAACACCCATAACTACCCTAAATATTGTTGAAATCAATTCAAACTTGGAGGGTCGGTCAGGAATAATACTTTGGTAGTTCCAAATCAATTTCATTGGAATGAAAATGTAACTTTGATCTACGCGTGCGCGAACATGAAATGTTGACCATTTCCTTGTAACGTTTCTAATTACGCGATAAATAGTCGTAGAGAGCAGAAATTCTGAGGGTATACGCGTGTTGGATCGCAGATGGTCCCGCTTCAAAATCATGAAAATCGTTTAGTCTGCGCATGCGCAAACGTGAAATACTTGGAGTGCCCATAACTACCTTAATTATCGTTGAAATGAGTTCACATTCGGAGGGTCGATCAGTATAGTACTTTGATGGTTCCACATGAACTTCATTCACTGAAAAATTTTTTACTGCGAGTTGCTCGCGGTAGGGTAAAACTCGCGGAAAAATCGATGAAAATGGCGTCGAAAAAACCGCCATCAAGCAGGCAAACTCGCGGTCAGAAAAACTCGCGGTTAACATAGAGCAACTCGTAGTTATTTGCGCGAGTTTGCTTCCATAACCGCGAGCCTGATCCGTGCTCGCGGACATGACCGCGAGTCAGACGGGCTGACCGCGAGCAGTAGGTGTGTGTGCGCGAGCAGACGTGCCAACTTGCGGTCATGTGCGAGTGGACAAATGCCCACTCCCGGTCAAGTACGAGTGGACGTTTAAGTGCTCGCGGTCATGACCGCGAGTCAAGCTTGTTGACCGCGAGGAAAAGGCGTGTTTGCGCGAGCAGCCGTGCCCACTCGCGGTTAACATAGAGCACAGGTCTCATGCTCGCACATATCCGAGAGTTTATGCTCGCGGTAATGTTCGAGTTTTTTCAAAATGCTCGTGCACATGTGCGAGCATGCTCGTTGTTTTCAACTTGAGTTGGAGGGGGGATCATGCTCGCGGTCATGACATAGAGCACAGGTCTCATGCTCGCACATATCCGAGAGTTTATGCTCGCGGTAATGTTCGAGTTTTTTCGAAATGCTCGTGCACATGTACGAGCATGCTCGTTGTTTTCAACTTGAGTTGGAGGGGGGATCATGCTCGCGGTCATGACATAGAGCACAGGTCTCATGCTCGCACATATCCGAGAGTTTATGCTCGCGGTAATGTTCGAGTTTTTTCGAAATGCTCGTGCACATGTGCGAGCATGCTCGTTGTTTTCAACTTGAGTTGGAGGGGGGATCATGCTCGCGGTCATGACATAGAGCACAGGTCTCATGCTCGCACATATCCGAGAGTTTATGCTCGCGGTAATGTTCGAGTTTTTTCGAAATGCTCGTGCACATGTGCGAACATGCTCGTTGTTTTCAACTTGAGTTGGAGGGGGGATCATGCTCGCGGTCATGACATAGAGCACAGGTCTCATGCTCGCACATATCCGAGAGTTTATGCTCGCGGTAATGTTCGAGTTTTTTCGAAATGCTCGTGCACATGTGCGAGCAGGCTTGTTGTTTGAATTTGTTTCAAATTTTCATGAAATGTGTCAGAATGTTGCGTTTAGTAAGTTATTTCAGTTAATTTCATTTAAAAACGATTACACAAAAGGGATAGAACAAACTCTCTACTCGACCAGATTTGGTCTAAAATCAAGTTCAACAAAATTGTTGTACATATAAAAAGTCATCGTTTGTGACTTCCCTGCAAATGAATTGAATGTAACGTACAAATGGTTGTATGTATACGAAATCATTCGCATTGGGCCGACGCACAGTGGTGGAAAACGTTCATTTTTGTTCAAAAACCTATAAATACAGCAACCTGCCATCACTTCGTCATAAAACCACTTGAACCAGTTGAGAAGAGTTTAAAGATGAACGATCACATCAAAATACAAGTTTTCTGAATATTTTATTTTAGTAGCTTGAATAAAATAAATGTAATGAAATTTCTGTGATATGATTCATTAAATTTGAAAGGACCGGTAAAGGTTCGATCTGAGTTGAAATTTCCTATTGATATTCCTAAAAGAGGCTCTTCCACTTAAATTCAACGCACCCTAACGATCCTGTACAAGTTTTCAGATAATTATATTGAGTTTCAACTCAAATTTTGCGTTATTCTGTTCAGGTATTTCTCTCAAAAGTCTTAAAAAATAAGGTTTCTACCCTAAATTGCAGTTCATTCAGATGGAGAAGACTTATTTTTTCAATAGTTTCGACCCAACCTGGTGTACTATAATTTACTACACTACTTTACTTTCTATATATTTTTTTTTTTTTCTACGAGTAGGGTTTCACCACCTCAGTTGATATCGGGTGTGGAATTTTTAGTTAGGTACTCATAACAAACAGGGAAAGAAGCTGTTACCAGTAACCACTGGACTATCCACTTTCTAGCGTAATTTTTTCGCACACTCAAGAGGCATGAATGTTTAAATTTGATTGTGCGGTACAGAATACCTACTACTAGCGCCCACCTTCGTGATGATCCACATAGCGCCCAGTAATGGGTTATTATTACTATACACTACTCTACACCTTCTTTAAGTGATTTTAATGACAACAAACTCTTTGTTACCTATTTCATTAATTTACAATAATAAATTTGACGCCTCAGGCTCTAATGGAAGATTTGTTTTTCTTGTATTGTGGTCTGAGATGCGTACTGAAAGGGTCGGAAGATATCATCATTGAATGAAAAACATCTTCATTAGCACCTTGTCGACTAATAAGGAACGAAATGTTTTTTCTCAAGTTGTTTGGATTTGAAGACTACCAAATGAACTAACGATTTTCGATTGATATAGGTACGCCTACGATTTGATATACGCATGTGTGAACCGATTTTCGTTTCCACATTGAATGTGCGCAACTTGTAAGTAATCAATGAAATACGACACAATGTTTCGCAACAAGGAATCACGCCTCTCCTTAAGTCATTAACTTTCATGGAAATGAATCACGACAATCGGCAATGCATGAATCAATTGACAAATGGAAACAGTTATCAGCTATTTGACCGTATGCGATCAAGAAGTAGGATGAATGCAATGTTTTCTGCGAATCGGGCTACAGCGAAAACTGAAACAGCCGTTACAACAGTGCAATTTGTCCCACACCTATGGCTATTGTTGTGCAGGATGCTTGAAATAATAAAGAAGCTGTTTGTTTTGCTATAATTGCAGATACGAGCAACGTAATACGTTTTTTCCGAAGAAAATGTGATGTATTCCGCCATTTCCATTTCGGAATTATTACGGTGTTTACCGTCAACTTTCTATATCAACAATTCTTCGCCCACCTCTACATTATAACTTATTTGAAAAACAAGGCAAAAAGTGGAAATTTAATGGTAATTTGTCTATAAAACCATCGTTATCAGCTTTAACCTGTACTTCGGATAAGAACGTGCTCGCGGTCTTCCTAGAGCACACCTCACTGCTCGCGGTCCTAACTCTCGGTCTTCCTCGAGCTGTTCCGGTGGGGGGGATAAGTCTATATAACGGGACGGCCCGTTTCGGTCGCCATCATTGCATTTCACAACGTTCATGTGCACTGCGCCTCTCATATATACATTTTTCAAAGTTTAACGTTATCAAAGTTTAAAGTTTTATTTTTCAAAGTTATTCTTTTGTGTATTATTGGTTCCCAACTACTGCTTGCATCACCTGGCGAGAGCTCACTGCAGGTAAGGTGTTCACTTTGTGCATGATTCCTTGTTCAAGTAGTATACTGCGTTTTCCGTTTCGCACAAATTTCTTGCCATGGATCAACTGGAGTGCTTTTTTTGCCCGTTAACATTCAGCTTATCAGTGCATGTAGTAGAGCACTCAAAATGAGCGCAACAGTGGCTGCATTACTGGTTTCGTGGGGGTTGAGCACAGAAGCTGTTGAAAAAGTGATTTGTAAGTCATTTCGTTTTACACTTCTTGCTATTTTTTAGTTTACATCAACTGAATTTAACCTAGCATGCTATTGCCTTCTTTTGCCTTACATTAAATTAAATGCACATACCCCACCCCTCTCTCTCATGTTGCATAATAATTTCTATTTCGTCTCATTTCAATTCATTTTCTGGAAAATTATTACTATAAGATGTATTTGCCTTCAAATTGTACAGTACCACCAAAAACACATTTTTGGTTTATTATTCTGTGAATAATACACCTATGTATTCGCTCAGCAAAAAAATTTTATAACACCCCCTCAAATTTTTTTCTTTTACGTTTCAAGGTGCGTAGATTCCAAAAATGCAATGTCCGTCCGCCGTACGCCGTATCACGTGTACAGGCTTCATTTTAGGTCTAAAAAAATCGTTCTTTCGCACACATGCTCCATTTGGGCCCTAGTTGTGTCCCGAAACTTTTCAGCCTGATCGGAATATACCCAGGGGAGTTATGAGTGAAAATGTGTATAAAAATAGGTACTTTTTGTGTTTTAGTAACATATTAGTAAAATGAGCTTTTAAGGTATCATTTTCCATGTTTTTGGGGACGAGAAGACCGAATATGAAGTCGATTTTGGGTAAGGAGTGGAATATTGAGGTTGTACCAGATGTTCAGCTCCCAAAATTAATTTTTTATGAGTCAAAAACCTACGAAATCGTCTGAAATCACCATCAATTTGTAGAACAACACAAGGAAAAGTGTCAACACGTGGGTAAAGACGATTAAATGGTACTATTAATGATCAAAGATAATGTGAGGAAAAAAGAAAGAAAAAAAAAAGAGCGTACCTAATTCAAGTTTTGGGGGCCAAAATTTGTGGAAACCACCAGAAATAGCTATTTCAATTATTTTAGATGAAAGAAACAATAAATAAACAGCCAGCATTCATGTAGGTGTGTCCAGTAGAATAATAAACCCATGTGACAAGGACTTTGCAGCGTTTTTGATATTTTGTCGCTTAGGTGGTTTCTGAAATAAACGATTCAATTAGGCAATGGATTCTAAATTTTTCATTTCACGTTGCAGATTGAATTGGACTTTAAATTCCTGCACCCCACTGTACCGGAAAATGCGCTGATAAGTGGCCTGCGGAAGTTCAGATCGCCAATTTTGGAAACAGCGAGGGTGGTGCTTTTGACACGAAACACATCGGAAGTCATAAGGACTAAATTGCAACAGCTCGTCAACGAGTACGACAGAAGTGGTAAGCAATACAACATTTCACCATTTCTTGCCCTCCAATTTGAGTAGTGGCGCAAAAACTTATGTCTGTTGTTTTGGTTACAGGTGACATCAACCGACAGTGTGCGTTGGCATTGCTCATTCTGCCTTTCATAGTCAAGGCGGGCAGGAATGGGGGCAAATATCAAAGGTGAAATGAAATGAAATTTGGTTTATTCCTTCATACAATACAGCAATGCAATAAATAAATTAATTAATCATGGAATTACCCCACTTTTTGGAACACAGTTCCGTGCTAAGTGGGGGAGTTACCTTACACTTTTGTACAATTAAATCTCTAAATTTAAATATCTACAGTTCACATTGCTACAATATATCGCTCCACTGTTAATTTCAATTTATCGGAGTAGTGTACAAACTAGTTTAGTTTTGATTTATTTAGTCTTTAATAATAACTTACCTCCAATTAGATTCACTGACAGAGTACCCATTTCCGAACACACTGACTCTTGGTTTTGACGGCAACTACTATGTAACATGTAGAAATACTTTATAGGCTACGTGTACATAATTGTTAATTCCTTCATCACAGCAAAGAATTCATCATGTTACTGATCTTATTTTACTTATTTAAAATTAATTGTTCTGAAACTACAGTACTGCGTACACAAAGACATGTAAGCGTGAAGAAGTATTTAATACAATATGATTATAAATTGAAATTGTGTTTTACACTTTTCCTTCTTCTATTCTGGGTATTGCCGAATATTATTTGTTCTTGCAATTTTTAATTTGGAACATTTTCACTGTTGAATCTCGTAAAATCAAATATTTTTTTCTTGCAAAAGGTTTATTTTTTTATTTATTCATTTTTTTTAAATCACTTTTATTGTATATAAGTACAGTTTTCTTAGAACATTAATTTTTAATTTTGCATTTCATAAATATTCTTCTACATGAAAGTTCTTACAATATGGAATTTGGAACATGTTCACGGTTGAATTTTGTAAGATGAAATATTTTTTCTTGCAATATAACTTTAGAATGTTGAATTTAATAAATTGAAATATGACAGTAACTTCTTCTTTTCTCTTTGGTTCGCAGGTACCTTTGGGTGGAGTGGTGCGCCATGGCTACATGCTGCATTGTCACAAACCAATTTGACACAATTTGTGGCTAGCAGAATTTAGCGCATGCGCGTCACTCCTTCAGCACACTCGACGCCAACCGCCAGTTTCCTCGTGGATTTCCAAGAGCAAATTAGGAGTGCTCGTGGTTTGCAGGTGCCACAAACAACCGCGAGCAGATGCAAATACCCGCGAGCTGACTTACCTTTGCTCGCTGTAAAAAGCGAGCATAGTAAATGCAGCTCTAGGTTATTTGCATCCGCTCGCGGTTGTTTGTGGCTGCTGCGAACTGCGAGCGCTCCCAATTTGCTGTCGGACATCCGCGAGGAAACTCGCGGTTGACCGCGAGTGCGCTCGCAGAGGTACTACCAGTAGACCGCGAGCTTGCTCGCTTAGGACTACGAGCAGGTGTAGGTAGACCGCGAGCTTGCTCGCTTAGGACTACGAGCAGGTGGAGGTAGACCGCGAGCTTGCTCGCTCAGGACTACGAGCAGGTGGAGGTAGACCGCGAGCATGCTCGCTCAGGACTACGAGCAGGTGGAGGTAGACCGTGAGCTTGCTCGCTCAGGACTACGAGCAGGTGGAGGTAGACCGCGAGCATGCTCGCTTAGGACTACGAGCAGGTGGAGGTAGACCGCGAGCTTGCTCGCTTAGGACTACGAGCAGGTGGAGGTATACCGCGAGCTTGCTCGCTCAGGACTACGAGCAGGTGTAGGTAGACCGCGAGCTTGCTCGCTTAGGACTACGAGCAGGTGGAGGTAGACCGCGAGCATGCTCGCTCAGGACTACGAGCAGGTGGAGGTAGACCGCGAGCTTGCTCGCTTAGGACTACGAGCAGGTGGAGGTAGACCGCGAGCTTGCTCGCTTAGGACTACGAGCAGGTGGAGGTAGACCGCGAGCATGCTCGGTCAGGACTACGAGCAGGTGGAGGTAGACCGCGAGTTTGCTCGCTTAGGACTACGAGCAGGTGGAGGTAGACCGCGAGCTTGCTCGCGCTTGACCGAGAGAAACTCGCGTATAAGCTAGAGCAGGGCAGGCCGTAGGGGTAGGTAGACCACGAGCTTGCTCGCACTAGTCCAAGAGAAACACGCGCACAAGCGCGAGCAAGACTCACGGTTAACATAGAGTTTGCTCGCTGTATACATAGAGCAAATCACCCCCACCCCATTATAAAAATCGGCGTACAACCGCGAGTTTGAGCTAGAAGACCACGCGCAAGCTCTATGTTAACTGCGAGCAAACTCGATGTTAACCGCGAGTTTTAGACCTCGGGGGGGGGGGGGGGGGGGGGGTGATGCGGGTTTAGTATCCAAGGGTTTGACTGACCGCGAGCATGAAGTTTTTGCTCGAAGAAAAGGGGATCGGCGAGCAAAACTCGCGGTAAAAGTAAGCAACACGTAGGAAATGACGGCCATGCTTACTTTACCGCGAGTTGGCAAACTCGCGGTTGTGCGCGAGCGTTGCTCGCCGATCCCCTTTTCTTCGAGTTTGCACCGCGAGTTTTGGCCCGAAAAATTTTTCAGTGTTGGAGTCTTACTGTAATTTCCCTCTGCGCATGTGCAAACATGAAATGTTGACCGTTTCCTTATAACGCTTCTAACTACGCGAAAAATAGTCGTAGAGAGATGCAGTTTTGAGGATACACGCGGGTTGGATCGCAGATGGTCCCGTATCATAACGAACCTACTCAACTAGTCTATACGTTCATGTGATGCAAGTGAGGAAGCTATAGTGCCTACTCGAATTGGCAGACGTTTTTCTACATATATCAATATCCTCTGTTATCATGTACCCTTTTCGAAAAACATGTTCCATGTATCCTTGCTTTGATCCTTGATCTAAACTGTTATAATCCGGGGGTGTGGGGGTGTTCCCCACATTTCATACGACAATAAACGTACCGTCATGAACACAAACCTCTGGCGGCTAGACGCCCCCTACGGCAACGCTTTTTTTTCTTTTACGTTTCTAGGTTCGTAGATTCCGAAAATGCAATGCACGTCCGCCGTACGCCGTCCGCCGTATCACGTGTACAGGCTTCATTTTCGGTCTAAAAAATTCGTTCTTTCGCTCACATGCTCCATTTGGGCCCTAGTTGTGTCCCGAAACTTTGCAGCCCGATCGGAATAAACCAGGGGTGTTATGGGTGAAAAATGGTTTTTGTAAAATGAGCTTTTGAGGTATCTTTTTCCATGTTGTAAGGGCGAAAAGACCCCAAAAACATGGAAAACGATACCTCAAAAGCTCTAGTTACTAATATGTTACTAAAACACAAAAAGTACCTATTTTTGTGCACATTTTCACTCATAACACCCCTGGGTATATTCCGATCGGGCTGAAAAGTTTCGGGACACAACTAGGGCCCAAATAGAGCATGTGTGCGAAAGAACGACTTTTTTAGACCAAAAATGAAGCCGGTACACGTGATACGGCGGACGGCGTACGGTGTATGGCGGACGGACATTGCATTTTTGGAATCTACACACCTTGAAACGTAAAAGAAAACATTTTGAGGGGGTGATATAAAATTTTTTTGCTGAGCGATTACGTAGGTTTTATTATTCACAGAATAATAAACCAAAAGTGTCGACAGGTGAATCAAGACAATTAAATGGCACTATCAATAAATCAATTTGGGTGCCAACAATGGTGTAAACAATCAGAAATAGCTATTTCAATAATTATTGCACATGAAAGAAAGAATAGCTGAACAGCCAACATTTATGTAACTCCAGTAGAATAATGAACCCATGTGACAAGGACTTGGCAGCGTTTTTCATACGCGTAGCTCATATAGCACTCGAGGTGGGGACCGGAGTATGGAACTGCTTCCTTCATCAGCATTCATCTATTTCTCCCCACAATGAGACCGACACGGGAGGAAGTTGGAACTGAGCGAGAGCTCTGCCCTCTTCCCATTTTCCCGTCAGTCATAGCTCGTACATTCCCATCAGGCTGATGGCGATGGGGAAACTAGAACGCTCATCTACTCCCATCATCCGAGAACCGTTGGAATCCAACTAATGTAAGCGATAAATCTTCACGCAAGACAATACCAGAACTCCAACGTCTCGCGAAACCAGGTACGTCTGGTTGTCAACCCACGTCGTCATTAATATAATGAAAATAGCGGTTCGCAACC
This sequence comes from Leptopterna dolabrata, assembly GCA_954871275.1. Lineage (NCBI taxonomy): Eukaryota > Metazoa > Arthropoda > Insecta > Hemiptera > Miridae > Leptopterna > Leptopterna dolabrata. Next base: position 61,246,296 of record OX940975.1, read on the forward strand.
GATAGGCCGCGGACGCTGGCCGACTGTCTAAGCCAAGATAAAAAGCTGCAAGTTATTACACAATGGTTTATTATTTACCTGCATAGATACCCCTACAGCGTAGATACCCCCAGCAAAGCTCCAAATGGAGTACTGGAGCCGGCCCGGGAATTACAGTTTCCAAAATATGCGAAAGGATTCAATGATGCAATCGTTAATTATTTGTTGCTATTCATGAAGCATAGGTAACGTTTGTTCAAGTTAAAAAACCACCTATCAACAAAATCCAAAATAATCATCATTCTTCAGATAAAATAATATCACAGAACAACCAACTCGACTCGAATCAGGTGTTCCCTTGCAATGATATCTGGGCCGGATTTATACAGTTTCATTCACGATCATGTTGAAGAATCTCTGCAAATCATTACACAACGGTTTTATTATTTACCTTTAGATGCCCCTTCTGCGTAGATCAGTTTTCTGTAGTCAATACCTACTCTCGAGCCCCCCCCCCCCCCCCCCCCAAGGAAAGCCATAAATCGAGTACTGGAGCCAGCCCGGAATTACATTTTGGTTAATTATTCTGTATAATAAACCTATGTATACGCTCAGCAAACAATTTTTATATATAACACCCTCTCAAAATTTCTTGTTTTACGTTTGCAGGTGCGTAGGTTCCAAAAATGTGATGTCCGTCCCATCCGCCGTATCATCCATATCTACTTTATTTTTGGACTAAAAAATTCGTTCCTTCGCACACAGGCTCCATTTGGGCCCTAGCTGTGAACCGAAACTTTGCAGCCCGATCGTAATATACTCAAGGGTATTACGGGTGAAAAATTGGTGTAAAAATACGGTTTTTAGGTGTTTAGTAACATGGACTTGTGAGGTATCGTTTTCCAAGTTTGGCAGGGTGAGGAGACCAAAAAATATGAAGACGATTTTGACCAACAAACGAAGAATTTAAGGTCTGACGAAGTTTAGTTTCTAACTTAAATTTACCATAAATGTTGGTCTAAAATAGTCGTTCCTTCGCTCATAGGCTCCATTTGGGCACTAGTTGTGCTCCAAATCTCGGCAGCCCATCGGAATACACCCACGGGTGTTATGTATGGGTGGAAAAACATGCTGTTTAGGAGGTTTTCTGAAGTTTTAGTGAACATGACTTGTGAAGTATCGTATTCTATATTTTTCAGGGCGAGAAGACCGGCGAGTAACATAGGCGATAGGCTACACGATGCGTCTGAACTAAGCTGTGAGACTTCTTTCCTCTTCAACCTACAAGGCTGAAATTCGGAATGAAGCTTCTGTGAGGCTAATAGGTACGAATGGCAAAGTGCGTCCCCGCCCTGATCAGCTGAGTGAGCTCTGAGAGCTATTTCTTTCCTGTTTACCAAGAAACGCACGGGTAATCCTGCGAGTTTACCATATAAATATTGTTCAGTTACCTAATAGTTTTGAAGACATTTTTGCCATTTTCGCCCTCTGTGCGATATCTTACTGAGAACTCTACTGTTTCCCATCTTGCCTTACTGAGGCCCGGAGGTGAACGGTGTAGAGGGTAACGGTTTATACAGCGTTCTACTAAGAAACTCTCCAGGGTGACGTTCTCTCAGTGGTGAGCCAAAGCTGGAAAAGCTCTTGTCCCCCGTAATCCTCCCCCATTCATTCCGCATCAATTTACCGAAAAATACTTTCCTCTGTTTATAATTTCTTATTATAATATATATCCCCATGTCTCGAGGTGAGTGTTTTTATTCACCGTGATTCACTCTAACCTCATAAAATTACTCTGTGTCAGTGTCTGAAGTGAGCGTCTACTTCAATTGCGGACCCGTTTACTGAAAAATGTCTATAGGTACCATTCTTGTATTGATTAACTATTATACAGGAAAACAATAAAGTATGCTCAAATTTGAATTTCTACAGCAGAAAGTAGTGAACAAAACGCTGCAAATCCCTGCACAACGGTTTATTATTTTGTATAGAATACCCTTCCGTTACAGATCACAGCTCTATGTATAGATAACCCGTCTATATAATATGATATGTACTATTCTATACATATTATCTAGATCGCAGACCCTCCTTATGTTAGTACCTAACCCCGTACTCGTTACTAGGTACCTACCTAAATCACGAGTTAAATGTTGCTAAAATAATTCTGCCGATGACAAACAGTACCTAACAAAAAGAAACACACATAATGAAGTTCTGAAAAGAAATTGTTGATGAGGAGTGAAAAAAGTTGCAAAAGTACCTACCAACAAACTCCAGTCCCTTCTACGTAGATGGTATAATGAACCGTTGTGTAATAATTTACCGCTGAGTAATGATTTACCGTAGTATTAATTTACCCATCAATAATACTTCAACGTTTGTTCAAGTTTCACTACCTACCAACAAACTCCAAAAGAGCCATCATTTTTCAAATTAAATAATATCACAGAACAACCAACTCGACTTCATACTCCGCCAACATAATCAGGTGATCCCTAGCAATGATTTCATCTCCGCCAAATTTCCTATTGTGGGCGCGTCTCTGGTTACGAGATTTGGTTTGAATTGTATACAATTTCATTCACACTGGAGTCGAAAATGCCTATCGGTGCAAACTTCGGGGCCTTACTGTGAACGAACGGCTGGACGTACGACGCTCCGGATGGTCTTAAAAAACTCGCAAGTTCAAGAACTATTTAAAACCGTAAAAATATTCACGTAAAAAAATGGTATAGGCGTTTTGAAAATTTCAACCCCTATTTTGAACCCCTTAGAGATGACTCACAGTAACGTCGAGCTTCGAGGACCAACTAGACAGCGAACGGAACCTATAACCCGAATTTCATCAATTTTCTTTCATGGTAACTAAGAAAAGTGGCCCGTACGGCGTACGGCGTACGGCGGACAGACAGAAATATTTTTATTGCAGTTTTGGATTCTACATACCTTGAAACGTAAACCATCAAATTTTGAGGGGGGGTAAGAATTTTTTTTTTCATGCTCGATTCCAATGGTTCATTATTGAAAATAATAAACCAAAATCGTCAATTTATGCGGACCGTGGATTTATGTGGTAGATTGAAGAGGCCTTACAAATTCGCTAATAATTATTAAGTACATAACAGAACATTCCAGGGTCGACCTCTTTGAAGTGCCCTAAGCATAAGGTGTTCGATTTGTGACATTCAAAATAAACTTCAATATTTTCATCAATGAAGCATATTTTTCTCCTTGGAAAAAAATCTGACTACCGCCTTGAACAAGAATCTCACTACAGATATATTATTATAGTTGGTGTGGGTTGACACCAAGAGTTGATTTTGAGTTTCATCAAATTGGACTAACTTTTGTACGCGCATGCACAGAGGGTAAACGTGGGAGTCGTTGAACCCCGAGGTGGTCACTGACCCCTTTCAGTTTTTAATATATATATTTTCGAATTAGGTGGGTTTTTGGCACCAACTGTCGGTATATTAGTTATATTTCATCATTGTAGATGTGACTCAGGTAGGGTTTGTGTCAAGTTACAACCTTCCACTTCATTTCGTGATTTTTAAAAACCTGTTTGGGTGGCCTTGCATTCAGTGGGAAAGCCTGAATAGTAAGTATGACCTTTCCTCTGTTTTTGTCATTGTTGTACACATTTTCACTCAACTAAAGTTTCTATTGTGGTTCATCATATTCCTGACGAATTTCCTCGTCGAAAACACCAGTTTTTTTAAACATGCTTCTGGGAAGAGAAAAACAGGGGGGGGGGGGGGTCAACAACCACTACAACATGGTTATGCCATTTTGTGTGGTGGTTGACCCGGATGGGGGGGGGGGGGGTCAAAGGTTCCACCACACGTTGGTGGCAGGACCCTTTTTTGCTCATTTATGTATCGGTATCAGAGGAAAACTACCCCTCCTCAATCATTTTATCTAAGAAATCCTTGAAATTTCATAGCCCACGATCCCTTTATCTAGCTGCGCTACTCACCTCGTTTCCAGAGACAGGGAAAAGGGGTAGTAACCGACCACCCCTCCTACTGCGCCTACCACGCTAACGCCCTCTACGAAGGAGTAAACGTGTAGCAAGACTTTTAAGTTTTAGTTAGTTGTGTGCTGAGGTGTCAGTCTGAAGGTACCTAAATACATAATTTGTGCTTCCCCAAAATATAAAAACTACCTATCGTGTTCAAAACGAATCTTTCTTGAACATTACCCCTCCTTTTGGTATATTAAGAGTGATTTTCGATATCGGAAGTGGGATTGTTATAATTTCACAACCGTGAATTGAGTGTTGTTTTCCTTTGTGTTTTTTCCGTTTAACGCAAGTGACGCGCACCGCATTTTAATTTATCAATCGCGGGTTCTAATCAGCGTGGAAAGATGACGGAAGCTGATAACAACCAACCACAGCATCTTGTGGAGGAGCATGAACAGGCCGAAGACACGCCTATTGATCAAACTCCGCAGGGTTCCCAGCCACTGCTCCTGACTGAACTCTCTGAACTTCTAGGAGCACTTCCGACAATCAGCCTATCTACGTTAAAATTTGCCGAGTTTGACCCAGCTAAGACTCTACCACGAATATGGTTGAAAACTGCCGAAATGATGATGAGCGGACGGACTACACAGTCGGAACTCGCATTAGCGGAACTCAGTCCGAAACCAGCCATTAGAAAGAAACTGTGGTGCGATCGCTGCAAAAAGGACTATCACGACTGGACAGTTTACTACAGCAACCACAAAAGCGTCACAGGACATCCCCTAGCAAAGACGAACTCCAACCCGCCCGCCTCCAGGCCCACTCAGGAGAGACGGTAAACTCCTGTTCCGTGACAAAAAAATAATACAATAATCCGGTATTGGTCCGGATAATCAGGTATATACAATTTGACAGGTATTGGTACGGAAATTTCTCGTGAACGAACAAATAAATCTCTGTCGTTATTACTGTGAATAATACTCCAGTTTAATTTTTATACTGTCCCACAAGGAGTAGTGTCACATGAAATCCAAGTAGGAAATGCCATTTTAGATTAGCTGTTTTGCAAGATCTATAACATTGTAAAATTGGAAGAGAAAGCAGAAATCAGAAATTAAAATCTAAATATTTTCAAAATAAATAAACTGAGCAATTTCTCACATAACTGAATCAAATTCGTCGGAAAATGAAAAAGTATAAAATTATCGTGATGTTCGTCCAGTACAAAATCAACATGAATGGTAGATTCCGTGCAAAACCCCTGTAATTGTTTTGCAGATAGAATCAGTAGCTTTGACGGAGAGAAATTCCTCCCGACCACGCGTTATACAAGGATCTGTAACATATGATCCGAACTTGGAAACATTTCATCCCGAAACCGAAGAACTATTTACAGATTTGATTATTCACGTTATCGGGAAAATAGGCTAATAGTTTTACTGGAGGTTTGCCCCGACGACAAGTGACAACTGCCGAATTTCAAGTTAAACTGACCGATCCCAATAAAATAGTTTATACGCGCCCTTACCCGTTACATCCACGTGATCGCGATGCGGTTCATAGTTATATAAAAGAATTGCTAGATGCCTCCATCTTTCAATTACATTAACGGGCATTATAGAAGAAAGTACAAGTCCATATTCTTTCCCAATACTGATTAGAGGATCAGATAGCTAGATTAGCTGGTTATTCGTATTTTACATCCCTTGACGATGCATCGAGATTGTATGCTATTCCGGTAGAAGAAAAGTCACGAAAAATCTTAGCTTTTCAGATGCCGATGGTGATTATCAATATCGACGCCTTGCGATTGGCATTCGTAACGCGTCTTGCGTTTATCAACTTGTTTTGAGTTCCACAGTCACTTCATTTTTCCCCATTGAACTTTTAACAGGCCGTAAGCCGAATCTCCCGCTCTAATTTAAGCTAAATTCGTGATACCTATTAATAATGGTAGCCTAATTCCAAGATGAGACAAGTAATCCGTGGATTACACAAGAACAAATGTTTTGTTCACATTCCACCTCTTCAGACTTCTCGTTCTCTAGGTGCCTCAATCAGTGGTTTTGGCGCCTCCCAGCCCGTCTCTTCTTAACTCCTTCATTCTCTAATGGAAGGGGTAAGGTTGGTCAGGCTATTTCACGAAGAGGCCTCCGCCTAGCAGCATTGTCCATCATAACTTTCCTTCAGGGGTTAATTGATTAATAGTGTAATTCAATTTCACCCCCCCCCCAACCCCCCCCCCCCCTGTAACAATGTACAGGGAACCTGAATGACTAATTGGATGGTCCCATGCACAGAGGACTTAACTAGATTGAAGCAATTCAAATAATATCACACCAAAAGCCCATTTACCTTGGGCCGGGTCTCCATGACGATTACTTCACTGTGGGAGGAGCAGCACCTTATCATACAGTTCAACATAGAACCTAAACTCCGAAGTCAATTTCAATTATTTCAACTAGTTTGGAACCTGAACATGGCATTCATTTGAAATAAACTCCGAGGAATACGTCGAATAAGCCAAGTTTTCTAAATTCAGAAGGCGAATGATTATTGTAATGGTTCCATTTCCAGGCTTCCGATTTCTAATAAATACCACCATAATTTTGACTTCTTCGCCTCAAAATGGATAAAACCAGGCATTATTCGAATTTTTCAGTTACCTAAATCTTTTCATCACACTATCTAATAACATTATTACACGTTATAGTTTTGACATTTAAGTAAATGTCCGAACACCATAATTATTGATTCAGCAAGGTTCAACCATCCCATGTGTATTTTGTTAGGTATACAGTAGGTACCAGAGAGTTTCAATGCATAATATTGCCACTGTTTTCAGAGAAAATTTGAGACAGAATGGACAAAAATTCATCATGGAAACCTACCTAAATGTAAAATAACGCTTCACTATTCTTCAACAATTTTCAACTTTTGCAAAACCAGGTTTTCGTGTAAGATTTTCGAGTTTTAAGAAACGTGTTGAGTATCTGGAGGATCAAAATGGGAACCCCAGTTGTACCAGTATTTTAACATTTCCACTGAGCCTTGATATTTTTTTCTCAGATTTAAACCAAAATTTTAAACAGAAAAACTAGGATCGTTCAACTTTGTGTGACGCCCTGTGTACGTAGGTACATTCAACACAGACCGCACTATCAGATAATGAAAAACTAATAATTTATTACATTTAATTCAACGTGACTACTTTACCTTGAAAAGAGTCAACTTATAACAAATTAATAGACAGTTGTTCGGCGATCCAAGAGGGAAATAATAGGGTTAAAATTCACGCTGAATCAAACTGATTGAGAATCTTGATGTTGTTTTGGGCAAACCTAACTGTAATTGTTGGAACAGTCAAGTAGTTCCCCCAATGGCGAGGAGACAAGTCCTTTGCGGTATCAAGCCGCCTGAGGGGATTGTGGTGTTGGGATCACACAATGAAAGTCAACCTTCTCTCCGTTAGTCGCTTTGGCCAAAGGGATGCAGAGCAGGGGAAGGATTCTCCCATCTCTTCCAACCATCTAATTTACTGCCGCACCGTCCGATCAGGTTCACCTAACAGATAAACATCAAATATTACCCCCTTCCTCGCCGCGGGGTTTCACCCTATTTTCCTGTGCGTATAGAGATCCAGCCATCGGCCCAGGGCAGGCACGATGAATTTCCATTACTTCCCGGCCGTCATACTATTCGAGCTCACTTCCTTTTTGGAGGCAGTCCCCCCCCCCCCCTCCCCCCCAAAACAACCCCCCAAACCGGTACCCATCGTCAAATTATTATGTATACTGAACCCGCCATCAAACCGGATGGGATCTAACCCTCGGTCATGTAAATCGGTCCCATGGGCCGAACCTATTAACCTCTCACTCAAAACACCCAATTTTTCCCCTCTCATTGACTACCAGCATCCAGCAACATCCCACTCACTTATGGACTACGGAGTGGCGGATAAAGATTTTAAAGGGGAGGGGGGGGGGGGGCTAACTGGGAAAATATTTGAAAAAATCCTAACCCATGATGTACATTATGGTTTTTTAAATCGACATCAAAGTTCATTATTTCAAATGAAATCTTCACACTTTCTCTATAGTATGATGGTTTATGAAACACCAGTTGCTCTGTGATACTATTTCATTTGAAGATGATGGCTCTTTTGGATTTGGTTGACAAGTAATTTTGCAACTTGAACAAACTTTATGCTTCATGAATAACATCAAATAATTAATTACTGAATTATTGAATCCCACGCATTTTCATGAAATATAATTCCCCGGCTGGCTCCAGTTCTCGACTTGTGGCTTTCCCGGGACGAGGTCAAGGGTAGGTATTGATCACAGAAAACAGTTATCTACGGTGAAGGAGAATCTATGCAGATCAATTATTACACAACGGTTTATGCTTACCTTATGCTTCAGGAATAAAAACAAATAATATTAACGATTGAATTATTGAATCCCGCGCATTTTTATCAAAATATAATTCCCGTGCAGGCTCCAGTATTGATTTAAAGCTTTCCTTGGAGGAAATACCGACCACAAGGAACCGATCTACGCAGAAGGGGCATCTATACAGGTTCTTACTTGCATCTATACAGGTTCTTACACAACGGTTTATAATTGTGCATTATGCTTCATGTATAACAACAAATAATAATTACCTAATGATTGGATTACTGAATTCCTCGCGTTTTTTGAAAGTGCAATTCCCTGGCCGGTTCCAGTACGCGATTTATGGCTTTCCTGGGGAGAGCGCGAGAGTAGGTATTGACCATAGAAAACAGCTATCTACGCAGAAGGGGCATCTGTACAGGTAAATAATAAACGGTTGTGCAATAATTTGCAGCGTTTTCTAATTGGTTTCCCAATCCAATAATGAACCTTTCGAATCGAGCATCACAATTTTATCCCCCCCCCCCTCCCGCGTAAATTTGATGGTTTCCGTTTCAAGGTACGTGTTGGTAAGTACTGAGAATGAGTGGTTACTTCAGTGATACTTTACCATTCCACTCACTCTGTGTTTCTTGCTTGTGCACTAATGAATGTTTCAAACTCGAATTGTAAATGTTCAATGGACCTACTTATTATCATGCTATAAGCCGATCAACAAACACCGTACAAATACAAAACCACCACTCAGTTAAAATTTTATGACTACAAAGCAGGAGTAGGTAGGTACATCAAACGCGTTCATGAATTTACCAGTAAATCGATTCTGAAGATTAATTGAAAGAGGCGTTCGATGTGGAAACAACCAAAATAACAGCCGCTTGGGAATGTAGCGATGATTCGGGTATAATTGAATTAAAGGCGTTTAAAAGCGCTTCCACTTTAAATAATTAACGCAGCTCAGTTAAAAGGCCTTTTAACTCAGGCGAGAGGTGCTGGGGCTGAGATACGTTTGTAAAGAAGCGCTTAAAAGAAGGGGTCGCTCCAAAAGTGGGGGAAAGAGAAAAGGAGTCCAACTTGAATGTTATTGTTTTTGGGGGTGAGTTGGAAGGGGGTTTGGGGACTCGAGATGGAGAAGGGCGGTAGATTAGCTGCTCTTGAATTCGAGGTCCAGACTTGGAAAGAAGAAGCCGAGAAAGTGTCGTTGTACAACTTCACTCTTAGCAATCATGATCCGCAAGTTATCGTACCGATCCGACCCCTCATTCAATGATTCATGAAAACAGTATTCTCAAATGTGCTTTCCTACCAACCGCTAGAACTACTAATAGGTACTATTATTTTTTAGCATGGAACATGCTTTAGCCTTGGACTAACTAGCCGAAAAACGTTACACGGGATGGGTGACGCGGAAGTGGAACGAAATTTTAACAATGATTTTCACTTACAACCGAGTAGTTGCTAGGGAAATGAAACTTCTTTCATTTTCATCGGACAAAAATCGTTTTCCATTCGTTGGAAAGCTCTTGATTTATCACGAATGTATTTCGTATTTGTTCTTGGTATTTATATCCTAGTTTCATAATATAACTATATAAATGAATGTTGTAAATGGATAGTAAACAATGACGCTTGTTTGGTTGTCACTTGGTTGTAGTAAACTACGCGGCTAAAGCATGTTCCATGTTTCTTGAATTTTAGCCGTAGGCTCTAAGCAGTAAGCATCCGGGGGTCCAGGGGGCTTGCCCCCTGGCGAGGCGCGGAGCGCCGAGTTTTTAAATGATCATGTTCGAATGGCGGAAACCACAGCCAAACACCGTATCGAAACAGTCCCCATCATCACAGAAACCAGGCTGCTCACTGAAGGCATGCCATCGACAGGCCGTGACATATAGCTGGATATAGTTCACTAAGTCGCCTCCTTCAGCCTTTGACATGCGCCCAAAAGACCGCTCCCAGCGCGTGCAGCAACGAGGCAAATGACGGGTAAATTGCTGCTGTAGCAAAATTACAGCATCTTTCTTGGAAAAAACGCTGCAAATTTGCAAATTATTACACAACGGTTTATTATTCACCTGTATAGTTCTGAGCAGATCACTGTTTTCTTTGATCAATAACTACCCTCGAGCTTCCCCTAGGCCCTACATCGAGTAATGGAGCCAGCCCGGGAATTACAGTTTCACAAAAATGCGGGGGATTCAATAACTCAATCATAAATATTATTTATTCATGAAGCGTAACTACTGTTCAGGTTACCAAAGTACCTATCAACCAAATCCACAAGAGCAGTCATTCTTCAAATGAAATAATATCACAGAACAACCATCTCGACTTCATACAGCCATCCGTGATAACAATAAGGTGTTCCACAGCAATGATATCTGGACCGGATTTATGCCGTTTCATTCACTATCATGTTGATGAAGCTTCTCGATGCAAACAAAAGGCTCGTCGTAAAAAATGCTTTACTTTGAGATCAATTTAAAAACGCAAACAAAAGCACACCCTTCTACTGCGTTTTCGCGCTCCGGCGTTCTGAAAATTTCAACCCATAATTTTCACCCCTTAGAGGTGACTGGCAGTAACGCCGAGCTTCGCAGACCAATTAGACCCCAAATGGGACCTACAAACCGAATTTCATTACTACTAGGAAAAGTGCGAAGCATGGTGGACGGACAGAATTTGTTTTATTCCATTTTCGGATAATACCTTGAAAAGAAAACCAAAAAATTTTTAGGGTGTTGGGGGGTCTTGCTTATTCCAAAGGTTCATTATTGAAAATAATAAACCAAAACAGAGAACTTTCCTTGGTGAATTGAGAAAAATGAAAGAATCCCGAAGAGTCCGATACAAAAGTTAGACTGCTCAGCTAAATGTTATGAGAAACTTGGCGCCGGACTACGATCCTTGGTTTTTGCAGCTTCCGGTGCGGTTACTAAAACCCGTCTGGAATGACAACGGTTCAGTACAACTTCAAATATTCCTCATCCACAGTGGAACCTGTAAGTTATTTCTTGTTCAGCTGATCCAAGACTGGATTGGAAGGCCGTTTATTTTGGTTTATTATTTCCAATATCTCATCAATGTCTGTCTTCTACTTTCGAATCGAGCATGAGACCCCCCCCCCCCCCCCCCCTCTCAAAATTTGATGGTTTACGATTCAGTGTACATAGAATGGAATCCGGAAATGGAATTTAAACAAATTCGTCCGTCCGCCGTATGCCGTCCTCCGTCCTTCGCACTTCCTTTACTTACCTACCATGAACGAAAATTAATGAAATTTGGTTTGTATTGCGTTTGGGGTCTAGATGGTCTGCGAAACTCGGCGATAATGTCATGTCTAAGGGATGAAAAATAGGGACTGACATTTCCAGGATGCTGTTGTCTCGAGTTTTTGTACGTTTCAAATAGGTCTCGATCTTCTTATTTTTTGAGACCACCCTGGGGCACGTACGTCCAGCAGTTCGTTCACAGTGAGGCGCTCAAGTTGCCCCGAAAAGCTTCAACATTATCGTGAATGAACCAGGCCTACTCTTGATCACTTACTAAGGTTATGAAGTTAAATTTAAATGGCGCATTTCGGTTGAATGTTAATTTGTGTTTTGTGTTTTATGATTGTTTTCATTGTAACAAATAAATAAGAATACAATTCTAATTCTTACTCTAGTTAGAAAAATGTTGACGAACGGTCTGAGAAAATTCTGCTCTAGTGGCAATTTGAGTTATCGACAGGTGATCATGAATTGATTGATCTCACGGGGAACAATACTGCTGAAAATGCACGTTCATTCTGAAAGATTGTAGAATCAGTAGGCGAACTGCTCCCATTCATAATAGGCAAGTACAATGGATTATCACTTACACGTTTCCTTGTGTCTTGAGCTGAAATTTGAGTTATCCACATGTGAACATGATCCAATTGACATTAACCCCATGCAATAGAACTATTCTTGGAGGAGGAGGATCGATCCCACGTAGAATAAGTTATTGCAGAGAACGCACATTTATTCTTGAAGCATTGCGAGATCAGAGTGCGAACGGATTGTTCTTCCAGCTACTCTCATTCATAATGTATTGGATTTTCACTTTGGCATTTCCATGGGTCTGGAACCGCTCTCTAAACAAGGGGAACAGCTCCCTCACAGAAAGTCCCGTCCATAACTGATGTCGGAGATCTGGCTTGTCTGAAGGGCGTCCCAGGGAAAAGCCGTAGAATGCCCTTAGCCCTTGATGAGGTTGTTTCTTGTTCGGGTTGAGTAATGTTACCTCCACTAATAACCGGCGAGCAGACCCTTGCTTCCTATTAACACCTCTAAAAACTCTCGGTTCTAATACCATTTTCCTTAGGTCATTACGGCGTACTCCAAGCGACCCCACAACGGCTCCCTATCCAAGACCAAGAGGAATTAATTCGTGAAGGCTTTCTACAGCTGGCGCTATACTATTAAAACACTTCATACTCTTTATAGTTATACCCGCCCGTTTTATTTTCAATTCCTCCTTCTCCAAATTAATTTCCCATACTGCAGTAGGTACAATATGTTCCGCGTCAAATATTACTTGTTTCAAATTAAACTGTAATAATACCTGACGAATAAGTGTTTAGAATCATGCAACTACGTTTTAGTTATGAGATCCAAAATATATAATTATAAAGTGAACTGATTTCCTGTGAACTGGTTTCTTGTGCCAGGTCTTCAAGCTTTCATTGAATTATTGAATCCTGCGCATAACAGTAATTTCCGGGCCGGCTCCAATACTCGATTTAGCACATGCCCGGAGGGAGCACGCGGGTAGGTATTGCGAGGGTAGGTCTGCGATTCACCTAATATGTATAGAGTAGTACATATTATATTATAAAGACGGGTTATCTATACAGAGAGCTGTGATCTGTAACAGAAGGGTATTCTGTACAAAATAATAAACCGTTGTGTAATAATTTGCAGATTTTTTTCCCAATCCATTTTTGGATTCTACGTGCCTACCTTGAAACGGAAAGCATCAAATCTTGACGGGAGGTTATTTATTTTTTTTTTTAATGTTCGATTCCTAAGGTTTATTACTGAAAATTATTTTTAAAACGCTGCAAATCCCTGCACAACGGTTTATTATTTTGTACAGAATACCCTTCTGTTACAGATCACAGCTCTCTGTATAGATAACCCGTCTATATAATATAATTATGTACTACTCTATACATATTAAGTGAATCGCAGACCCTCCGTAGGTTGGTACCTAAACCCTTACTCCTTACTACGTACCTACCTAAATCACGAGTTAAATGTTGCTAAAATAATACAGCCGATGACAAACAGTAACTAAAACGGCAAAAAGAAACGCAAATAATGAAGTTCTAAAGGAAAATTGTTGATGTGGAGTGAAATAGATGCCCCTTCTGGGTAGATCACTGGTTTCTGTGGTCAATACCTATAATGAACCGTTGTGTAATAACTTGCCCATCAATAATACTTCAACAGTTGTTCAAGTTGCAAAAGTACCGATCAGCAAAATCCAGCACCGTCTTGGTAGATGAACCGTTGTGTAATAATTTACAATTGTGTAATAATTTACCCGTCAATAATACTTCAACGTTTGTTCAAGTTTCACAAGTACCTACCAACAAAATCCAATAGTCCATCACTTATCAAATGAAATAATATCGCAGAACAACCAACTTGACTTCATACAGCCATCCTTGATTATAATCAGGTGCTCCCTAGTGATGATATCCCGGCCCGATTTATACCGTTTGATTCACGAACGTGTTGACGAAGCTTTTTGGTGCACACGAACGGGTGGACGTACAATGCTCGGGGTGGTCTCAAAAAATTGATTAGCTCAAGACAAATTTAATAACGTAAAAAAACCATACCCTCCCATAGAAAGTTTTTTAGCTACGGCGTTCTGAAAATTTCAACCCCCATTTTGAACCCCTTAGAGATGACTGACAGTAACGTGGAACTTCGAGGACCAACAAGACCCCAAACGGAACCCATAACCCGAATTTCATCAATTTTTTTTTCATGGTAACTACGAAAAGTGGCCAGTACGGCGTACGGCGTACGGCGGGCAGACAGAAATATTTTTATTGCATTTTCGGATTCTACATACCTTGAAACGTAAACCATCAAATTTTGAGGGGGGTTAGATTTTTTTTTTCATGCTCGATTCCAATGGTTCATTATTGACAATAATAAACCAAAATGACAAATTTTCAGTGATAACTACAAATGTCTGCTAAAAACCCGAAAGAAGTCTGATCCATCTCAATAATATGCGCTTCCAGACGAAATAAATAACTCGCGATGAAACCGTGGGAATCAATTTTTAAATAAAAACGCAGTTATTCAAAGGTTGTACAGCTATTTTCACTAATATACAAAAAATGTAGTGTACCGACTTCGTCAGAACAAACAATTACTTTCAAATGTCTGTACTCCTCATTCAACTAGTCATTCAGCAAGACCACATGTACAATTTTTCCAATTTTGTATTTCAATCATTTTTATCATATTCAGATGTTTGAACCCTTCGTTAACTGAAATTTGACTCTTTATTTTTTAAGAAAATATTTTCAACTAGGTACTTCTACTAGGATTCAGTCTTTATATGTGTCGAGTCACCGTTCGAAACCTCTCTTGGCTATTCATAAATATGCATATTTCGATCATTTTTACAATCACGTATTTGAAAATGGCTCACCTTTGAAATCATCCGTATCATTTTCTTCAGTCTTGTCTCCAGCTCAACTATTGCAATTCGCCAACACGATGTGCTCGATATCTACCTACTTGAACCATTGCATTTTTTGGATGACTAAAGTAGTCTTTTTCTGCCTCTATTCATAATTTTATAAAATTAATGTACAACATAAATTTTTGGAGATTTTTAGCTGTATTTACCTATATTGAGGAATTTTTGATCCCCAAAAACTCAGTTTTGAATACCGTCAAACTCATCCTTTCATTTGCCATTTTACAAAAATCTGCAATTTACACTCGTAGCCAAGGTCCAGAAGGACAAATATTTGTATTTTAAAAAAATTAAAAACCGAGGATTCGAATCATCAAATGATCAGAAACGGAAACTTTTTTTGTTTCAAAATTAACTTATGCACCTACATACTAAAAATTCTGAACCCCAACTGAAATAGCTTATTTTCTTTGAAAATTCCTTTGAAAAAACTAAATTAGGCAGATAGGTACTGAATACAAAATTAGTTTAAAAGCCGATTCTGGAAACACTACATGTCAACAAACCTCCCATGGCGAGGGGACAAATTGAATGATCCCAATCCTTGGAATATTTCTTCCTCACTACCGGAAGGTAAAAAAAGTCCTCTAAAATGAAAATGTTCACTATCATTTTGCGTTTCAGACATCAAGGAACATTTCTGGTTCCTTATCTGTCTGTCTGCCTGCCTGCCTGTGTGTCTGTGTCTCTGTGGTCAAGTCGTTGTAACGCCCATAAATACCCGAAATAATAGTGAAAACGGGCTGAAATTTCGAGGATAAGTGCGGGTTGTGTCAAAGATGGTCCACTCCCAAAATCATCGAAAAAACACAGTAACTTTCGTCTGCGCATGCGCAAACTTGAAATACTTGAAACGCCCATAACTACCTTAAATATCATTGAAATGAGTTCAAACCTGGAGGATAGATCAGGAATCATATTTTGATAGTTCCGTACGAATTTCACTGGATCGTACTGTAACTTCAACCTGCACATGCGCGAACATGAAATATTGACCATTTCCTTGTAACGCTTTTCACTATGCGACATACAGTCGTAGAGAACTGAAATTTTGAGGGTACATGCGGGTTAGATCGCAGATGGTCCCGCATCAAAACCATTGATATCGTACCGTAACTTTCGTCTGCGCATGCGCAAAAGTGAAATATTTGGAACGCCCATAATTACCTTAAGTATAGTTGAAAGGAGTTCAAACGTGGAGCGTCGATCAGGAGTAATACTTTGATAGTTCCACATGAATTTCATTTAATCATACAGTAACTTTCGTCTGCGCATGCACGAACATTAAATGTAGAAAAAATGTAGGAAATGTTTGATTCATTACGCATATTAGGTATTTTATTACTACTCCATTTATTTATATTCAATCATTTTGACTCATAATTTTTTTAACGACTGGCTCTATACGTCCACGTTACAATAAGTGATGAAGCTATACTGCCCACCCAACTTGGCAGACGTTTCGTTGTGACGTGTTGGGACATTGAGCTGACCGGTCTAAGACAACAGGAGACAAAGGGGAGCGACAGGACTCGAGTCGGGCGAGGGAGATAATTGACGAGTTTCATTCATGAGACCATAAATGTTTAACAAGGAGAAGGCCTCGCCTCGATCACAAGTTCCCTCGTAAACAAAGTAGCGCTCATCGCTTATTAAAGGACGCGAAGTGTGCTGTACTGTTGATTCGACCGTCGGGTTCCGCTGTTCCTCCCGACTCGATGGTACTTTTGCAGGGGTCCGTCGTCGGTTACCTCTGGACCAGTTTTGGTGTTGGCCGTTGAGTAACTCCCGGAATAGCCGATGCCGTTCGGTCCTTTCGGAAGCAGGTGAGCGTTGGCGAATTTATCATTTTCGCGATTATTTAACGCGAACTCTCTCACGACCGCTGCTTTATGGAGATGATAATTAAAATTCATTTGAGTGCGTGATAAATAACCACAAACAAACCATTTGATCATGAGAACGCTGTGAATTATTACAATACGGTATAATAATTTCCTGTACGCAGGTACCCCTTCCGCGTAGATCACTGAATTCCTATTAACGTGCGGTGGATAGCTACCCACCTAACCACGCTTACACATACACAAACGCACATTTTCAAAATGAATCGTGACTTGAGACAGAAAAAGATCATTTCAATCATGGTTTCCAGTCATGCAGCAGCATGAACATTTTTTTATTTTTTCTATTCATCGAATTTTAAAAAGAACTGCTCATAATAACGTGACATTTAAATCTTTTTGACCTGTAATACCTTGTTATCTCGTCACAATTATTTGGAGGGAATTACTATGAATGATCATTTGGATTTACCTACCTATGTCTATAGTGAAGCGTGGAATGAAAATGAATAAATCAAGGGGCTAGAGAGAGTGACGGAGGTCTGAGTTACTTCGACCCCCTTCCGAGTGGCCTAACAGAACTGTAAACCCCCTAAGGCACACCAATAACCAACGCCATTCCTCGACATTGCGGGAGAGGTATCGATGTTTTCAGTCTGTTATTCACTCAACGTTTTCAACTGAGTCCAACTCGTAATAATTTACGGTTTTTAGACATTTTTGACCCTCTAAAACCGAAACCCCCTCTTTTTTTTATAAATCATATTTTTGACTATCTATTTACCGAAATAGTACTTTTATTCTCGAGTCGTCATTATATACATTTTTGGTAATTTTCTATTAATTTTGGGTGAATTTGGAAATTTTTAGTGAATTTTGAGTTCTGATCCAATTTTAGTGAGTTTTGAGTTTTGGGCCGATCCAATCTTGAGCTGTGAACCAATTTTTAGTGAATTTTGACTATGGGTCCAATTTTTGGTAAATTTTGTGTTGGATCCAATTTTAGTAAATTTTGAATTTTGATCCAGTGAATATTAAGATGATGTTGAAACTTTTTCGGTTCATGTGGAATTCACACATTCTCTCTATGACTGAACCGGTCCATAACTTGTAATAGAACTCCCCAAGTTGATGGATTAAAAATGCTCTAAACCGTGTTTGGCAATGGAATTGTATTCAAAGCTACGAAACTGAAATTCGGAAGCCATTGCAATTGCGTCTTTTCTTCGCAAGTCCGCTAACAATCCGAAGTACTCGATGAAAATGATTTGGAATTGCCAGGTGACAAAATGGTTTGTAACCAACAGTTACAGTGCAACAAGGTATTTCCACGATTTCAAAGCGGTTTTGTCGTCTTAGCTTCGGTTCAACATTATTGAACTGGAGGTTAACTACTGATTGGAAACCATCGTCATATTTGCGGAAAGACACCGCCGGATATTTGACTCCCCTCTCGCCCTACTGCGAGTCCTCCTGCCCCGAGACACCGTCGCCCTTTTGACTTCGACGCTTTTCCCCTCTTTTACAAGCTGTTGGCTCTTCGAAAAAACAATCGCATGTTCCCGACTCTTTTTCTCCGGCACCCCCCCCCCCCCCCCCCCCCCCATTCCTTCCACAGCTTTGACCAAACACGGAGAAAACAAAAGCTGGCCGAAGGGGAGAAAACCGCTGTGAAATGGCAACTGGCAGCTTGCCACTCTGTTCTGCTATCCATTGTTCGATCCGCTATTGATCTATCCAATTGCGTTAATTATCCAACTCTTTTTCACGAGAGAAGCTCCGAACTTGGTTTGTTCCGGACGTTCCAATCCACCTGTGATTGAATTGGCCAATGTTTTCTTTTTGGTGGAAGCATCCAGGACGCGTTCCGCTACATGAAATCTTTTCCAATCAGAATGAAAAAAAAAAAAAAAAAACCACCGAAATATTAGTCGGTAACCTAATGAAAGTTCAAAGTGAGCGAGTTCCATGAATAAAGTGAGGGTCAACTTATAGTTTGGAGGTCAAACCTAGCTTTAAAAAGTAAACAAATAAAATAAATGAAATAAATGAAACAAATAAAACAAATTAAATAAATGAAACAAATGAAACAAATAAAATAAATAAATACATTCTGCAAATGTGATATAAAATGGAGAATCGACGCAGGAAAAGACTAGTTATTTCAATAACAAAATCAAGAAAAGAGGGAGCTAATTTCATTTTTATTCTTTGGGGGTGAAAAATTGCAAAAGTTCAATTTTTTAGGATGAGGTTGAGCAGTAAGAGTTGGATATTGATCCCCCTCCACTCGCACCCAACTTGGTTAATACAATGGTAAACAACTTGTGATTGCACAAATAATAGTGAGCCGTTCATCCTTTCGGTGAGAAATTGTACGGGTACATCCACTCATCTGTTCTCAAAAAAAGGCCCAAGGTTACTCGGGAGTAAACCCTTATTAGAGAGTCCAGTAGAAGGAACATTAATACCGAAAGAAAACCGGTGTCAGTTTGTAGATAATCGTGAAAGAGTGCGATCTCTGTTACTCCGAGGGGCCCCCATCCTCGAAAAAGAGAACGGGACACGCGTGGCCAGATTAACAAACATTTGATAGCGTTATGAGTGCCAACCTGACAGATTTAATTTTCTTGTAATTCAAACGGCATACCTTTGCTAACATCCAAGTGAGGACTATTCAAATTAAATGCCCATAGAAAAATAAAATTCTGATTAGGTCCACTAAATGCAACACCGCGGTGAGAAACGCAGGAGAGAAGGAAACAAATTAGAGCTGGCTCTCAAGCTCAGAAAAATGTACTGGTGAATAGGCAGAAGTTAAAAGTTGTCAGTGTAAAACGAATTATCACTGTACGATCAAGACACACGCATGTGACTTGATCCCTGTAATAAACATACGGATACTCGGAGTTTATAAAAATTTTCATAAAAAACTATTGGATCCCGATTCTACGCATGGAATCGAATTACCATTTGAAATTTCTGACCAGATAGCCTAAATGGGCATAAAACGGCAACGCACCCTCAATTTCAACGACATCACCGATCGAATGAATTATGGCCTTTCTATGTACCTATTGTGCAAATTACAGGTGAAAAATGCATTTTATTGCAACCCAGGAACCCCATGCTCCAATCCAAGTTTGCCTAGGAGGCTATGAATGGATTCGAAGTCCAACTATGGAAGAAATAAATAGAAAAAGATGAATCATACCGATCGATCAATTAGAAAGAAAAGTGCGGAGCCTTCGGGCAGAGTGATTGATGATATCGGCGAAGCTCATTTCAGAGCGAGGAGGCAGTTGAGAGGTGACCCAGGAAGGTTGGAAACCCAGTGGGACCTTCCTTATACACCGATATATCTCGTCCTCATTACACCTTCCAGCCTTTTAGCACGCCACCGAGTGATCACGTGATCAATCCAAACCTTACTTTCACGGCTGAAACTATCCTTGCAGCCCGTTTTCTTCCATTCCGTTGGGGGGGTTCTTTTTTTTCCATCCTCTTCGACCACCTTGGTTTAAAGGGTTCTCACCCCTCGAAAACCCCCCCCCCCCCTTTTTTCCTCCTTGCCCTTCCCTTGACTCAATGGGGCTAACGAAATTACTTGCCAGCATGAAATGCGATCCTCTTTTAACACCTTAATTTGAAGAAACAAATTGGATCTTCCTAATTAGTGAGAAGAAAATACAATTGTAGGTTAATCCTATCCTTCGTCCCCCGGCGGACATTTCTTTTGAAGTAAGATTACTCGTGAACAGCAGTAACCATACTGTTAAATTAGTTTTCTAGGCCTAACTATGACTTCTGCCCTCATAATATCTACTTTGCAAGAGCATCATGGCAATAAAGATTTATATTTATTGCGTCCGTGTCTGTCAAGTTAGGAAAAACTTGTTTTTATTTTTCAAGAGAAACAATTTTTTTGTCTCCAAAATTAAAATTTCGACTCACGTTTTCTGAAAAAATTAGGTTTGGTGTCTATTCGTCTCTGTGTCCGCAAATCCTTGCTACAGCATAACTTCCTAAATTCAAATGCAATTCTGCAGAAAATTCCAGGACCCAAGATGGTTCCGAGTTGGGCCCTAGATCGTCCGCGATGAATTTGAACGATTAGATCAATGGTAGGATCACTAGGCATGCGCAAACGGAATTCAAACTACTCCACTCCTTACGATTTCGCTGAAATTAGGTGGATGGGGTAGTGTTGTAGCTTTCAGATGGTCCCGTATGAACTTCAAAACTACCGGGTCATTCGTTTGGCCACTGTGCATGCGCCCTTTGAATTATATCTTATAATGTAATTCATACGTTTAACTGATCTACAAGATTGTGTTTTCGCTACGAAGAAGCTATCTGTCAAACTTGACAGATGTTTTACTATTATTGAGGAGTCAGCGAGAACTCAGCATACAGCGATTAGTGGATTTTATTAAAATTTACAAAGATATTCTGGTGTTGGTACACTATTTCCCTATGTCAAGAGTGATGTCCTCAGAATTTCAAACGTTTCAATCGAACGATCTAAATTTTATTCATTTGAACTATTCAACACACCATCTAACACCAGCAATAAAAAAATAATAGCGTCATGTGGGTTCTGTAATACCCCAAGTTGGCTACAGGGATCCTTACACGAACAAAAATAAAAATAAAAGAAGACGAGACGAAATTTTCATACAACCAGAAGCGACCGAAGGAACTACGCCAGTCGTCGAGTTTTTGCAGAGCTGTGCTGACGGACATGGAGTGTTCCAAGTCCACCCGAGGCATGACTTCCGAGGGACTTACCCGGGTCTTTCGCTCATCATCCTACACCAGAAGGTCAGATCTGCACAATGGTAATCCATTTCCGATCATATGAAACAGTCACGCGCGTAATCGCGTAAAAATCGCGTAAAATCGCGAAGCCAGTCGTCCAGACATATTTCTCCAATGCAGCTTTCTTAATCTGTGTGCTGGAGAGGTAATTAGCATGCATCATTTCATTGTCATCTTAAATAAACTTCTCGGTCAAGTAAGATCTGCCCGTGAGTATTTATAGAGAGATCACCCAAGTAGTCCCCCTCAGTCAGAGAGTCGTTAATAAACCGCCTTCACAGTTCGGAACAAAATGCTGTCCGTCACATAGAACTCCTATTCTTTAGTAAGACATTTCTGCCCGTAAAAAAAATAAAAAATAAAAAGAAACCGTCATGATGAGACTGAGTTTGTTATAATTACTGGAAACATTTCTACCCCCCCCCCCCCCATGGTTTTAGTTTCAAGGTAGGGCCTACGTAGAACTCGAAAATGGAATAAATAATTTCTGTCCGTCCGTCGTGTGCTGTCCGCAGCACTTCGCACTTTCCTTAGTTACCACGAACGAAAATTAATGAAATTCGGTATGTGGGTCCCATCTGGGGTCTAGTAGCTCCGCGAAGCTCGGCGTTACTGTCAGACGTCTAAGATTTACATTATTGCCTGTTGTGGCTACTGGTAGCTGATGAACTGCTTGAGATCTTATCTCAAGCCAGCTACGAAGTTGTAGCTTATGCGGACGGCATAAACGTAATTTTAAGGGGCAAGTTTGACAACACTGTGTCAGAACGGATGCAGGGTGCCCTAGATGTCGTTCAACGGTGGTGTTCAAAAGAGGGGCTTCATTTAAACCCTGAGAAAACCACCGTGGTCCCCTTCACTAAGAGAAGGAAACTCTTTCTAACAGCTCCTAGCCTTCAGGGTAAGAGGCTGAGCCTCGCCACTGAGGTCAGATATTTGGGGGTTATGCTGGACCAGAAACTGTCCTGGAACAAGCATCTGGAGTACACAATCAGTAGAGGTACACGGGCATTGTGGTCCTGCCACAGAATGCTCGGCAAGACGTGGGGCCTGACACCCACCATGACGGCATGGGCCTATAAAGCAATTGTCAGACCCATGGTCACCTATGCTTCAATGGTATGGTGGCAAAAATCCTGCCAAGTGACAGCACAAGAGGTTCTTCGGAAACTCCAAAGGCAGGCGTGCTTAGGCATAACAGGAGCCATGATACCACGCCAACTGCAGCAATGGAGGTCCTTCTGGACCTCACTCCTTTGTACATTCATGTGCAGAGGACTGCCTACCTGGGGGCATCAAGAATGCAGCAGTTGGGGAGGATCAAGACGCCTGTACACAGAGAGAGTCATCTGAGTATACTGGATACTATCAGGACAGACCCAGTGACTCGGTCAGTTCCCGATTTCATGTTGGAATGAAAGAACTTCGACCTTCCCTTTAAGGTCATTATAAATGATCGCGAGACCTGGAAAAGAGGCCTGCCTCAATTTGAACCAGGCTCACTAGTCTGGTATACAGACGGGTCTGTGATGGGGGGTAGGGCTGGGCTCGGGGTACATGGGCCGAACTTTAGGTTGGCCAAGCCCCCTGGCAGCGCAGCCACTATCTACCAAGCAGAAACCCATGCTATAGAAATTTGTGCGCAAGAGGTTGCCAGGAAAAGACTCAAAGGCGCAAGGATCTACATCCTATCTGACAGCCAGGCAGCTTTAAAGGCCATTTCGTCCTTTTCTATAACATCTAAGCTGACCTGGAGTTGCCTGACTTCCCTTAAGGGGGCTGCACGTGGCAACAAACTTACGCTGCTATGGGTGCCCGGCCATGAGGGAATCGAGAACAACGAGACCGCTGATCGCCTTGCTAAAAAGGCATCGGAGTCCATCCCATATGGTCCCGAACCACAGCTCGGGATCACCAGGAGCTTTATTGCTCTACAAGTGAAAAAATGGGAAGACGAACAAAGGGGCGCTCACTGGAGCAACACCCCTGGGCTGCGACAATCGAAGCGGCTGATAAGCTTTTCCAAAAAGCGGGCTCAAGCCCTCCTATCAATGAGGCGCAAAGACCTTCGTACCATCGTCGGTCTACTCACTAGCCACTGCCCTCTATGGTACCACCTTAAAAACATCGGCAAAGCCAGTACTGATATCTGCCGCCTCTGTACTGAGGCAGTGGAAACAGCAGAGCACATCCTATGTGAGTGCCCTGCTGTAGCATCAACACGATTCCGGCACTTCGGGAAGGGGTTCATTAACACCACCGACGTTGCCGGAGAATCACCCGTAAGCCTCCTCCACTTTGTGAGAGAAGAGGCCATCAACCGGGTTCTTAAATGAAAATAGGGACAGATGTCAAAATAGATCTCTTTGGTCTCTTTGGCCATGGGCTCGGTACCCGTCCCATTAAAAAAAAAAAAAAAAAAAAAAAAAAAAAAAGTCGAATTTTTTTACGTTTTTAAATAGGTTTCTAACCGAGGAATTCTGTGAGACCATTTATTTAGCCTTGTCCTTTCAGCCGTTCGTTCACAGTAAGGCCCTGAAGTTTGCACCAAAAAGCTTCGACAACATGATCGTGAATGAAGCGGTATAAATCCAAACCATTTATCACTGCTAGGGTACACCTGATTATAATGACGCATGGCTGCGTGAAATCGAGTTGGTTGTTCCCTGATATTATTTCATTCGAAGAATGATGTTATTTTGGATTCTGTTGATAGGTGTCTACTTTCGTAACTTGAACTAGGAACGTTATGCTCAATAAATAATTAATTATAGATTTCTTGAATCTACCGCATATTAGTTATTAAACTGTAATTCCCCGGCCGGCTCCAATAATAGATTTAGGGATTCCCTGGCAGGGAGGGAGTGGGGGGACGAGGGTAAGTATTGACGACAGAAAACATCAATCTACACAGAAGGGGTATCTATACAGGTAAATAATAAACCGCTATGTAATAATTTGCTGTGTGTGTGTGTGTATGTGTGTGTGTGTGTGTGTGTGTGTTTTGTGCCCATCACAATGCTATGTACCGAAGACCGATGTTCGATAGTTCGTTGATTTTTTCACATTACATTACGTGGGAATGGGGTGGGAAAATTACATGGGAGTGGAAGGAAGGTTCTAACTGGGTATTTCGAGATTTGAGACACACTTTAGACTTTTGTAATTTGAAATAGAGCAATATTGATGTGTGCAGTCACAAACCTGTCTTATTAATATGCTAGGAACACAGAATTGTACACAGATTTTTCATACCTACTCCAGTTACTGAAATGCGAAGGCGGGATTCATTTTCATGGAGGAATGGGAAGCGAAATTCTCTAGTTGGACTTTGATTCGAAACTGTTACAATAATTTCGAAGTTGACGAGAAACGATTAAAAAAGGTGCAGAAAGGAAAGAAACTAGCGGCAGCGTGTAAATTCAGACATACTAATATTTACTCAACGATTCTAAAAGGGGGCACTTCCAAGTAAGTACTAGACTGGTGTATCAAGTAATTTGCGCCCCGGCGTGGGCAGAGTTCCAAGGAACTAAACTCCAAGGCTGGACAGCTAACTGAGAAGGGGGAAACGAGACAGCAATGACAGGAAGGGAACAGGAAGAGCAGGAAGAACGATGAAGTTGGGGTAAAAAGGATAAAAAGGGGGAAAAAGAGCCAGAACTCGCAATTAAGTCCTAATAAAATCACAAGCTTCAGTGAGGGAATCCAACCTGTTGCCCCTTCACCGCTCATCAAGACGCCACATCGCGATGTTCTAATAACTAACGCTCTTTGAATTTGCATAAGGAAATGCTACTAATACTGCAGGGGCGGTGATTATTACGTTGGCAACACAAAGCGGGTTGTTAAGTAAGGTAGAACAGTCCAAGAGTCAACCTTAAAAGGATTACCCATTTTAAGAAATACATCAGCCGAGCCAGTGGTTAGTATCACCGGTGAGTAACCAGGAGATGCTCAGTTCCCAAGGACTGAAATATGACGCATACTCAAAATTGGAGACTAAATCGAAAATTTTACCGATTTCATTGCGATTTTTTATTTGACCCCTCGATTCAGCTCATCAAACCAAGTTTTAAAACCCAAGTCTGCCAATCGCAAATGACTGAGTACACTAGGCAGACAGATTTCAAAATTAGAGTTCATCAATTCATCGACCTTCAGACCGTCTGTGGTGAGCCATGATGCGATGTAGAATAACAAAACAAAAAATAAACCTTTCGTTTACCACACATTTTTTATATTTAAGCACGAAGCTTTTAAGTAAGGTTCTGAGCATCTGAGCTTCGTGCTCAAATTTAAATTTGTGTGTTAAACAAAAGGTTTATTTATTTTTTTGTTATCCGACACCGTACTTAAAAATGTTCTGAGGGGTCGAAATTCCTCATAGTTTATGGAATTTTTCTACGACCCAACGATTCAGCTCATCATATCGAATTCAAGAACTCAGGTTTTCCACCGCAAATGGATGGGAAGGTACGCTAGGCACGCGAATTTCAACATTCGAGTTTTGAGAGGTTGATGGTCCAGTCATTTGGAAATTCGTCTGCCTAGCTATATTAACAGAATGCTTACGTGCACATTTCCGGTGGGAGGCCAAAATCCGGATATCTATCTCTACATACCGTAAATGACGTTATAGTGATTTACTAACGCTGCATCACGTCGTACAGTCGATTTCATATTTGGGAGCTTATTTATTTATTTATTTATTTATTTATTTTTTTTGTTTTGTTTGTTCCTGTTTACAACAGCAACGAAGAAGAAAACAGTACTCAGAAAAACAAAATAAAAAAGCTGGAGATAAATTAAATATTAAACAAAGGAAAGGATGCACTATACTCCAACCAGGGCGTTCCAGATTTGAAGGAGAAGAAGTGCAAAAACCTTCCCTACACTCTCTCAATAGTACACCTGCTATTTGCATAATGAGGAGACCAAACCGCGCTAGCATACTCCAGGCATGGACGCACCAGCGCATTATACAGGATCAGCAGGACACTGACATCAGTGAAGTCCCGTGAGTATCTCTTCACCATACCAAGTGTCTTCATTGCAGTGTGCGTGATCTGGTCCAGGTGGTACCGAAAAGACAAATAACTATAAAAAAACACTCCCAGATCACGAATCACCAGTGGACGGACGTGCGTCTCCAGGGAGTAGTCGTAAATAATTGGGTTGAGACTACGAGAGAAAGTGAAGGCCTGGCACTTGCTTATGTTTAGGGAAAGTTCATTTGCCGAGCACCAGGCATCCAAAGCAGATAAGCCGCGCTTATGCGAACTTCTTCCAGTATCCCTCGCACCTACCTATATTCTCATACATCAAATACTAAATAAGTTGGGTATGTTTGAAAACTTGATGCAAATCAAGCGAGGACGTTCATTTAATTAGGCACAGCCTCTCAGAAGTGGACGAGGCCTTATGTTCTCTCGTTTCCACACTTTTTAGACAATTTTCATTATTTTGAGGGCGAAAAGTGGATTACCTCCATTTTTGAACACGTTAAACACGAATCCATCGAAAAATTTTAAATTTCAGATCCTTCAGTAGTTGTAGGTATAAGTGCGAGTGCTTGTGTGTGTGGGCGCGCGTGTGTGTGTGGGGGTACGTATTTCTGCGAATTGTCATAACTCACGACCGAATGATCCCAGTCGGCTCAAACTTATTAACAGTGTTCAGGGTTAGGTCCTAGTTAATCCCATATGAATTCCGACGCATTCGCATCAGTAGTAGCGACTGCACATACGCAATAATGTGAAAACCGTTGAACCGCCTTAACCCACAACCCAGTGGTCCAAACAAACCATCTTTATTTAATATGTTCCAATGCCTCTAGGCTCCACATATTTAGATAATTGTTCAAGCCTCGTTAATACGTGGAATGTCGCTTCTTAATTTCCCCAATGACCCACATTGTCATTTGAAAAACGCTGAAAATTATTAATTAACGGTTTATTATTTACCTGTATGAATGCTCCTTCTGCTTAGATCACTGCTTTCTGTAGTCCATACCCTCGAGCTCCCCCAGGAAAGCCCTAAATTGACTACTGGAGCCGGCCCGGGAATTAAAGTTTCATACAAATGCGAGGGATTTAATAATTCAATCATTCATCATTCATAATTTTTTTGTAGTAGTTATTCATGAAGCATAAGGTAAATAATAAACCGTTGAGTAATAATAATAACCTGCATATATATGCCCCTTCTGCGTACATAGTGTAATAAACCGTTGTGTAATATGTTATCGTTGTGTAATAATTTACGGTTGTGTAGCAATTTAAACAATAATTAACCGTTGTGTAATAATTCACAAATAATAACGTTGTGTAATAATTTAATAGATAATAATTTGTTAGAATAATAATTATTATTAATTATTAGGATTTAATTAATATATGCCCTAAATCGAGTACTGAGCCAGCCCGGGAATTAAATTTCGTAATTGTTGTTATTCATGGAACATAACGTTTATTCAAGTTACAAAAGTACCTATCAACAAAATCCAAAAGAGCCATCACTTTTCAAATGACATAATATCACAGAAAAACCAACTCGACTTCAGCTCCGTGAATATAATCAGGTGCTCCCTAGCAATGATTATCTTGGGCCAATTCCCGGGGTCCCTAGCAATGATATCTGGGCTGAATACATACAATTTCATTCACCCTTCTGTTGACGAAGCCTGTCGGTGCAAACTTCTGGGCGTTACTTCATGCTCGATTCCAAAGGTTCATTATTGAAAATAATAAACCAAAATCCTCTCTTTCGATCCTAGAAAATACCCTACAAAATAATCCCATCGCCCTATTATGAATACGGAAAACTAGTTCCACCCACAGTACCAAGGCCGAGCCATTTAATCCATGGATTACTCTAGACCAAATGTTTTGCCACAGAATTCAAATCGGCAATGGAACAGGGTAGTCCTCATTCAACGATCCCCAGCTATGAATTGCATTCCGAGGTGCCCCTCTGGAACACCTTGATTAGGTTTCATTAAAATAACTAGTTTTGGTTTATTATTTTCAGTAATGAACCTTTGGAATCGAGCATGACAACAACAAAGAAGAGGTAAAAACGTTTCAAGGTAAGTACGTAAAATCCGAAAATGGAATATAAAAATTTCTGTCCGTCCGCCGTACTCCGTACCTCGTACTTTCTTTAGTTATAATGAACAAAAATGAATGGAATTCGGTTTGTAGGTCCCATTTGGGGCCTAGACGGTCCGCGAAGCTCGGCGTTACTGTCAGTCATCTCTAAGGGGTGAAAAATAGGGGTTGACCTTTTCAGAACGCCGTAGCTCGAAAACTTTCAATAGAAGGGTATGGTTTTTTTAACCTTTTTAAATTGATATTGAACTAAAGAATTTTTGAGACCACTCAGAGCATTGCACGTCCAGCAGTTCGTTCCGAAAAGCTACATCAACATGATCGTGAATGAAACGGTATAAATCCGGCCCAGATGCCACTGGTAAGGAACTCCTGATTATAATCATGGATGGCTGTGTGAAATCGAGTTGGTTGCTCCATGATATTATTTAATTTGAAGAATGATGGTTGTTTTGGATTTTGTTGATAGGAACTTTTTTACCTTGTGACAGAGTGTAACAGTGGGGGTAGACCCTGGAGAGTCCACCTCCTAGACCAGCGAAATTATCACCGGTTAAGAAGGGATCTCGATTAGGCTTCCCCAAACCGATCCCGTCTCCACCGGAAGAAAACATTTATCGAGAACAGCCCACACTGTTACACTCCTCCCCACATGACATGCTTCTGGGTAGAAGAAGTATGAGAGGGGAAAGGGGTAATGAAAAGCAGTACGAAGTTCTGGTTCAGGAAAAGACATCTGAACAACTTCAAGGTGACTAACCTCCATCGTAATGGTACTACCTCAATAATATTTTACTGGTGGAGAACAAAGCTCCTACATACGAGTATTGGCGGATAATGTTGTCAGAGGTTGTTGTCCAGTGACTTGTGCTCATCTGGGCAACCTCCATCGTTGGGATGGAACAACTATTGGGACTTGTTAATTGGAACATGCCATCAATCGCCTTATAATGAGCTCAGTATATTTTAATTATACTGACACTCTAAAGGTGAGAAAGGGGGAGGGGAAGCCAATAGATGTATGAACCTAATATCAAAGGGACAGGTTGTTAGTAAAGGAATCCTTCTGGGAAACCTTCGGGCTTATCCTTCTGCTAATCCCACAAAAGTGGATGGAGTATGGTGAAGTGCTCAGCGCATACTACCGAACCACGCTCTGCTACCATGTGACAGTGTAACAGTGGGGGTGGACCCTCGAGAGCCCCCCTCCTAGACCAGCAAGATTATCAACGGTCAAGAAGGATCTCGATTAGGCTTCCCCAAACCGATCCCGTCTCCACCAGAAGAAAAAATGTATCGAGAGCAGCCCACACTGTTACAACCTTGAACAAACGTTATGCTCCATGAATAACATAAATAATAAATGATTGAATTATACAATAATCCCGCGCATTTTCGTGAAACTTTAATTACCGTGCTGGCTCCAATACTCGATTTAGGGCTTTCTGGGGGGGCCTCGAGGTAGGTAATGACCATAGAAAACATAGATCTACGCAGAAGGACTAGTATACTGGTAAATAATAAACTATTGTGTAATAATCTGCAGTGTTTTGTAGGAAGTTATCGAAAATTTTGCTCCTACGGTCATGCTGCAGAATTAGAACACTATCACTATGCATTTTGTGCTTAAGCTTTACGCTCAAGCCTCAGGACTCATCTCAAGTGTCATGGTTTCAAACAGAAATAAGTTATACTATCAAGTATAATTTGTTCCAATGAATGAAAACTGGTATTGATAAGGATTTTTGGATAACCACCAGGAACTAAACCCCCGAGATTCAAGAAGGAGAAAATGTATGACTAATCAAATCTTGGAAAACGCTGTTCTCGATTGAGGTTGTTTAATGGGGGGGGGGGGGGGACTGGAACATGGAACCCTAAATTACCGAAGCCCAGTTCCTGCCTCCTTTCGGGAGTGTGCCGACGTAGTTGACACCGCCTCCCTTCCAACCACTTATACCTTTCTGTCATTGTCCTGATACAACTAAGGGAAACGTTCGAACGGATGGTAAGTCACATCGCCACCAAACACCCGCGGGTGCGTCGCGTTATGAATGTGTGATGTCTCTGGAAACAGGCGAGCGGTGTTTCACCATTGAGCACAGCTGGATGCTCATCCTTCAGTGCACTTCCTGGAGGACGAGCGTGACCTGAATCCCAGGGACGGGCCATCGCTCCGGTCCGGAGCCGCGGAATATTTTTGTTTAGAATTCCCAACACCCCGCTCCACAGGCCAAAACCATCTAATTCCTCCAGCGACCCCTCCAAGCGTGTTCTCTCGGTGAAAAACCGTTTCCTAACAAATGCATTCATCCTCAGCTCTGATTTGCATTCAGCGGTGCCCCTCTGGAACAACTTGATTGGGTCCCATTGAAATAGCTAGTTTTACGTCAAAACAAGTCGCCCGTTGCATGGGAAAGGGACAAGAATTACTCGGCATTCATTTATGTGACGAGTTTCAAACAACTACCTAGTGCATTTCCGGAACTCAACAATGTGAAGGGAATTACTGCCGGGAAGTACCGAGGGAGTCGGTTCAAACTAGCGCACCGACCCCAACGGCACAATGAAGGTTGAATTCATCTCTCCCTAGGCCCACCGACGTGGGAATAATTTCCCATGGCAGTGTATTGGGAATTGTTATGCACCAGTTTGATAATAACCAATTAACGCCGCAAGTAAACACTTTTTCACGACTGTAAAGGAAGATATAAATTCAATGACTGTTGTAGGTAGGTACCTACCTACAATGAGGCAGGTTCAAAACATGAAGTTATTCAGGGCTATTTTCATAATCTCCGTGCACTAAAACAATGTTTACATCACATTTCTGTGAAACTGAAACAGATACATGTAAATAAGTAGGTCTTTTACGAGGCAGGGCAGTGAGTAGGTACCTACGTAAATCCGACGGCCAAATCAGGTATACCTGATTCCAAGTCAATGACGATGTGCATTTATTGTGAAAATTCTACCGTTCTACTGTAAAATTAATGCTATTCAATTGTTCGAGGAAATAATTCATCGAGGAAGCCTACCGATTGAAACATTATATCACGCAGCAGAGGCATGTTATAGTCAGGAACAATCATTTGTACTATGGTTTCCACAAATAAAATAATTTGAGATTGATTTAAAATCGAGTTGAACGTGGCTCCGGAAGTTGGCTTCATAGTATGGTTTCCTGTCCTCCCACGTCAGTGTCTAGGTTTGCAGGATTGTGAGACCTCTTATTCCTGGCGCAAAGTACGACATTATACATAAAAACGCATGTCAAAATGCTACACAAAGGTTTATTAGTATCCTGTATAGATACTCCTTTTGCGTAGATCACCGAATTCCTGTTAGCGTAGGACACTGAATTAGTAAGGTCGTCTTTTGAGGTGGTTAACTACCAGTACCTACTATTATGACTACATAATAAGATCGAAACTTGATTTATTATGGTGATACTGTATAATGCAAGACGAGAAAAAAAGAATTTCAAATTTTCAAGTTTAAAACCTTCTTACACACGCACACAGACAGAAAAAAATGCCACCAGAATCGAAGCATAAGCTTTCCAACATTAGGTACATAAACATACAGTTTTCCACAGCCCCCATCTTCTGTAACGCGTTATTTCGGCCTCACGAACTCCTAACACGGTCCAACAAACATCCCCCACAATATTCGGCCTCAAACAACATTTCCACATAATTTTGATGATTCGTTTGGCCATGAGGAACGAACTTGTAGACAAACAAATAAGTAAATAAAAAAGTATCTATCAACAATATCTTTCTTCAAATGAAATAATAACTATTCGGTTATTCTCCATCAATGATATCTGGGCTGGAGTTATACATACATTATGATTCATACTCATGTTGACGAAGCTTTTCGGTTCAAAATTCAGAGCCTTACTGTGAACCAATGGCTGGACGTACACTGCTCCGGATGGTCTCCTAACTCCTAATGTTCGGAATCAACTTCATAAAATGTAATTGAAAATGATGAAATCATAAATTAATATTAATCATACATTCGGCTATTCCATTTTTGGATTCTACGTTGAAAAAAAAAAATAATCGAAATTGGGGGGGGGGGGGGGGGTAAACATATTATTGTTTTTCCATGCTCGATTCCAAAGGATCATTACTGAAAATAATAAACAACAATTTGATCAAAAACAGCCATGGAAAGTCGAATGATGTGATAAATCACTATTCATTCATGGAACTGTAGGGTAGATGGGCAAAGTAGTATACTCTTGGCGATCTTAGCATCCGAACTTGGTAGTCTGGAACCTCATTGTATGAGAATCGACTTATAACAGCACTGTGTGGAAAACTAGGCCCTTAGGCTATTGTTTGGAATAATAAGGAAATTGCATGTGCGAAAAATTTTCTTTCCCCCATAGTTCGATTGGTGTACCACCATGAGCATAGTTCCTGTCTAGTAACGCCCATTTTCTCAGTAAAGCTGACTCCTCTCCCACCAATAATCCCTTTAAATTCAACGGCCATAGTGACCCTTGGCCAGTGCCACTCCATAGAGTAACTTCTGCTTCCGTTGCTCCTACATTCTGTACTGACAAACCAGTTTCAAGTGAACAGCATCGGTCAATCTAGTTAGTTACTTTACAATTATATTATTTTCTTTGGACTTATTTTCTTATTATAGTTTTCAAACTTCATATTTCTCTTACCTTCCGCATTAGCTCGTTTATCTCTCAAATGCTCTTTGGAAGGAGACGGTATAGGAATCTAGTTGAAAAGAGGAATTCCGAACTCTTCCAGAGGGGAAAAAAGTTTTGAAACTGTGTTTCCGCTCCGAGTTAACTTGGTACTTTGAAGAGCTTATAAACTTACGTCTTATTCTCACGCTTCATTCGGATGCGTGACTGAAAGTTGGCTATCACTTTCCATTTTTGATCGGCTTGCGGCGAGTGATAAAACAAAACAAGTAAAAAAATGCACCAACAAAAAGAATATGCTGCATGAGGGCTTTAACATGGAATTCAGGCTCTGGTAAGTTGATAATGGAAGATGTTCTCACAAAATGAATTAATTCTTTATTCTAGGTTGGTATCATTATTTACTTTGATTAAATTAACGTCGTAGTTACCATTTTTCCCTAGGTTCGATTACGACCATACGCCTATATTTATTTGACCTCAAAAAATACGTACCTATGAATGTTTCTGAGGAATCCCGTTCCACAATTTTTACAAACCATTCGCCCTGCGAATAACTACATACGCGCACCGTCAGAGGCCCTGGAGTTCCTAGTAGGCTGTAACTGTTTTGATGGGTTTATTTGTGGGTCATTTGTGTACCTACTTGACTGCCCTCGCTCTTTCTTGGCATTAATAGTGTCGTGAGTCCCTCCCGGAGTCCCTCCGCAGATTTAAGTTCTCACAAATATTTAATAAGCCAACTTTAGTTCTTACCAAATAAACCATACGAGTGGGGAACAAGCCGCAGGAGTCAGAGCACAACCTGGGTCCCCACCATCCCCTACTAAATAGGGGATGGAGGGAGACGACTCCCAGTAACGTAAATACTCGCCTCCTTCGACTTTTCACTCATTCGACGCTTCCTCTAGCCGCTGGCTACTCTCTCTTCTCCTACCCTGCTCTCCAACCAATCCATAAAAGGTCCTAGATGACGGTGGTGATTCGCTCATAACCGCCTGGACACAAACCCAAAAGATCCTAGATGTCAGTGGTGATTCGCTCATAACCGCCTAGGCAAAACCTCATCCAAAAAGATCTCAGATTTGGGTGGTGACTCGCTCATAACCGCCTGGGCAATTCCTCACACCACCGTGATGAATATAAGCCAATTTTAAATTCATCACAGTGGTGAACCCGACGTTCACCCAAACCTTCCTCCTTCTTCCCTTCTCATCTCGACGACTCTGCTTCGAACACCTCCCTCACATTTTTAAATTCACACTCCCTCAATTTAACTTCACATTTCCAATTTAACTTCACATTTCCAGTTATTCAACCTCCTCACTTTACCTTTTGAATCTCCAAAACCTTCCACACGGAGATTTCACCTCTCTCACATCTCCGCTCAGCTCACGCCATTTTTCGTATTTTTGCTAATTTCAAATATCAAATTTTAAAATTCAAATTTCAAATTTCAAAGTTCAATTTTACCCAATTTTGCGAAATTGAAATTTCAACTACTCCCTAAATGATGGACTCAGTCTCACAATCACCTCCCCTTCTCACGCCCCCCTCCACCCTGCAACACCCCACCTTCACTGCCCCCTCTGCAACCCCACTCACCCTTTCACCCTTTTGCCAATAAGTCGGCGGCTGGAGGAAATCGTAGAATCATCCACCCCCCTACCCCGCCACCCGCCCTTCCCCCAACGTCATGGGAGGCCTTACGCCCAACCCCTTTTTTCCGCTCGCCAGTATTGCAAGCGTATTCTTACCCCCCCCCCACCCCCCCCCCTTATTCTTACCGCTCGCCCATACCGCAAGCGTTTTCCTTACCACCCCTCAGGGAGGGCCGCCCCTTTCCCCTTCCTACACAGAGGTGCTCTTACTCAACCCTCCAGCCCCTCATCGCACCTGCGACCACGGCGAACGCTGCCGCCCCCACCCCCTCATCCTCCAGCCCCTCATCGCACCTGCGACCACGGCGAACGCCGCCGCCACCAACCCCTCATCCTCCAGCCACTCATCGCACCTGCGTCCACGGCGAACGCCGCCGCCCCCACCCCCTCATCGCACCTGCGACCACGGCGAACGCCGCCGCTACCAACCCCTCACACTCCAACCCCTCAACGCATCTGCGTCCACGGCGAACACCGCCGCACACACCTCAACCCTCTCGACCCCCACCCCCTTGGCGTCTCTGCGACCCAGGCGAACACCGCCGCACTAACCCCCTCGACCCCCACCCCTCAAACCCACCACTCACTCGGGGGCCCTCTCTTCCCACCCCACGATGCTGGGGGCTGACCGCTTCGCCCCCTTCACCAACCCCCCTTTGGAAGGCTTTCGTCCCTCGCCTCAGAGCCAGGGTTAACTTTTTCCCCTCACCAACCCCCTTCGGAAGGCTTCCACCCCTCGCCTACGAGCCAGGGTTAAATTGCAACGGCCCTCACCCCCCCACCACTCACTGGGGGGACCCAGCACCTGTACATATCACACCTGTAAATATGATTCCTGTAAATATCTTTAAAACACACCTGTAAATATCGAGCTTCCTTATATTTATGTCAATGTAAATATTCTCTAGCTCTAAGTCACTTCTCTTTGTACATAACCTCTCCTCATTCACCTGTATATTCCCTAGCTCTAAGCCACATGCTGTTTTTATCTGTATACTAGCCATAAGTTACTCCTCTTTGTACATACTCTCCTCATGCAACTATATATCCTAGCTCTAAGTCACTCCTCTTTGTGCATACTCTCCTCATGCAACTGTATATACTAGCTCTAAGTACCCACTTTTGTACATACTACTACTTCACGCCAATCTTCGCCACCTTTCTACCTAGTATTAAGCAAACCACCATCTCAACTACTGTCAATCATCGCCTTCAGCCTACATTGTTTGCCTCAGCCCTCAGCTTTGTAAACTTGGGCTCTCAGCCACATCCGAATGTTCACTTGCTCACTTTCCACCGCCATCAGCACTCCTCCTGTCTGCCATAGCCCTCAGCCTTTTGTAACCTAGCGCCTTCAGCACCATCCTGTTTGCCGTAGCCCTCACCACTTGTAATCCTGCGCCCTCAGCTCTTAGAAATTTTTTGCTCGAACTGGGGGGACCCATGTCGTGAGTCCCTCCCGGAACTACTCCTAGCAGATTTAAGTTCTCACAAATATTTCATAAGCCAACTTTAGTTCTTACCAAATAAACCATACGAGTGGGGAACAAGCCGCAGGAGTCAGAGCACAACCTGGGTCCCCACCATCCCCTACCAAATAGGGGATGGAGGGAGACGACTCCCAGTAACGTAAATACTCGCCTCCTTCGACTTTTCACTCATTCGACGCTTCCTCTAGCCGCTGGCTACTCTCTCTTCTCCTACCCTGCTCTCCAACTAATCCATAAAAGATCCTAGATGACGGTGGTGGTCAGCCCATAACCGCCTAGGCAAATTCTCCCAAAAAGATTCCAGATGACGGTGGTGATTCGCTCATAACCGCCTGGACACAAACCCAAAAGATCCTAGATGTCGGTGGTGATTCGCTCATAACCGCCTAGGCAAAACCTCATCCAAAAAGTACGCAACCACGAGGGACATTTTATGTCTTAGCGCCCCCTCCCGCACCCACACCAAGTACTTCGTACTTAATTGTTTTGGTCAAGATTTCCAACGAATGGTAAACTCTGTCCTTGGGCGGTCACAAATGACAAAGAATCACGTTTCAATTTAAAAACAAGTACTTCGTACTTAATTGTCGCAGAACTATCACCTAGTCCGAACAGCCTTCAGTCCCAATTAGTTCGGATTAGCCGGACTCCACTGTATTATGTACGTAAACATTCATTTAAACAATCACGCTCATACCGCAGCTTGTTGGCCACGCAGTCCGCAGTGGTTAACGTAGTATGGTTAGGTAAATCGAGAGCTATCCAACGAGTGGTGAACGATTTTTGTACGATGATAACTGGCGAAGATAAAGTTCCGTAGCAACGAATCGGTTGTAAGCGAAAATCATCAGAAATATTTTCGTGACGTTGTTTCCGTTGCATGTCTCCGTTGCATGTCCCGCGTTTCATTTTCGAGTTTATGTAGCAAAGTAAAGACATAAAATGTCAAAAGATCTCAGATGTCGGTGGTGACTCGCTCATAACCGCCTGGGCAATTCCTCACACCACCGTGATGAATATAAGCCAATTTTAAATTCATCACAAATAGCTCAACAAAAACATGATGCTTCCTGATCGGTGTCTAATTTTCATTCCTCTCCGTCACCAAAATTAATCATAGAAATATTTGGATCGATGTCACTTGTTCTGTTCGGAGAAATATGGCAAATTTTCAGGTACAACATCACGCATTTGGTAATGTACCACATTTTCGTCTGAGGGTGACGCGTTTGCGGATGTACATTCTAAGCGCACTGGCAGCCTGAACGGACTATTTCCTTCACCATTCTAGGACGTCCCTCAGTAAGAGGCGTCCTTATGTATTTGATCTGGTCAGAAGAGGACAAAACTCAGCCGAGCATGAAAATAACCACATTCAAATCCCTTCCAGACCACCCTGAATCCAAATCCCGTGAAAAAAACCCCGAGGTGTGTGTGTTTGTGTCTGTGAGCCAGAGATAGATCTTGTGTGCGCTCCCCAGTCGGCAATTCTCAACCGATTTGCGTGGTTCTTTTTTGTTCGATGCATAAAACTGTCTAGTTGTGCCTTACTTCGCCGGAATAATTTCGAAATTACTTCTAGAAGTGGGTTTCCGACAAAATCTTTTGTGCCCAGGGCTTAGTTCTCAACCGATTTGCGTGTTTCTTCTTTCGTTCGACGCAGAATTCATTCTAGTTGTGCACAATGTCGGCGGAATTGCGACATTACTTTCTTGAGGACTAGCGGGGGGGGGGGGGGGGGGATTTTCTGCAAATCTTGTGTCCGCTGCCCGTATTCTCAACCGATTGGGGTTGGTGTTCATAAGTTTGAATCAGAATTCGTTCTGGTTGAGTACTACCTTGGGGGAGGTGAGCGAGAGAAGCTGGGTTAAAATCCAGACGATCTGCAATGAGTGGGAGTTATCTATACACCACCATAACGGACGTCCACTGTAAGGCATGAGGATGTCTGGCATATCTAACACTGGCGCCGAGCCGGAAGGCATCATGTCTTTGTAGAAGGTGCGTCTAGCCTGGATGGGGTGTACCCTTGCAAAAGCTTGTATTTGCATATGCCATTAGGATGTATAATACATAATACCTATAGCTCCTTTTTTGTGAGTTGGTAGTTGAGTCTTTATTTAGTTTGATTCAAAAAAGTACAATGTACCTTCAAAAGTACAAGGCGCATTTTGAACTTCGGTTTATCTACCACTAAACAACTTATGTTTCAAATCTCACTAGGTGAACGTCCTACGAAAACTACTCTTTCTTGGTATATTTCGAAGGGTGGATATATTTATAACGGTTCTTATGCAATTTCCTCTGTTCATGTATTGTGTATAGATCAAAGGACCAAATAACGGTAAAAACTCTTTGATTTCAAATCAATTCAAAGAGCAATTTCAATCGAAATTTTAATGGAGCTGTCAAATCTAATTAGCACAGCCTCAGTGGTAGACGGGATTTAATAATTTTTTCTGCAGATTGAATGAACTCTGGGGAGTCCAACCTATGTCCATACAATCCACTAAGGAATAAATTGGGTCGCGAAGGGTGGAGGGGTCTTTCTGTGACGGTGCGCACGGGAAACGACGGTAGGAGGATTTTTCATTACCAACGCGGAGTCGATACGACCAAAGTGTAATTAGATCCTCGACGTGGATTGGCTTTAATTGGATGGGTTCCACAGATTTAATTAAATACAACATTTCTGTTCCATTTCAGCGGAGAAGACTAGCGCGAGACTTTGGGATATCTGCGGTGGGGGCCATGGTAATTTGCAGAAACCGCGTTTCACATGTTGTGTGAATGTGTGGGTGATGATAAGCCTCCACCAATACGATAAGCGTCACTATGAACTGCTGGGTTTCCGATAAAACGATTATTTGAATTACCTAACTGAAACCTCCATAAATCCAGTGGGCTTACTCCAGAATGCCTCGCGATCCCAACTTATTTCTTAGTTATGGAGCTAATTGCTTTCCTCTCCTCTGGAGCCGCCAGGGTCCCTTCTCGCAGTCACACCTCGGCTACTACCTATGATTCCATACTGTGTCATGAAAATTTCTGCAATAACTTTTAAATATGCGCGCTTTCGGCTGGTAGCTACAGATCACCGCTAAATTCACCAGCGCTCCTAACGGAAACGAACTTTCGAGGCCTGGATTCGCTGCTTCAAACTGCCTACTTACCTGTCGTGACGAAACATACATTAAAAAATTAAAATAAATACATAAAATATATAAAATTTTAAAAACCTCAACTTTCTTCGTCACTGAGTCTCGTACTTCACTGATGCCTTCATCTTCTTCCCGTTAATTTACAGAAAACCTGATTACCCCTGTTATAAGAATTTCTGGGGACGGCCTTTCCTAGATGTCCCCGCTCCTCAATAAACTTATATTTCATCGAGTCTATGTTTCTGTCTGTCGCTAAAGTCTGTCACCAACCGCTAACTACTTGAGGTCATCTGGATTGCAACACCTGAGAATATATCCCGTAAGCACACCTAACTGTCTACCTCTGCCGTACCGTTTGAAGTACTCACTGGCTGAAGGTCTCAAGAATACAG
The DNA here is from genome assembly GCA_954871275.1 of Leptopterna dolabrata. Classification (NCBI taxonomy): domain Eukaryota; kingdom Metazoa; phylum Arthropoda; class Insecta; order Hemiptera; family Miridae; genus Leptopterna; species Leptopterna dolabrata. Next base: position 61,286,554 of record OX940975.1, read on the forward strand.
CATCTCGACTTTTGGCCATATTCCCACTGCTTTTCAGATAAGCTTTAGTCTCCTCAACCCAAGCAAACCATCTACTTACTACCACCTTCCCAAGCATGCCGCCAATATCACCTAAATCACCATTCGCAATTAACCATATCGTTCCATAACTCTGAGGCAACTAATACTTAACGTACATATAAGCAGCAGTGTACTGAGTAGGTCTTCTTTTATTAACCGTCGCTATCGAATCATTTATTTATTTTGTATTTATTTCGAAGTTTGAACCGAAAAGCTCCGTCTAAATGAGTGTGAATCATACGTTATAAATAAATCGAGCCCAGATATCTGATTATGATCACGCATGGCTTTATGAAACCGAGTTTGTTGACCAGAGAACTGAAAAACTTTCGCAAAAGGGGCTTCTACATAGTAAATCGTTCTGCAAAACTTTGACGAGTTTCTAAATGAGCACCGATATCAGCATTACAACTGTACTAATTTTAAGCGTTAATTTATTGATATCCTCACATTCCTTGATGGCTTCACCAGTGTGATAGTGTGTCATTCTAATTTTTGGTGGGCCTGAGCCCTGGAATCCGCTATCCAGAAGCTTAACTTAACTGGAGGCTGATGTCCACCTCATATAAACCCCCCCTGTGTCTGAACCTATAGTTAGGTACAAGAAAAAAAACATATGAATGATGATCATTCGAACAACAGCTCGCTGATATTGAATGGCTATCAACTCGGATATTCAGGGAAAATGTCAGATTCTGTATCGTTCTACTACGACTCAAACGCTGCAAATCCCTTCACAACGGTTTATAATTTTGTACAGAATACCCTCCTGTTACAGATCACAGGTATCCGTATTGATAACCCTTCTATATAACATATATATGTACTATTCTACACATATTATGCAGATCGCGGACCGTCCGTAGGTTAGTACCTAATCCCGCACTCGTTACTAGGTACCTACCTCAACCGGTGTGTAATAATTTACCTGTATAGGTTCCCCTTCTACGGAGATAGAATAATGAACCGTTGTGTAATAATTTGCCCATCAATATTACTTCAACGGTTGTTAAAGTTGCAAAAGTACCTATCAACAAAATCCAGCCCCTTCTTGGTAGATGAGCCGTTGTGTAATAATTTACCGTTGTGTAATAATTTACCGTGGTGTAATGATTTACTGTTGTGTAATAATTTACCGTTGTTTAATAATTTGCCGGTGTGTAATAATTTGCCATTGTGTAATAATTTACCCATCAATAATACTTCAACGTTTGTTCAAGATTCAGAAGTACCTACCAACAAAATCCAATAGTCCATCACTTGTCAAATGAAATAATATCGCAGAAAAAACAACTCGACTTCATACAGCCATCCTTGATTATATAATCAGATGCTCCGTAGTTATGATATCCGGGCCGGATTAATACTGTTTGATTCACGATCGTGTTGACGAAGTTTTTTGGTGCTCACGAACGGCTGGACGTATGATGCTCCGGGTGGTACCAAAAAATTGTTATTAAAATCATTAAAAAAACCATACCCTTTCATCGGAAGTTTTCGAGCTACGGCGTTCTGAAAATTTCAACCCCTATTTTGAACCCCTTAGTGATGACATTTTTTATTGCAGTTTTGGATTCTACATACCTTGAAACGTAAACCATCAAATTTTGAGGGTTGGGGGGGGGGGGGGGGGGGTATGAATTTTTTTTTTTCATGCTCGATTCGAATGGTTCATTATTGAAAATAATAAACCAAAATGAAAAGCTAGTGGAACAACCTTGGTAGAACGAATACCTCCTCTGAGATTCGACTCTCTCCCTTATAATTAATCTGGATCTGGAATTTTGTGATCTTTTGATCCTTTTCTAATCCGCCCGCTTTAGAATCAGGAAAGCCCTTCACCTTGGTCCTTTTAGGATTAACCCAACAAGCACAAGCCTGTTCGTTGCACGAAAAGCTCGGTTTAGTTATTATTGAGTTTTAGTCGACATCGCCTTCCTGCCTTAGTTGGATGTTTCTAGGCTGAAGATGAATCTGTAGTGAGCTGGCATAACTCAAATAACATAGCTGCATAAGGAAATACTACCGTCTCATGGTGTTAGGATTTCGTTTCTTGAATCAATTAGTACATAAGAAATGCTTCAAACATTCGCCCCCATTTTTTTTTTTTTAACTTTAATTCATCCTTTTCAACAAATTAAAAACTGTTGAACTAGTACATAATAAACAACAAGTATGTACTCATCATATTTTCTTGTGAATAGGGTATCTGCCCGTAATAAGCTAATACAAAAATGAATAAAATAAACGATTACTTATAAACTAAATAATAAGAAACGCCCCAACAACAAAGCAGGCAACGGTATTAATTATATGTCCTCCTGAATGGCAGAATATTGTGAGCGCCATTTTCCGAATTTCATAGGAGAGATGAAAAACTGTGGAAGGATCTTTTTATTGCCTAACCCATATTAAAACGATATTTTAGAGTAAACTGGCCCGTTTTCTGTCGATTTACTAGAAAAAAAAATCGTATAAGCCCCGGGAAGTAGCACTTTTTCGAGAAAACGGCGCTTATGCTATTCTTGCTATTTCGAAGAAAAAGGAGAATAGTTGTAGATACGATAGGCATTTCGGCACTTACGATATTCTTGATGTCTTGCTGGAAAATAATGATTTGGAAAACTAGTATCTCCACTCGCGCTCACACGGGAAGGGGTGGTTACAATACTTTGCTCAAATTCGATAGGTGCATACGATACGTTGCTCCCTGGCGCTTACGAGAGATGGCATAACATTACCATACTGTCATTTCATCGCAAGTCACAGTGGGAATGGGGCACTTACGACGATGGGCAATTTTAACCTCGGCATTTACATTCGACTCGTGGCGCTTACGTTGTGAACGAATGGTGGATACGATATTTTACCAAATTGGTGGTTACGATTCGAAAACTTTGAGGCTGTCGCTTACGATATGTAACTAGATAGATGGGCCTTTGTAAGACGAATCCAACGGTTATAATAACTCAGAATCGAAAAAAATTATTTATTATTTATTATTATTATTAATTATTTATTAATTATTATTTGAAGTGGGTCACATTTTGTCCTGCCGATGGCAGAGAAAGGACTCTCAGTCAATGAAGCCCCCTTTTCTTGAAGATTGCTGTGATTACTGTAATATTATTACTACCTACTTACACTAATTTGTTTACCAATTCGAATTTAATGTAGGTACCTGTTCCATTCTTCGATTTCATTGATTTTCTAGAGGCTGATGTAGCTGCGCAGTAAAATTATTATAGACTCCATTCGTTCTAAGCCATTTTGGCTACGGACTATCCACAAAATTTGTTGATGGCTATCTGATTTATCACAAAACCGTACTTTTCTTCATCAATTTGAATTTCCCAAGAACATTAGCACCTAAGTGATGCTATAATTTGCTGTCCCTACCCACAGAGACGGACTGATTGGTAACAGCCATTATCAACTTTTCAGCGGTACTCATGGCCCTGGTAAACTTACTTATAATTTTTTTATTTTATTTTTTTAATGCAAGTATACACTCTATCCTGAGAAACTGACACGAACCGCACTCTCCTAACTAGTTTTTTTTTTTTCCTACGGTAGGCCGCCACAAAATTCCATCAGGATTAAAGAACGAAGGTAGGCACATAATCAGCTGGTACGAGAATAAATCGTGCGCTAACGCGCCGTACTTACCTTACGCAAGTAGACCACTTCAAGTCACTTCAAAAAACTCACGGAAATTATTATTATGGCCAGCGTTTCATTGATTTGTATTCTGCTACGAGTGTGGACTTACTTTTTTCTATCAATTGCACTTCTATGTTAGGTACTTCTATCAATTGCAATTATCCAGTTTTCCCTTCGCTTCTTCTAAAAGGGTCTTGATCTGCTACTGCAACCAACGATACAGCAGTTCACCATTTCAATCCTGAGGTACGTACTTGCCTAAGAAGTAGGCACCGAATCAGCAATTCCGAAAGTTAATTTCAATTAGCAATTCAGAAAGTGAATTAGCAATTTAGAAAGTGAATTATCAATTCAGAGTGTGAATTTGATTACAGTGTAAGGAATGTTTTGCAAGAAAAAGATAAAGTGCAACCGGGCACCGTAGTTGAAAAAAAATCTAAAGAATTGGTAGACAAGAAATTAAAACGTAAACAAACTTGGTTCTCATTCCTTCATTATCATTTATTGCTGCGTATACTCAGCAATGTTTGACATGATCTTGTACGGTGGAAGATGTTTCTTGGGTATTTTACCTCCATGGTAGAAGATAAATTATGACGTTTAAAGACTGAGAACGGAAAAGTGGATTGTTCCATAGAAACGGGGAGACGCCAGAGACCCGATGGAGCACGAGTTTACACCCAAATGCCACTTGGAGCGCAGCGATCGTTTTGCGCGAGGCCTATTTTATGGCTGCACTTAAAATTCATGGAAGAATGGAAAAATTGTTTTTTGAAGTTTTGGGGTCACTTTTGACCCCAATGTGCCTTCCACGGAGCAACAAATTGTGTGCGCACTCCTAGGATTAAGGTTATAGGTAGGTATCCATAGCAAAATAGACATCCATTTCAAAATAGGGAGTTCAATGGTTCCGTCTCTAAATTTAAATATAATCTTTCGTCGAAAACATGTAATCTAGTACCTATCTCGTACTGCAAACATTATCCAGGGATCTATAATACCAGCCGACTCTTTCGGTCTAGGATTTCACGCTTCGAATCACTAGGTAGGTATGTGTTGTTGATAGTGTTTTGTATTTGAACCTAAGCCCTAAGGATGAATAAATTTATGTAAATTGCTCCTTCCAGATCTTTTACATCATACAGACATTTACCCTTATTCCACTTGTAAATAACCTACCGAATTATTCCTGAGGAAAAAATATGAGAGGTGCCAAACACCCTCGGTGACGAAGCTGCCTTCACTCGCTCCGTAGAAAAAAAGGATCTGCGGTAAGCAGTTGAATAATTAAGCAATTAGTCGGTATTCATCACAACTGTCAGGATCACGCTCTCCTGAACCTGCACCACTCATTTCTTCTCGTCACATCGGCTTCTACAGCCGCCTGCCAGCTAACGAAAATTTATTATACGAAAACAGTACTTGTTTTTTGTTTTTTTGCCAGATTTTCTCTTTTTCTAGAGAAGCTTGCAAGTACTTACCTCCGAGAATTCGTTTTAGCAGTCAGCGTTAAATGAGGGGATGAGACGAATCCAAGATGGCTCGCATTTATATCAACCAGCAAGATGTCTGAAGATGGTTGTGAACGATTTCTATACTGCATGATCAAAGAGCAAATAAAACGACCGGTAGATATCGACATATTACGCACAAATTACCTTTACTACATTACCTTTACTAGATAGACCCTTGAACGCATATTTCTTCAGAACATTGTAACTAAAAGACACATGAACTGAAATTATTCCAGCAACCCGAAGAAACCAGCACTCCTGTCAACAACAGAATCACGTAGGGATTGAAGAAATCCTTATAAACTTAGGAAGAAAATAAAATATAGCTTGGCATGATCCTGGACACCCAATTAACAGCCATTCACTCACGTGTTACGCAAGACATCATACTAAGCGGGCTCTTCTAAATAATGTGCTACTTACACTAATGACTTCCTCACTCATTGCTCAGAAAGCAGTCCAAATGATTTGTTACTGACGCGAAAAACCGGTGCCGAAAATTTAATTTTTGATGAACCTACGGATATTAAACCATTGTAATAATTTCATCAGATTCACATGGATCGAAGTTCCTTCAGGTTGGAGCAGTTCCATCAGGAAGCTCCTTTTGTTTTCTTTACGTTGATTTACGTAGGTGTAGAGTGTAGAGCATGCAGGTATCCTACAAAATGTTACCAATACATCGAATTCGCTTCAGATTTCGTACCAGAAAATTGGGAGAGGCAGACTTAATGATTGTTATTCTCGTTTATTACTCTCAATAATGGAATCGAGCATGAAAGAATACTTTTATTCGCCCTTAAAAATTAAAATTCGGTAACCAGCTCGATTCTAGGTTGATCAACGAATAAATGAATGAGCAAGATCAGCAAACATTTTTCTCTCTCAGAACCGGTAGCTTATTGAAATTCAGTCGAGAATATCCTCTTGTGAACGTGAGCAGGAACACAGAAATATTTCTCTACTTGACAAACACACGGAGTAACGGCTAACATGACAAACGAAAATATGATCGCTCATGATTTATGTAGATCATTTGAGGACGGGATGACAATGTCAGATGACAGACAGAGAACTCTTTGCATACCTTATTCGGTTGGATAATACCTTGATAGGACTCCTGCCGTATACTTTGCTTCGACCTTGATGAAGCTTTGGGCTGGTTCATTAGGCAGTAAGAATAAGGGGGGATGTCTTCAACTCTTGCCCCGGATTATTGTCTTAAGATGCTGACATCAAATATTCATGACCCTCCCCCCTCCCCCTACACCACTTCTGTCTCGCCTCTAAAGGCCCTTTATCTACTAATGAAATCTTGATTGTCTTTCATCCAATAAGACAGAACCCTAATGCTCTACGTGTCTTGTTTACCTCGTGTGCCTTTGGTGAAATCTCCTAATTAAAAGTGGCTGAAGTGTCGGTGTGACGATCTCTGCCAACCCCGATTTGCCGTCTCACCAGCCATCTCTACCAACTCCGTTGTTAATTTACATAATGTCTCTCAATATACCCTCTTCTCTTCCGAAGCAGCCATTTCAGGTTCGAGCGGGCGAGAAATTGCTTGTTTCTGCAACCACCTCAAGTGCCATTCCATCAAGTAAATAGGTTTTTCCATTGATAAAGCTGAATACATATGTGTGGATATTCCGTATAAAAGCTTCCCTTCCATGCTAGCAACGAAGCGAACGCCTTGTAATCACTTTAGGGTGAGAGAAAAATTAGTTGCCTACAAATGAAAATTTTCATCCGCGTTTTAGTTTTTAGACCTGATCAGTTTTGATTCCAGATCCATTCGCTTGTCTGTAATTCTTCCTGTCAGGGTCTGTAAGTATTTACTATACTATACTTGAAAGAATGGTCTGAAGTCGTAATGATCTGAAATTTGCAGGGTGCGTGAGAGATGGACTCATATGGGTTTAATACACTGCGACGGTTTCCTCTACGCTTGCACAAACGTTTTTCTAGGAAAGCAAAAAAACTATACAATAGATAGGTAGGTGAGTGATCTCGAGTTTTGTGGGTTCAGCCCTTCTAGATGTTGTCGTAATTGGTTTCATTACCCATTGGCTATAGGAAACTACCGGCGTGTATAATTATTATGACATCAGTCTCGTAGGTACTTACCATTGACTTCAAGTTGCGTGCTGCTGGAGATATAATTGTCCAACGCAGGATGGTACACTCGACATTCGTATTTCACATTCAGGTCTGCTCTGGTGACCCTGAACTTCAGCCTGTTCGACCCCGTACCAACACCGCTTTCATCCCTCTCCTCTATGGCGGTGTTTGCTGAAACGAAAAATGACACGCTATAAGTAAAAGGAATCGTAAAATTAAGTAAGTGTAGATAAACAAAAGAAATGAGGTTTAAGAGTTTCAAATTCAGTTTTAGGAGGAGTATTGTAAGAGTCGGTGACCAGACATCGAAAACGTACTAGCACACAGACATCTTGACGAACAGATTAAAATAAACTTCAAAACTATCCCTCGTATGAAGTGGGTGAATTTATTAACATAAAAAAAACCAAAAGATACATTATTTGATTCAAACGATTCGGAAAACATGAGAAGATTTCGAGTTCAATAATATTATGAAAATTATCTGATAATCATGTGTACACAAACTAACATTAAGTAGGCAAAATTCATAAAAAACCGAAACAAATATATATACGGCGGGGCCGTATATATATTGGCCCATCAAACCCATGTACCATCAAAAATTAAAAATATATACACAATCTTCTAATACATTAGTTGGACGTCGATATGCACAAACCGGCCAAGCGCCAAAATGTCAAAAATCGAGTTTTTGGAATCAATCGATTCGTCTCGACGAGTTCTTTCATAATTTCTCGATTTCAGCGCCCTCTGTTAATTTTCAGACAAGCTAGGGTTGATAGACTGTTTGTGCAAAACGTTTTTTAGAAGGTCAGTAATTTGCACAAACCGGCCAAGCGTCATCCCGGTATTCAGGGCTTCCGTATTTCGCACAAAACGGCCAAAAGACGCCACACCAGTCGTTTGGTCGGTCTGTGCAAAACTCAGCTGCATTGATTCAGGTGTTTCCTCGGCATACTCCGTATTTAGTTTCCTATTCTGGCCTCTTCCCTGAATCTATGTTATTTCAGCTTCCTGATCTACTTAAATTTGTACGATATTGCGTTAGGAATAGGTTTTGATTTTTGTGAGCACCAAATTTTACAATTATTAGGTATTTCAGTGTTCAGTTTAAAATAAAAATGAAAAGTTTAATAAGAAGTTTAAAAAAACAATGTTGTATTAATTTCCTTGACTTTTTTTTTAATTTACGTAATTTTATCTCTAATCCTATTCATTTATAGGCAGATCGGGCTACGGAGGTAAATAGCCAACTTGTGTGCGAACTGCCAGATTTGTTCGAAAGTTAAAGCAAAATATTGCTTTTATTGGACTATTGCGTTCCTTCGAAACGTAACCAAGTTTAGAGGCAAATTAAATTTATCCCCCCTCCCCCCGAGCCTATTTTACTGGTGTATTATTCACGGAATACGACCTACATAATAAACACAAAGTGCGTTCTGAACACTTCTGAACAATAGAAGTTTGCCAAGTTAGGTGGGCAGTATTATTTATAGCTTCCTCACTACTGATTGTAACATGGACGTAGGTATAGAATCAGTTGGTAAAATATCGATTTTGATGGAATTCATTTGAGACCGTCCAACAACTCTCATCCATCTGTCTTACAAATTTCACCACTGCGATGATCTGCAGTGTTATGGGCGCTACGAGGATCTGGCGCTTGCGCATGCGCAGACGGAAGTTAGGTACTGTAAGATTTCAATGATTTTGATATGGGACCATCCCGCGATCCAACCCGCGTGTACCCTCAAAATTTCAGCTCTACGACTAGGAAGGAAATGGTCAACATTTCAAGTTCGCGCACGCGCTGACGATAGTTACAGTAAGATCGAAGTACTTATTGTCAAAGTATTATGATTCCTGATCGATCCTCCAAGTTTGAACCTATTTCGACGATATTTAATGTAGGTATGGGCGTTTCAAGTATTTCACGTTTGCGCATGAGCAGACGAAAGGTACAGTACTTATTCACCGATTTTGGTGTGGGATCATCTGTGATCCAACCCGCACCAACCCACCAAATTTCAGCCTTTCGGCCATTATTTTTCTGGTAATTATGGGCGTTACAAGGAGTTGACCACAGAGAGACAGACAGTCGTACATACAGACAGACAGACAAGGAACCAAAATGTTCCTTGATCTCCGAACACGAAATGGTAGGGGAAATTATCATTTCGGGAGTTTTTTTTTTTTTTTACTCTCACGAATCCAAGGCTTTCCTACCTTCCGGCAGTGAGGAAGAAATAATACCTAGTTTTCCACTAAATTCAGATTATTATTTCTTCTTTTGCTCTTAATTTTTTCTACTAAAACTGCTGCAGTCGATTTGCACAAAACGGCCATGTGAGGCGCTTGGCCGTTTTGTGCAAATCAAATTGTAGCCAGTCGAACATTTTGCCGTTTGGCCGGGATGTGCATAATTCGTTTTGTAATATTTGAGTTTTGCACAAACCAGGTAACCGCCATAACTCGGAAAATATCGATGTAATCAACTTCCTGACGTTACCATTCGATTTTACGCACCAAAAAACATGGGGGACATTATTTCCAAATTTTTACAACCAACTGGAGAGGTTAGGTAGCAAAAAAACGCGCAAAATCTTTGATCGCGATTTTCTCGAAAATGTAAAAATGGCGCTTGGCCGGTTTGTGTATATCACCGTCCAGTTACAAAATTAAATTAGCTGCTCCTAAGAATCTCACTATGGCTATGTACACAGTTTTGTCTCTTTTAGCGAATTTTCGAAGAAAAGGAAGCTATTGTTCTCGGTCCAAAATTTTTAAAACTCGAATTTCCGAAAGATTTTTATACCAAAATCCGTTTCAGACTATCCTGAATTCCCTGCCGAAAGACACCAAAAATTATATGTATATATATATATTTATATATATATTTATATATTTATATATATTTATATATTTATATATATATTTATATATGTATGTGTCATTCCAGACGATAACTCTCGAAAGAATTGAGATAAAAAGTTCAAATTTGCACGAAAAATCTGTCTTGGCAATCGACAGGCTAAGTTCGAAGATGGGCAGAATCGGGTCACCCTAAGGGGGAGTTTTGGGGAGTTTTAGGGGGGGGAAATTACCCATAAATTCCCAAAATGAAAAAGTCTGACAAGTGACACCTCATTTTAAAGGTTTTTGTACGCTGAACACGATGGTGAAATCAGAATTGCGATATCTCATTCCATTCTCAAACTGGAGCACTTTGAAGATGAAGGAACGTGGTTATTTCTTGAGATGTTCTTCCTGGTTCGTCTGCTCTAATCTGATAACGGAATGGGATATCGCAATTTTTATATATTTATATATTTATATATTTATATATTTATATATTTATATATATATTTATATATGTATGTGTCATTCCAGACGATAACTCTCGAAAGAATTGAGATAAAAAGTTCAAATTTGCACGAAAAATCTGTCTTGGCAATCGACAGGCTAAGTTCGAAGATGGGCGGAATCGAGTCACCCTAAGGGGGAGTTTTGGGGAGTTTTAGGGGGGGGAAATTACCCATAAATTCCCAAAATGAAAAAGCCTGACAAGTGACACCTCATTTTAAAGGTTTTTGTACGCTGAACACGATGGTGAAATCAGAATTGCGATATCTCATTCCATTCTCAAACTGGAGCACTTTGAAGATGAAGGAACGTGGTTATTTCTTGAGATGTTCTTCCTGGTTCGTCTGCTCTAATCTGATAACGGAATGGGATATCGCAATTCTGACTTCACCATCGTGTTCAGCGTTGGAAAATCTACAAACCGAGGTGTTACTCGGCAAAAAATTTGTTACGTAGGTACCCAATACCTACTCTTCTGGTATTCAAAACATTTTTGATTTCCCCCTCCCCCTCCTTCCACCCCAAATATTACTTTGCGTAAAACTACTCCTGTTTTAATTTTGTATGGTATCAAGTTGGGAAAACATTGGCCGAACATTAATTTTCAGAAAATTTTAGGCGGAGGAGGAAGATGCCGAAAACTTCGAAAATTCGCTCTTATAGCCATGCTGCATGACTGTGGTTTTTATCTATTGCCGGGAGGTCATCATTGCGACTATCCAGTACGTTGGCTGAATACACTCCACGTTCATTAATAGCGCTCACAGTTCACGATCGCATGCTCACTGCCTTCAATGACGTCACAACTAATGCATTTCTGGTCGTCCGCTCTCCCGTTCAGATGCATTTTTCTTCGTACGTTGCCATGTCTAGTTCTTACTCGAAATAGTTGGGTGTATTGGTGAGGACTGACGCTTCCATCTGAACCGTCTCAAGCCTTTCCAATCCTTTGTAGCTCCCCATATCGTACAATGGGGCAGCATAATATTCATCTAGCTGTTCCTTTATGTACAGTCGCAGAATTTTCTCGGGATGAATTTCTTTGGCGCCATAAGCAACTGTTTTCAAGAGATTTAGAGAGCAGATTCCTCTGTTCCGTGGTGTGTAACAGCCATCGATCCAAGTGGACACCTAGGAATTTGTGTAAGATATCACATGTGTAAAATGTGTAAAATCGTGTGTAAAATAGCCAATCATGTGTAAAATACACATAGAGTGGAATAGAATGACGATACATTGGCACTTCCTTCTATATTACGCATGGCATTTTTGCACCCTCAAGGAGAAAAAATAAATGCTGTAAAAGTAGGTACCTACTTTTCGAACATAATTTCACTAATATTATACGTTTATATAAATAATATAAACGTCTACCTAAATAGCGGAACAGTTTTGCAATGTTCGGTTTGAATGTATGGACACAAATGCAATACCACCATCTCCTTTAGTCATCTCCTTTGGTAGATTCATGAAGAACAGGGATTCGAAATACACACGAATGACTGTCACATCTGATTTTTGGCGAGTAAATTATTCATCTCGCATAACGCGGACAAGCACGAAATGGGGATAACAAGAATCTACTGACGATGTCGATGCTGCAGTGAGGGTGGGGTACAAGCCAAGGGAAAAAGCTTGTAAAAGCTGGAGTATTCAGACTCGTCAGGATCGAAGGATCAAATCTGAACAGATTCAAACGCTCTCCAATCAGCGGCGACTTGACTCTAAAGCCACTCGAGGTTGGCAAATTTACCTAGGGAATTGATCCAGAAAAAACAGAAGGAGCCTCATTGAACCACTCCGCCCCATCTTCCTCACTCCAAGAGAACTCAGCAGCGAATAGAATTCCGAATTAGACTGGGCACTCAGACCTCGCTCCCACACTCGAACCAAAGCCCTTTTTTGTCACTCTTTTATATTATTGTCATGGAATCTTTTTGAATGAGTCACTTCAAAAAAAGAGTTTGGGCCCTTTTCCAAGGACGGGAAATCCCTCTAAAGGGCATCCTCGCCCTTCAGAGACGACTAAAGCGATGCTTTCCAAGGGATAAAAAGGGGGAGCGTAGGGCCCCCGTCCAACAATATTATGCTGAGGAACCTTCTGACGGATGGCCGGTGTTTTGTTGCCGAAGGGTCATACACACGGTTCGACGGGGTTTCAGATACAAAACACTCCCGTCTATTTGCTCGTCGATGAAAACTGAAAATGCCAGTTGGTAGCTCGGTCACAGCTAAACTAGAGCACCAACTGACTGAATGCACAGAAATAGTATAAGGGAGAAAGTTACAAATTCTTCCACAAGTTGATTCAGAGTTCGTGGGCGTGAATGGATTCTACGAGGTTTAAGGGGTAGAAAAAGGACATACAAACTTAAGTAGATGTCGATGATCACTGTTATATCCCAACACATGGATTCCAATTGATATCGCCCAAATAATCCATTTCCTTGCGACACGTAAGACAAATGTTGGCCAACTTGAAAAATCAAGAATCAGCCCCCCCCCCACCCCCCCCCCCACAACTGTCTTTGACCTATGTGTTTTGACTTGACCCTGTTTACAACAGCAACAAAGAAGAAAACAGTACTCAGAAAAACAAAATAAAAAAGCTGGATATAAATTAAATATTAAACAAAGGAAATGCAAAGGAAAACTAAAATTTTGAGCAGAAAGAAAATGAGATAAGGTTAATTCAACACTAGAAAATACATTTTACGTCATTGTAACAATTGAATAACATGCCTGCGGAAAGAAGGAAGGCTGGTTTCAAAGAGGTCAATGTACTAATGCGGTATGCGGTCAAAAGGTATGCGGTATGTACTAATGAATCTGCTTGGAAACACCTCAAGGATGCACACAAACCTCTCAATATACGGACAGACACTTATTAGTAGATAGTTATTCGTTATTTTTCGTAACTACTATGGTTGAATAAATAAAACAAAAATGATTTTCATGAACATGTTCAGGGCCGACATTTGAAACAAGACGACACAGTGAACATGTGACCACTGTTTGCTTTGGGCAGTACCTACTCCAAGGAAAGCCATGAATTGAGTACTGGAGCCGACCCGGTAATTACAATTTCATAAAATTAAGAAATTAGGAGGGGATTACAAAATCATTAATAATTATTTGTTTTTATTCACGAAGCATAACGTTTGTTCTTGTTTTTCACAAATGCACCTATCAACAAAATGCAAACTAACCATCATTCTTCGAATGAAAAATATCACAGAACAAACAAATCGATTTCATACGCCATCCGTGGTTATAATAATCTGGTGTTCCGTAGCAGTGATATCTGGGCCAAATTAATACCGTTCCATTTACGATCATGACGAAGAAGTTTTTCTTTGCAAACGGACGGCTATAGTACAATGCTCCGAGCGGTCTCAAAAAATTACTTAGTTCGAGATCAATTTGAAAACGTAAAAAAACCATACCCTTCTGTTGAAACTTTTCGAGCTACGGCGATCTGGAAATTCCAACACCTATTTTTCAATCCTTAGAGACTGACAGTAACGCCGAGCTTCGAGGACCTACTAGACCCTGAATCGGACCTACAAACCAAATGTCATGAATTTCCATTCATGGTAACTAAGGAAAGTGCGAAGTACGACGTAGACCTATGGACATAAATTTTGGTTTTTAATTTTCAATAATGTACCTGTGAATTCGAGCACGAAAACCAATTTACCCCCCCCCCCCCCCGGAATTTGATGGTTTCCGTTTCAAGGTAAGTAGAATCAGAAAATGGAATACAGCAATTGTTTTTGTCCGTCCCCCACTCTCCTCGGATACCATGAACCAAAATTTATGAAATTTGGTTTGAAGGTCCGATTCGGGGTCTAGTTGGTCCTCGAAGCTCGACGTGACTGTCAGTCACCTCCAAGGAGTAAAAATAGGGGCGGAAATATCCCGAGCGCCGTAGGTCGAAAAGTTTCTATAGAAGGGAACGGTTTTACTTACGTTCTTAAATTGATCTCGCACGAAAGCATTTTTGAGAGTTCTTGCTCGGCGTTAATCTCAGTCCACTCTAAGGGGTGAAAAATAGGGGTTGAAATCTCCAGGACGCCGTTACCTTGAATTTTGTACGTTTTTAAATAGTCCTTAAACTTGGGAGTTGTTTGAGACCACCCGGATCATTGTACGTCCAGCCGTTCGTTCACAGTAAGGCCCCGAAGTTTGCACAGACAGGCTTCGTCAACAGGAGGGTGAATCAAACTGTATACATTCAGCCCAGATATCATTGCTAGGGAGCACCTGATTATAATCACGGATGACTGTATGAAGTCGAGTTGGTTGTTCCGTGATATTATTCCACGAACGTTGAAATATCATTGGGTAAATTATTACACAACGGTTTATTATACTATCCACGCAGAAGGGGCACCTATACAGATAAATGATTAAACAACGGTTCATTATTTACCTTATGCTTCATGGATGACTACAAATATTAATCATTTAATTATTGAATCCCGCGCGTTTGTATGAAACTTTAGGGCTTTCCTGGAGGGAGTTCGAGGGTGCCGACCGCAGAAAACAGTGATCTACGCAGAAGGGGCATCCATACTGGTAAATAATAAACCGTTATGCAATAGTTTGCAACGTTTTTTATTGCATTTTCTGATTCTACATACCTTGATGCGCTCATGCTTGATTGTTGATGTTGTTGATGCTTTGGTTCATTATTGAAAACAAACCAAAAATCCTGTCCGTCCGCCGTACTGGAGGGTCCCCTTAATAACCATGAACCAAAATAGTGAAATTCGTTTTGCACGCCCCATTTGAGGTCCAGTTAGTCCGGGAAGCTTTATTGTCAACTATCTCTAATTGGTGAAAAATAGGGATGAAATGCTCAGAACGCCGTAGGTCGAAAACTTTTAGCAGGATGTTTCTATATTGATTCCGAACTTTAGAATGTTTGACCTCCCGGAGCCGATCGTTCGTTCAAAGTAAAGCCCTGGATGTTCGCACCGAAGAGCTCCGTCAACATGACGCTCATCGGACGCGTGAGCATCCCGCCCACCAACAAAGCCGAAAACCGCTCATCCGAGCGCTACGCTAATCCGATACTAGGAAGTTATTAGTTCCGATTTACCTACGGAGAAAGCATGCAGGGATATTGGATCCTATTTCACTTCAGCCTTGAGGAAACGTGGGGAATTTTTTGTTCGGAGTCGGTAAATACAAAACCCCATGAACCAATAAAGGAACCGATTGGATGGGAGGAAGTAAGGGTCGAATATTAAATTTGCCACTTGAGCCAGAAGGGGCTCTGGTGAGGAGAACGAGCGGTAAAAGTTATTTTCAACTGGTAAGAGGAGTTTGGGCTTTTATTTCGCTTAACGGTACATTCAAAACGGATGCGGCTGAGGGGTTGTGGTGGGCGACAGGGAGGCTGACTTGTTGAGAGGCGGTGTGCCGTGGAAAGAACACAATGTTTTTTAATGACCCAAGAGAAATCAGGAAGGAGAAACTGCAGGTGTGAAGCCCCCGTTTCTAGTCTCTTGTCACTGTTACCTGGATCGTAGTACGAATGGGTATTGTTACATTATTAATCACGTGGGGAGTTGAAGTGCAATAATTTAAAGTGTCGTCGCACGATCACCAGAATTGGTGGATTACGTATAGAGTAGCTCATCTGGAAAACATGAGACCTGAGAATAGCTCATCTGGAAAACATGAGACCTGAGAAAATTGCGTTTGAACTAATCTTGGGGATTAAGGCTGTCTAACTCAAAATCCAAGATCACTAGAATCGCGCGAGGAGTACGTAGGTATTGGAAGGGGCGACGAAAAATCTACAGGCCCAAATGGGAAATACAAAGTATTCGTCTGGGGTAGTCCAATGTGAGGTCAGAGATCACGAGCATTGCATGGTTTTTGTCAAGTAAAAACCTATCCTATTTGTTTGATGCAACTTGAATGAATGACGACATTGGTTTGATTGGTTGTGATGATTATACCGAAAGTTATAGGTCAAATGGAACTTAAGCCTCAAATGGACATTTACAACAACAACAGAAATTCCGAACCTGCCATCGTGATGGTCGGATTGGAATTGAAACACGATAATATAGGTTTCCAAGAATAATATTGAAGACATTTAACTCTAGACCATGGGTGATCATACAACTAGTTTGATACTGTCAAGTATAATACACAAGCATATGTAAATAAAGTCAGGCAATGCACCCACAACCCAATGATTATCCCAGCTCCATCGGAAGGTTTTAGCTTTTATAAACACAGCCCAAATGAAGACTGATATCGAATATCTAGTGTTAAGCTCTGCTAGTAGTAGAAGAACAATCAATGTACCCTCCGGAGGGATTCATATAAAAATTGTATAATAGGTTTGGTTGAAAGCACTTTCCGAGAGACAGAACAGACAAGCAACCCCGTTATAAACCACCTTTCACTTCCTCTGTCTTCCTGCTACCAACCCACCTTTCACCTTCATTTCATTTCTCCCCTCTTGTCGTAAATAGGGACAAACTGACGAACTGATTGGTATTCTGTTGGTGGTCTGATGTTGATGTTCTTATATTCAAAAGAGCTGGCCAGTAGGTACGCGGCTTGCTAGTGACGATAGATTCCACCGGAAGGTATGCACAATCACAATCTGAGGCAACACCATTCAAGTAGTTCAGACCCATTTTTGAAACTACCCACAGAGTCGTTACTATCATCCATGCGAATGCAAATTGTTCGTAAACGAACGAACCACAAACTCAGCAAGAAAGGCTCTCTAACGATTATCCATGACCTAGGTCTCTTGACTGAGAAAAACAATGTTCAGAATCTTCGGAAATCCGTCCGATCCCTGGGTTCGACGAATCGTAAAGAACCGGCTTCAAGAAGATTATGGGAGAGAATTTCAGTCTCCTTCCTTCGAAGAATCGAGAATTCCTTCGAATTTCAGTCTCTTTTTAATGCTGATAGGACTCGGTGGGCCCCATGAAACTCCGAGTAGAACTACCGGTAGAACTTCTCACCAGGTATCGCCGCCACGCACCAAAGATCGCCTAAGGAAAAGTAGAGTTCAAACAGCGTTTAGTGTGTCCCGAAAACTCGTCCGGTAACCCTCTTTCCAACCAGGCGGGAGAAGGGCTCTTCCAACTCCAATTTACATTTGCAACTGCATGGTTTCGAGAGGTATTCTTGGCACGATGAGGTAATATTTCTTAAATCCTCCAACTGAAACCTCCCCTTGTGTTTCTCTTATCGGACCCGAGGCCCAGAAAGGGGTTACCCTATAAAAGTACAACTCTGAGCGTTTCCTTAGCTTTTCGCTTCCTCCCCCTCTTTTATACTTCTTGCCCTCTACGGAGAAGGCAGCTCTACAGCTACAGTCTTCTAGCTTCGTTCTTTTCCTTAGCTCGGGCTACTACCTCTTATTTTCCAACTATAACTCAGCCGTATCGGCGTAGGGCCCTTCCACCTCGGCTCGTTGACACTTCCCGCCTTTTTCATACATATTTATCAACTTTTTTTTCTTTTTCTCCTTTCCTTCGTCCCATTTCACCTCCCTATTCTTCTTTCCATTCACGAGCGTCCAGCACATTTCATGGTTCATGTCGAACCCCCAACACAAACTCTGTCCTTGGACCGATTTTTCACAACCTGCATCAACTTTATGAAGGCACCTACCAACCTCGAAATCGTTATTTTCAGATAATAAAATACGTCTACAGTGAAAATACTGTTCGCATAACCTACATGGAAGGTGAGTAAATATTTTCTTATGGCACATCTATCGGAATGATCATTTTGTAGCACGTACTATACAGTTTCCTACTGAATTCAAGGTTTTCCATTTCAGATGAAGTATTCTCCAAAAACTTGATTTGAAGGTGTTCCGCAAGTTTGGAAAACCTATCGATAAGTCCATAAATACCTTCAATATGAAGATCCTTTTGCCATGGGCACTTTTTCGAGTGTTTTAGTTCCGGATTTCGGTTTTCAAATTTACAAGGACGTACCTACCGTATGTTTGGAAGCGTATGAGTCATTCAAAATTTGTTCCGTACCTGTCGGTCATCATATCTAAGTTCCCGGCAGTTTTCATTCTTGCGTCACTAGTAAGTATTGGGTATGGTAAATTAAGAACTAAAATAATTATATTCTGTATTATTCTTCATATTCGAAGAAATCGTTCGAGTCAGATATCATATACCTATTATTTTCCTTCGTTTCATATCGCCCTCCACGACACTTTTTCGGCTAATACCAAGTGCTCTCAACAAACAACCAGCCTCCCATACGCGGTCAAGGCAGATCGAGCAAATTTTGATTGGACAATGGGGAATACCCACGCGTTCAGTTCATTTTTTTAAATGAAAGTAGATTCCATCCTGAGAAATTGACCCGCTCATTGCAACGATAGGTAGTTTTTATTATACGATGTTTAGAATTTTCGTGCACTAGTGACGTAGTTGTACCCCACCCACCTGGGCGGGACTTTCTTGCCCGGTGTGACGTCAATAGTGCACGGAACTTCTAAAAATCACACAATAAAAACTATCGTAAGAGAGTGCGGTTGGTATCAAAGTTCTCAGGATGGAATCTACTTTCATAAAAAAAGGTACGTTTTTCAGACGCATGGGAAACCCTCATCACTTTGACATCACGTTAGTGAGGCTGGAATGGTTTTCGTTTGTGATGTAAAGTAAGTTCGGGGATTGACAAACAAGTTTGACCGTATGACCGTGTAAGGAATCGTCATGCCTTCTAACTTGTAGTCAAATTCACTAAATTTAATACAAAGTCAGGAATGGAACGCTGCAGTAAGACGGAAATCTAGTCAAACCTGCTTGAACAACAACTTTTACCAACCAAACTTGCTTAACAAACTTCCTTTAAACGAGTTTGACAAGCTTATTTGATTTTGCATTGAACTCTTTACCATCTACTCATAAAGTTTCATTTGAATGTGTGGATCGAAAATTGAACTTGATCAACCATTATTTAGTTTGATAACAAGATGGTTAGGTTAACCTTTAAGTGAAATGGGAAACCTGGAATTTGACTTGGAAATATGATATTTCTACGTAGCATCCCAGCCATCCATCGCATCTAAATTTACCACGCTGTTTACCGTTTCCGTTAGCAAAGGACTGCCTCAATGGATGGAGGATCATCGCAAACGTTGGAAGAATGGAAAAAAATATATAGCGCGAAACCATACCACTTTTCGTAAAATGATATAAGTTGTTCGTGATTTTAGCAATTTTTACAGATTTTTGACCCTTATAAAGTCAAATTTGACACACTCTTTTTTTGAGAAAAATATTTTTTTCAACCAAATAGTCCCTCCGTCGTGAATCACCAACTTCAGGTGAATTAATATTGATTTTAGCCCTTAATAGCAATTTCTGACCCCAAAAAATCCAAATTCGACCCCTAATCTGTATGAAGAACAACTGAAATGGTATTGTTCTGTCTTTAGTCACCCTTCCACACCACTTTCAGTGAATTCATATAAACTGCGTTCGCAATTTTAGCAGTTTTTACAGATTTTGACCCCTCCCCCCCCCCGGGAATTTTTGAAAATCGCTCATCTTCGAACGCTTCCGATTGTGTGCCAATACAAATGTTTTGCCGTAATTTGGAATTTTTATCATGTACCCAAGGACAGATATCGTATAGAGTGACTCAAACAAGTATACTTATATACATTTTTATTAAAATCTTGGGATGAATTCAGGATGCTCTGAAACGCCTTTGAAAAAGTTTCAAAAAACTCTGAAAATCTTCTTGTTTCTGAAAATTGTGGACCAATAGCTTCATTTTCTTAGAAAATTCGCTAATAGTTGAAATGGTAATTCGGGTCGGAATTACTTGAATCGAATGAGACAAACGGCTCTATAGGGAGGTCCGAGCCTCACGTTCAGTGCGGCGGCAAATTCCAGACCAATCGCTTCAGTGCGACACGGGACAATTTGACCTCGTGCCAAACATTCCAAAAGTGCGAAACGGCCCCGGGGTGCGATTCGACCCCGAATACTAGGTCCTAGTTTTTCAGCCAGAATCTCGTGAAAATTGGTAATTTCCACCAAGTTCTGTTATTTTCTCGCAGAATAGATCTGAATTGATGCACTGCAGTCGTAGGCCATGGATTGATAGCTTTTTTGGGTAAATTTTGAACATATCTACAGGGCGCCCCCGAATGAATGGTCCACCGATTTTATTTCGGTTTATACTACAGATAGAACAACCGTCACAACGCTATCCTTCATGGTTTTTTCCGTAGAATTCGAAAATCATTTTTTGCGCAGATGAGCACGCGAAAAACATGTTTTCAACTTTTTTTTTTACAAAAAATGAGAAACTACTTTTTATTGCAAATTCGAATATTCTAAGTAAAATTTCATGGAAAATGACGCGTCACTCGAATTTTTGAGTTCGCAAAACCGTAGGAACGCAAATGCGCGCAAAATGTGCGTAACAATGAAAAACCTTGTTTTTTGGAGGCATCCAATATTGCATGTATGTGATTCATGATTTTCGCGTTATTTTTTCGCGCTCAATCACGTTTGAGTTCGGTTTTCGGTTGACGATCATTATATTAAGATTGAAATACCTAATTGGTAATTAAAATGTTTGGTAAATGATCATAAATATAATAGCTGCGGAAAATTTATCATGTAAGTAGAATTTGAGGTTATTTTACTGTCAAATACTACCTAACGTTTTCAACTCCAGTATGCATGATATCAAAATGAACGAGTTTTGGTTACGCAAATATTACCATATCTCTAGTCCTCTTTCAATTAGCTATTTCTTTCCTGACAGAATAAATAATGGATGAAAAAAATATATAAATTGAAAACTTCAGGTTTTTTTTTTTCACATAGGTATTTTTCTTTCTGTTTATTATGAAACTCTGGTTGAAAAACATAATGAAACATTAGAAAATCTTGGAAAATTATGAATGAAAAACGCTCGAAGTGAAAAAGCTTCGTGGTAGAAGAATGTTTTTAATTGAAACATCTCAAACACATTGCTGGTTGTCCATAACACTCATCATACACCTGTCCCAATACTAGAGGGGCCCCAGAGCGCGGAAACGTGAATTTTTGGAACGAAAATTGGGTTTTTTGGCACGAGGTCTATTAGTCCCGTGCCGCACTGAAGGTAATGAATCTTAGTAACACGAATGCGGTTAGGGGTTTATTTGTCCCGAAGATGATAAACACGTGCATGAGTAGGGTACCACCTACTGTACACATCCATACTAGAATTATTCAATTATAATATTATTATTCACGTCATGACGCCATTCGCGCGGAACCGAAAACTAGAAAAATTGGCCCCGCACTGATTGTGTTATTGGGTGTACGAGGTCAATAAGTCCCGTGCCGCACTGAACGTGTTAAGGGCAAGAAGATGGTGTTTTCTTCCCAAATTTTTGGATTCCATTCAGGCCGTGGCTGATACATTGTCTTCTAAGCCTATGTTAGTCAAAAAATTCGCTCGCATGGCCAGGCTGCATGGCTGGAAAATTTTAGTTTGTACTTATCACTGTCAGGTGTATGAAACGTGAGAAAAACTCCAAGTTGGGAGCAATGAAGATGGGTTGTTTCTAAACCCGAATCTGCCGATCTCGATTCCGCCACTCTGATTCGAGCAAGCCATAACCTCTCCATTTTCGAGTGTTATTGAGAGCTGTGGACCCCCAGGGGTCGCCGGCCCTCGGATGTAATCACCCGGTCACGTGGACAAGGGCCCTTCAAGGACCAGCCTCCTTCTTCTTGTAGGTGGGGGCTTCCATTATTTTCCCTCGCCAGTCTCTTCACGGAGCTACACAATCTAGTTGATTGAGGTGCGAGGGCGAGCGGAGGGGGAAAAAAGGTGGGGATTTTTCCTGTGGATCGGGGCAGTGTTGGCCGGAGTGTGGTGGTGAAGGGAGAGGAAGATTGTTTTCATCTCGAGAGAGAGGCTCGCGCCGTTGGTCTCAATAAAGCCTGAAATGGCCGAGCTTGATGAGTATTCATTGCTCAACGAATTGTTTAAGGTGTTGAAGGTTAAGGGCGAGACATAATCGTCTTCTTACGATCCAGAGTGTACAACCCCCCCCCCCCCCCCCATTTCACAATGTAGGAGGTACCAGAAGTTGTAACAGTGTGTAGATGTGCAGAATCCAAATCTGCTATTAGCATATATTTCAAAAGAATCCGTCTTCACTAGCGAGTCGTTTTGTAAGTGTCACTGCAGGAGGTCAACATCTGGATTTTCCTCGTCAAACTCGAGTTCAGGTTGATCAAAATTGGAAGATAACGAGTTTCATTAATCAAAACACAGAATTTTATCTCGAAGTGACCGGGAGGACCCAGAATAATGAATCTATACGAAAAACAATAGGTGCGAGGGGTCACAATGCTTTCATTACGCAAATTTCGGCGACATAGTGGCTGAGTACCTTGGAGCACATTCTTGAAGTATTGTTCGCAAATATTATCAGTTAGTAAGCGGTTTCTAAATTAATGCTTTTAGCAGGTTAAACTAGTTATTTGTAATGAATATAAAAAAGTCACAGTAATGCAGCAAATTTCAAAGAGCGAAACTTCGAAGACATGTACCGCGAGTAATTTCGATGTACCGGCTTTGGCTTGATGAAACTTTGGTGAGTAGGACAGAAACTGGGTATTCGCAACCCCATCCACTACTATCGCTTGGCGAGTTCGATTTTCTTCTTCTAATTGATACAATAATTATTGTATTTTTTCTTAATTCACAATTTTATACCAATTTTAGTGAATTCATATCAATTTGTGGGCGGTTTTTAGTACCCTTTGACCACATAACATAAACTCGAATCCAGTTACCATTTTTGAAACAGAAGGCATTTTCGACACAAGGAAACCACAAAAGTAAAGAGGCGGATAGAGGCTGAAGGATGAAGATCCGATGTGGAGAAAAATGTAAATAATTTGCCGAGAGCTCCAGATGAAGTTGTGAGGAGGGCGAGAGGAGGTTTTTGAAACAAAGGTGCCTTAGTAAAGAGACGGTGGGACACATAATTCACGGTAATCCTTCCCCCTCGCTCCTCCTACAGCCTGCCGTAGCACGAAAACCCTGTGTTGGACCCCCTCTTGTATAACCGTCGGAAAACCTTCCAGTCTAACCCCCGGTAATCTGCCCTCCTCTCCGTCGACCTCTCACCATTTCTTTCTATACTCTCGCGATTCAGACGAAGATTCCTCCTCCGTTTCAGCCGTAGTCTTGAATCCGAGTATATTAAAAATGCATATCCGGGGATTCCTGTACCTCGAAGTAACTAAGGTATGTTATTAGTTGAGTAAAAAACATCGGACCAAACTTTCCTAAGCGCCGAAGGGGTCCTCGACGGAGAGAACCTAACCGTGCTTCCGTTGCACTAACATTCCTTAGGGCCGAAGAAGTCCTTTCATTCAGCGAATCCTTGCGTAGAATCTTCTCCCATACCCAGCCCCCCCCCCCCCCCCCACCACAACCTTTGGCTAAGCAGATCCTCAGATTTCTGCATCAACCCAAAAATGGAAACCACAATGTGCCAAGTGTTGGATGCAATGCTGTCCTAGAATAGGTACTAAATGCTAAGGATAACAAGGAGGACAAGATCTTAATGCTAGACA
The DNA here is from genome assembly GCA_954871275.1 of Leptopterna dolabrata. NCBI lineage: Eukaryota > Metazoa > Arthropoda > Insecta > Hemiptera > Miridae > Leptopterna > Leptopterna dolabrata. Next base: position 61,310,903 of record OX940975.1, read on the forward strand.
ATTCAAGACGTGGATTGATGCAGGTAAATACCAAAAAAGGTAAGCTGATAAATGTCATTGAACAAATCATTTTAAAAAAAACCTATCCAAGGTATATTTATAAATATTATTTTTCGACTGTTTAGATATTTTGTTTTAGTTACTTATATAAAATAAAATATGTTTACTTATTCGGTTTTTTTATACATAAAGATCGATCACGTTCGTGGTCTAGAACTAGATGATGATGTATTGCAGATATATGTTCCTTCAAGTGCAGAAGATCACTTTGGACTGATTTTATGCACACAATGAATCAAATTGCAATATTACCGACCTATATTTATATATAAAACGCTGCAAATCCCTGCACAACGGTTTATTATTTTGTACGGAATACCCTTCTGTTACAGATCACAACTCTCTGTATAGATAACCCGTCTATACAATTATGTACTACTCTATACGTATATGTAGATCACAGAACCTCCGTAGGTTAGTACCTAACCCGTACTCGTTACTAGGTGCCTACCAAAATCACGAATTAAATGTTGCTAAAATAATTCTGTCGATGACAAACAGTACCTAAAATGGCAAAAACAAACGCAAATAATGAAGTTCTGAAGTGAAATTGTTAATGCGGAGTGAACAAATTGCAAACGTACCTACCAACAAACTCCAGCCCCCTCTACGTATAATGAACCGTTGTGTAATGATTTACCATCGTGTAATAATAATTTACCCATCAATAATACTTCAACGTTTGTTCAAGTTTCACTACCTACCAACAAAATCCAAAAGAGCCATCATTTTCCAAATGAAATAATATCACAGAACAACCCACTCGACTTCATACTCTGTGAATATAATCAGGTGATCCCTAGCAATGATTTTATCTCGGGCCAATTCCCAATTGTTAGCGCGTCCCTGGTGCTGGTGATGACATTTGGGCTAAATGTATACAATTCGAATTCATTCACCCTTCTGTTGAAATACTCGTTACTAGGTAACTACATAAATCACGAGTTATATGTTGCTAAAATATTTCTGTCGATGACAAACAGTAACTAAAATGGCAAAAAGAAACGCAAATAATGAAGTTCTGAAGGAAAATTGTTGATGTGGAGTGAAATAGACGCCCTTCTGCGTAGATCACTGTTTTCTGTGGTGAAAACCTACCCTCGTGGTCAAGTATAATAAACCGTTGTGTAACAACTTGCCCATCAATAATACTTCAACAATTGTTCAAGTTGCAAAAGTACAGATCAACAAAATCCAGCCCCTTCTAGGTAGATGAACCGTTGTGTAATAATTTACCGTTGTGTAATAATTTGCCGTTGTGTAATAATTTACCCATCAATAATACTACAACGTTTGTTCAAGTTTCACAAGTACCTACCAACTAAATCCAATCGTCCATCACTTATCAAATGAAATAATATCGCAGAACAACCAACTCGACTTCATACAGCCATCCTTGATTGTAATCAGGTGCTCCCTAGTGATGATTCCCGGCCGGATTCATACCGTTTGATTCACGATCGTGTTGAAGAAGCTTTATGGTGCACACGAACGGCTGGACATACAATGCTCGTGGTGGTCTCAAAATTTTTTTTAGCTCGAGACAAATTTAATGACGTAAAAAACCATACCCTTCCATCGAAAGTTTTCGAGCTACGGCGTTCTGAAAATTTTCACCCCTATTTTGAACCCCATAGCGATGACAGACAGTAACGTCGAGCTTCAAGAACCCACTAGACCCCGAACGGAACCTATAACCCGAATTCCATCAATTTTTTTTTCATGGTAACTAAGAAAAGTGGTCAGTACGGCAGACATTTTTTATTGCAGTTTTGGATTCTACATAACCTTGAAACGTAAACCATCACATTTTGAGGGGGGGGGGGGGGGTTAGAATTTTTTTCTTGCTCGACTCCAATGGTTCATTATTGAAAATAATAAACCAAAAATGCAATACTGAGCTACTTGATTACACTGGTTTTGATACAATATATGACACACAACTTAATCATAATACACCACAGGAACATGATAATAATAAAATATAATAGGAGCTCTTTGAACATTATATTATATTAATCATAAATATACAATAACTACAATACAATAATACAATAATAAGACACATGGAAAGAAAAGAATGATGGAAGAACAGAAGAATGGAAAAGAAAACACTTACAATTTTACTAATAATAATTACATTAGGCCTTTGAAAAATGGCCGTGGAAACCTGTTTCTCTGGTTGCCAAATCGTGACTTTGGCAAAATTGTGACGATGTTGGTGTTGTCTTAACTGAATCCTCGGTGCTTCCACTACCTGCGTTGGAAGATCTGATCTTTCGACTGCAGGACGACGGATTGCGACATGAAAATCCATCGTGCGACAGAAAAATCTCATGATAGATAGAAAAGCCGGACGAGTCTCATTTTGCCCATAGAATGTATCGAACTGATAGTCCGAAATTTAACCGTCCGATAGAAAATCTGTATGCATACTTAGAAGCCAAGCCACACGGTCGACATTAATCATATAAACCCAGGCTTCCTGCACTGTTTTTGCTTCCACACTACCGATGGTAGGGAAGCCTTGGATTCGTGATTGAGTAAAAAAAATTTGTGTTCTACAAAATGGAAACTTCCACTACGTTTCGCGTTTCAGAGATCGATGAACATTTTTGGTTCCGTGTCTGTCTGTCTGTCTGTGGTAATTCCTTGTAACGCCCGTAACTACCCGAAATAATGGTCGAAATGAGCTGAAATTTAGAGATTAGGTGCGGGTTGGATCACAGATGGCCCCACACCAAAATCATTGAAAAAGTAATGTAACTTTCGTCTACGCATGCGCAAACGTGAAATACTTGGAACGCCCATAACTACCCTAAACATCGCTGAAATGAGTTCAAATTCGGAGGGCCGATCAAGAATAGTACTTTGATGTTTCAAAATGAATTTCATTGGAATCGTACCCTAACTTTCATCTGCGCATGCGCGAACATGAAATGTTGACCTTGTAACGCTTCTAACTACGCGCAAAATAGTCGTAGAGAGCTGAAATTTTGGGGGTACACGCGGGTTGGACCGCAGATGGTTCCTTTATAGAATCACGTAAATCGTTTAGTCTGCGCATCTGCTAACGTGAAATATTTGAAACGCCCATAACTACCTTACATATCGCTGAAATGAGTTCAGATTTGGAGGGTCGATCAGGAATAATACTTTGATAGTTTCATTTGAATTTCATTTGAATCGTACTCCAACTTTCGTCTGCGCACGCGCGAACATGAAATGTTGATCATTTCCTTGTAACGCTTCTAACTACGCGAGAAGTAGTCGTTGAGAGCTGAAATTTTGAGGGTACACGCGGGTTGGATCGCAGATGGTCCCGTATCAAAATGAACCTAACCAAGTATCCTACACGTTCATGTGATTCAAGTGAGGAAGCTATACTGCCTACTCGAATTGGCAGACTTTTTTTGAAGTGAAGGTACATAAACCAATAAAATCCTCGAGTTTTGGAGAACCAGAAGTAAATTAGGCAAATCACCATTTGACGGCTGCTCAAACTATTCATAGGCAGTTCAAACAATTTTCGTCTTTTAAATTGCGGCTGATCAACTCCTCACAAATATCATGTTCAAATTCCATTCAATACATTATATGACTTCGAAGATAATAGTGTGATAAGTACACTACACAATGTATCCGTAGCGGTAGAATCTCTCCGAAAACACTCAACTAGAGAGGCCTACATTATTTTAAACATCGGTAGGTTATTTACGGGTGTGTATAATATAACTGATTACTTTCGTATTTTTCTGGGCAGCTTCACCACACATACCACTCGCCAAGCAACGCTGACTTCGAGGGCTATTTCACAAAGTAGATGTTTAAATACAGACGGAATAAAAATAACATTGAGAATGCAATCACCCTTGAAGGGTATGATACGAACTGGTAGGTATACAGGCGTATTTGTCGCGTTTATTTGAATCCCTACGAACGAACCATTGCCAAACCACTACCTAATGAAGAGTGAACCTCGTAGGCATTTCTATGTAATTACGCGATACTGCATTTTCAAATGAACCTAACCACACATCCATTTAGGTTCTGCAGGCAAACGGGCCTTCCCATGGCCCATAAATGACTTGATGAGGTATAAACTATACATGCAGTTGTAACTGAAATCCAGGGATAAATTCAGAATGCTCTGGAACGGAAAATAAACTTCAAAAATTCATGTAATAGAAATTATGGAACCAATGGCGCATGCGCGTGGGTCACAAAAGCGGTTTATATAATTTTTTATGGAAACTGAATTCCCTTCTGAGAATTTTGACACCAACCACGCTGTCCAACGATATGCAGTTCTTTTTCTATGATTTGTCAAAGTTTCCACCAGTTCCGACGTCACAATTGGCAGAGGGGTCCAGCCCAGGGGAGAGGGTCGCTTAAAAATAAGATAGAAAAAATAAAATAAACAACAAAAATATATTTAAAAAACGCTGCGAATTACTACGCAACAGTTTATTATTTACCATTACTGTGTGGATCACTGTTTTCTGTGGTCAATACCTACCCTCGAGCTCCCCCCAGGAAACCCCTAAATCGAGTTACTGGAGCTGGCCAGGGAATTACAGTTTCATAAAAATTCAAGAGATTCAATAATTCAATCTTAATACCATCTGTTATTATTCATGAAGCATAAGGTGTACAATAAATCCTTGTGTAACAAACCTTTGAGTTATAAATGGCTGTGTAATAATTTAACAGTATTATAGATTCTGCGTAGATCAGTGGCCAATACCTACCCTCGAGCTCCCCCCAGGAAACCCCTAAATCGAGTACTGGAACCGGCCCGGGAATAACTTTCACAAAAACGCGCGGGATTCAATCATTCAATCATTAATAATTTATTTGTTGTTAATCATGAAGCAGAATTCATTTGTTGTTTGTTCAAGTTGCAGGAGTACCTGAGTACACAATCGAAAAGAGCCATCATTTTTCAAACGAAATAATATCATTGAACAACAAACTCGACGTCATACAGCCATCCGTGATTATCAGGTGGTACCTAGCAATGATATCTGGGCCGGATTTATACCGTTTGATTCACGATCATGTTGACGAAGCTTTTCGTTGCAAACGAACGGCTGGACGTACAATGCTCCGGGTGGTCTTAAAAAATTCTTCAGTTCAAGATCAGTTTAAAAACGTAAAAAAACCCATACCCTTCTATTGAAGGTTTTCGAGCTACTGCATTCTGAAAATGTCAACCCCTATTTTTCACCCCTTAGAGAGACTGACTATAAGTCCGAGCTTTGCGGACCAACTAGACCCCAAACGGGACCTATAAACCAAATTTCATAAATTTCGGTTCATGGTAACCAAGAATAGTGCGAAGTACGGCGTACGGCGAACGAACAGAAATTTTGTATTATTATTTTCAATAATGAACCTTTGGAATCGAGCATGAAAAATAAAAAAATTAATCTCCCCTAAAAATTTGAAGGTTTCCGTTTCAAGGTATGTAGAATCCGAAAATGCAATAAAAAAAGTTCTGTCCGCCCGCGGTACGCCGTACTTAGCACCCCATTCAATGGTGTAGGTCATCAAGAAAATCCGCTAAGATGACCTCTATCCAGATAACGCTCGCAGAAACTTCCTCTATCCAGCACTGAACGTTTTATCGAATACTCCTATCCTAAAACTTTGAAATTTGTTCACTCAACTGATTTAAAAGATTTTACTTACGTCCTGCGCTCAGTCAAGATTTTGCCAAATATAGTAATAATAATAATAATAATCGATATATTTGTGCATAGGAATTAAATCCAACATCGCGCACAAATAAACAAGCTAGCAGGAAAACCCGTTGTTCTAAATACAAAGGGCTCTTGAGCGGTCTATAAGGGATAACCATGCGATTATTCTGGCGATGAAATCGCGATCATCGAATGAATCCTGAACGGCGTGCCACACAAAAATCATTTCAGTACAGTTGAAACAGCCGTGAAAACATCTTCTTGGCAGCACCCACCTTATTCTGGTTTGGGGTCGGACACACACACGCGGGCGCGCGCGAATTGTAATAAGGTATTTTTTTTCATCTCCTCAGCTATAGGCTCACCAGCAAGTCCTTTGACCGTTTAAATGAAATTGAGTTTTCTATTTTAGGGATTATATTAATCATTTTTCAAGGGCAAATTCAAGTGGATCACCGATTGAGCCTACCAGATTTGACAGGCCCCTCCCCCGAGGGAAATATTACTGATAAATTCAATAGAAAACCAGACACGTTGCGTCCCACGAACGGCACGTTCCACCGACGTCCCAGCACCCAGGAACGCGGTGAGCCAGCTCGAGGGAAAATGCCGGGAAAACTCAGCTCACGCACTGAGAGATTTTTTTTCCTTTTTCATATTTTTCCTGCAAGCAGTTTACATAGGGCTACGGGATTTTTACTCCTACCCCGCCGCTTTTTTTTTTCTCCCGACGAATGCCGAGAGTAATAGTTGCGGGAAGGCTCCCTCCCAGGCAGACAGGCGGTGTCAAATCGAATCATTGCTCCATTCCGAACCAATCCCGCTCAGGCGCTAAGCGTGAGGGCGGTAATGTTGTTACGGAATCCGGATAAACGCCATGAATTATTACACAATGTGATACTATTAGGGACCTACCTGAATAATAACCCCATTAACACGATCGCAGTTGCACCTCAATCGCCGCCAATGTTTTACACGGGGTGTCTCAAAAATGCGCCCTTCCTCCACCTTTAGATTCTACACGAAGGGGATTTCAAAAATTACATTGAGTAATTTATTGTGAAATCATGAACTGTCCCTGATCTCGAACATGATTTCTGCCATACAGCAAGACCATTTTCGGGTTATTACTTTCATCTGCTTTGAAGATTATAGATGTTTATGAAACCCACAACTCGGAATTCACATACCAGATTACTAAGCGCCAACCTCCTTACGTCGACAACCGATCGTAATTTTCTTCATTTTACCCAAAAACTAGGCATGAAAAAAGCTTTCTGCAAATTTCGAATAAAATAGTACGTGATACGTAATAACTAATACGCAAAAGGAAAGTCTACGATGGGCAATTTTCATAAAATAAAAAAATACCAGATTTTTCCCTATAAAATAAAAGCAATTTTTATAAAAATGAAAAGTGGGTCCAGTCTTTTGACATTTTATGTCTTTACTTTGCTACATAAACTCGAAAATGAAACGCGGGACATGCAACGGAGACATGCAACGGAAACAACGTCATGAAAATATTTCTGATGATTTTCGCTTACAACCGATTCGTTGCTACGGAACTTTATCTTCGCCAGTTATCATCGTACAAAAATCGTTCACCACTCGTTGGATAGCTCTCGATTTACCTAACCATACTACGTTAACCACTGCGGACTGCATGGCCAACAAGCTGCGGTATGAGCGTGATTGTTTAAATGAATGTTTACGTACATAATACAGTGGAGTCCGGCTAATCCGAACTAATTGGGACTGAAGGCTGTTCGGACTAGGTACCATTCGTTGGAAATCTTGACCAAAACAATTAAGTACGAAGTACTTGGTGTGGGTGCGGGAGGGGGCGCTAAGACATAAAATGTCCCTCGTGGTTGCGTACTTGTACGGAAGCTGTACCCACCGTTTGTGTTTTAATTATCGTTGATCATTGTTTATCTCTTTCATAGAGACACCTAAAGTCCGTTTCTCATTTCTCGTTTGTTTGATATTGAGTCTGTATCATTCTTCGTTCATCGGCTACCATATTGTTCATTTTGATGTATGTTTTTTTCATCTCTTAAAGTCAAGTCGATTGTTTATTAAAAATATGAACTTATTATCGATTCATGAGTAAAAACATCTAATTTTTGTTAAAAATCGCTGAAATTTATAGATAAGAAGTCACTAAAATGGTGCTTGCCACCATAAAATGATCACGTCATCGTGAATACGGGACACAAATTGATGAAAAATTTTTGCCGAAACGTTTTTAATGGCACACAAAAGGATTAAGCATTTGAAGATGGGCAGTGTTTTAAAACAAAAACTCGACTGACTTTTCGGATCAAAAGTCTAAATACTGCTAATCACCAAAATTTTATAAGATATAATAGTACTAATAGTCTTATAATATTATTATGGTGATGACTGGGACTATTTTTCTATTTTTAAATCTTAAAAAATATAGTAAATTCGTGGGTACTGTTCACTAAAACTTTGAGCAAATTAGCGTAAATCCCTCGGATATTCCTTATTCTAATCTCATTATAAAATGCGGAAAACGGGCGATAGAATGGAAACCAAAATTATCAAATTATATCATCATCGTACGTATTAGGTAGTTGCTCAGAACTCGAGTCTTGCGAATCTTCGAGATCCCATATCATCGAAGTTGGAAAGACAATATTATTAATGTTTAGAGACATCAATTTATTGTTATCGTGAAAAGCAGCGTGGACATATTCAACTCGGCTTTGGAATGTTGGGGATGGGCATGAAGATGGAATAGTTGGGAGCGGACAGGAAAGGCCGTAGCGTTACAGGAATGATGACGTATGGGGGGGGGGGGGGATATATTACGTTACATGTGCGGGAATAGAGCGCTTGGAGATGAAACGCAGCTTCCGCCGTCAACAAACCTGCTCCCGCGTCCGAGGAAAACCTCAGAATGCTTTGAGAATGGGAAACCATCAACGGAGAAATGCTTTGATATTTCTCTTCACCGAAACGGACTTTTGTGAACACCATCGGTCGGGCGAATGGATATTTTGCAAAAAATATTGTCGCTAAATATATAAATTCGTATTGGATTGTAATAAACAAAACGCTGCAAATCACTGCACAACGGTTTATTATTTTGTACAGAATACCCTTCTGTTACAGATCACAGCTCTCTGTATAGATAACCCGTCTATATAATATAATATATACCATTCTATACATATTATGTAGATCGCAGACCCTCCGTAGGTTAGTACCTAACCCCGTAATCGTTATAGGTACCTATCTAAATCACGAGTTAAATGGTGCTAAAATAATTCTGTCGATGACGAACAGTAACTAAAATGGCAAAAAGAAACGCAAATAATAAGTTCTGAAGGAAAGTTGTTGATGTGGAGTGAAATAGATGCCCCTTCTGCGTAGATCACTGTTTTTTGTGGTCAATACCTACCCTCGTGGTCAAGTATAATGGACCGTTGTGTAATATCTTGTCAATCAATAATACTTCAACGGTTGTTCAAGTTGCAAAAGTACCGATCAACAAAATCCAGCACCTTCTTGGTAGATGAACCGTTGTGTAATAATTTACCATTGTGTAATAATTTACCCATCAATAATACTTCAACGTTTGTTCAAGTTTCACAAGTACACCTAACAACAAAATCCAATAGCCCATTACTTATCAAATGAAATAATATCGCAGAACAACCAACTCGACTTCATACTGCCATCCTTAATATTATAATCAGGTGCTCCGTAGTGATGATATCCGGGCCGGATTTATACCGTTTGATTCACGATCGTGTTGACGAAGCTTTTTGGTGCACACGAACGGCTGGACATACAATGCTCCAGGTGGTCTAAAAAAATTGTTTAGCTCAATACAAATTTAATTATTAAAAAAAACCATACCCTTCTATCGAAAGTTTTTGAGCTAAGGCGTTCTGAAAATTTCAACCCCTATTCTTAACCCCATAGAGATGACTGACAGTAACGCCGAGCTTTGAGGACCAACTAGACCCCGAACGGAACCTGTAACCCAAATTTCATCTTTTTTTTTTTTCATAGTAGGTACCTAACTAAGAAAAGTGCTCAGTACGGTTTACGGCGGACAGACAGGAATTTTGTTATTGCACTTTCGGATTCTACATAACCATCAAATTTTGAGGGGAGGGGGTTAGAATTTTTTTTTTTTCATGCTCGGTTCCAAAGGTTCATTATTGAAAATAATAAACCAGAATATTGGAAGCAGCAGGACACAGCTCCATTTCTAGCTCTCGCAGTCCCAAATTCCCTGCATGTCTCACTGGAACTGAAATGAAATCCCCAATCAAAAATTTGCAAAGCATTTCAATTCAGATGGCAGTCGGTACAGTAGTCTTCAATAATTGAAAGCTACCTAGCAAAGTCCACACGATGATGGAACTTCAGGGCTCTCAGTGTTGCCCTCACCCTCAGGAAATTAATAAATTTAGTTCCAATCACTGTCTCCCTCGAACTGAAAATAAAGTATTTATACCCATCATTTTCATTTTTTATTCAGCTGACATACTCTTACGATTTTTGATCGTATAGACTGATGATATTGAAGATATGATGTACTTACAGGTATGTATATATCGGTGTAATACTATGTGCTAAAATTACGTAGAGGTTCTTCGAGAACATGGAGACAAGCATTATTTGTTACAAGGTAGGGACGAAGGTCAGCTAGCACATCAGCCTCTAGATGATGCGAATTGTATTATACAGACAGACAGACAAAAAGTGTTCCTCCAAAGTGGAACACGATTCGGTACTACATGTTAGACCATTGTGGGGAAAAGATGGAGTACAGACAATAATACCCTACTTTGATATTACTTTACCGTACCACACGTACAGACCGTGGTACTTGACATCCCCACTCTATATTTTCTGACCTCAGTGAATAAGAATCTGTGTAGAATGGATACCTAACTACCCATCTCTGGCATCCAAAGGAAAAGTCAATGTTAACAAACGCTGGCCGCTCGTTGCTCCAGTTCTCGCTATATCTAACATGATTAACTAATAAAATGATTATCTACACCTCTGTAAGGACAATAGTCCGAGGGGGCTCAAATGAAGGTAGTTAGGACACTAATAACTAGACCGTATGATCCACGCCTACACAACAAACGACCCACGCGCGAAAATTTCGCTACGTTGAATATATACTGAGAAACACTCACAACAATATCTCAGTTGTCAGATGAGTGGAAGTCATCTATAAAGATGAGTGAGGAGCGCGATTGTGGAGGAGTAGCCGTGGATGAAAAACAGGATTCGCGTAGGACTGTTTGCATTGAATTCACTCGCCTACGGAAAAGCGGCACACAATTCCGAAGAAAGAAAATGGCCATAACAACGCTTGAATATATCAATCATTTGCAGGTCGATCTTATTCATCGACAACATTATCCTATGATTGATTGTATGAAATATACAGGGCGACCCGGTTGGCCAATTTTGGTTTATTATTTTCAAAAATGAACCTTTGGAGTGGATCATGGAAAAAAAAATTCAAAGTTTGATGGTTTCCGTTTCACGGTATGTAGAATCCGAAAATGGAATAAAAAAATTTCTGTCCGTCTGCTGTACGCCGTACATCGCACTTCTCTTAGTTAGCATGAACCAAAATGATTAAATTTGGTTTGTGGGTCCCATTTGGGGTCTAATTCGTCTGCAAAGCTCGGCGTTACTGTCACTCATCTCTAAGGGATGAAAAATAGGGGCCGAAATATTCAGAACACCGTAGCTCGAAAACTTTCAATAGAAGGGTATGTTTTTTTTTAAACTTTTAGTTTATTATTCTGTGAATAATACACCTATGTATTCGCTCAGCAAAAAATTTTTATAACACCCCCTCAAAATTGTTTCTTTTCCGTTTCAAGGTGCGTAGATTCCAAAAATGCAATGTCCGTCCGCCGTCCGCCATACTCCGTACGCCGTCCGCCGTCCGCCGTATCACGTGTACAAGCTTCATTTTCGGTCTAAAAAAAAATCGTTCTTTCGCACACATGCTCCATTTGGGCCCTAGTTGTGTCCCGAAACTTTTCAGCCCGATCGGAATATACCCAGGAGTGTTATGAGTGAAAATGTGTGTAAAAATAGGTACTTTTTGCGTTTTAGCAACATGTTGGTAACATGAGCTTTTTAGGTACTTACCTTATCGTTTTTCATGTTTTTGGAGACACTGGAAAAAGTGTCAACAGGTGGATCAAGACGATTAAATGGTACTATCAATGATGAGAGATAATTTATAAAAAAAAGGAGCGTACCTTATTCGTGTTTTGGGGGCCAAAAATGGTGGAAACCATCAGAAATAGCTATTTAAATTATTTCACATGAAATAAACAATAACTGAACAGCCAACATTTCTGTAGGTATGTCCAGTAGAATAATGAACCCATGTGACAAGGACTTTGCAGCGTTTTTTAATTTGATCTCAAAGTAAGAATTTTTGGAGACCACCCAGAGCATTGTACGAGCCGCCGTTCGTTTGCGCCGAAAATCTTCGCCAACACGATCGTGAATGAAACAGTATAAATCCGGCCCAGATATTTATCATTACTAGGGAACACCTGATTATAAACACCGATGGCTGTATGATTTCGATTTATATTCTGTGATATTAGGTATTTGATTCGAAGAATATATATTAGAATATATATTATTATTTTAGAATATATTATTATTATGTATATTATTCGTCTTTTGGATTTTGTTGCTAGATACTTTTGTACCTTGAGCAAACTTTACGATTCATGAATAACAACAAATAATAACTATTAATTACTGAATCCTACGCATTTTTATGAAACTGTAATTCCCGGGCCGGCTTCAGTACTCGATTTAGGGCTTTCCTGACTGGAGCTCGGGGGTAGGTATTCACTACAGAAAACAGGGATCTACGCAGAACGGGCATCTATAGAGATAAATAATAAACCGTTGTGTAATAATTTTCAGTTTTTTTAAAAATCAAACTCCCATCCACCGTCAAACTTTCTGTTCATTTGAAGAAGGCAAAAAAAAAAAAAAAAAAATCCTAAGAGCTGCTATTTTTTCGTTCGAAAATGAAATCGACGTATTTGCTTGAAATAAATCAAGATGCATATTAGATATGCATTTGTAATTTGTAGTATTGTACGTATTTGTAATTTGCAAGGTTTCTCAGTATTTCTTTTACGTGTGTTGAAGATCGGCAAAAGTTTATATATCCATCAAAAATTGTATGGTATAGTGAACGTGGTGTGTTAAACCTTCGATATGAAACGTACGAAGAATGGTCATGGTGCACGATTGGGATTTTTTTTATTTGAATTTCAGATTCTTGGTATGTATTTTGAAACGTCAAACATCAAATGTATAGAGAGGGTTGGTAAATTATTAAACTAAATTGTTAGTTTGACTTGGAAGACCGTAAATTTGATTTAGCAATGCTATAGTTAGACTTTTCATTATGTACTATAAAAGTATATAGCGGTATAACTTCCTAAAATGATTCAAATCAACCGCAGGAGTCCCAATTTTCTACCACCTTTCAGCCACCGGTGAGTTGCGGGGTGGAATGAAGCACGGACTCCCAATTTCCTATGTCGGACCTACTTTTTTCCGCCAACTTCACCGTAGCGAAAACAGACAAGCGCGGAAATATGGGGCAGATACTTAACTTCCTTCGTGTACACAACAGAGCCCGGGTTGTGGTAAGGGTCTAGGGGGGGGGGGGGGGGTTGAGCGAGCGGTTGTGTGGGGAGGTCGCTCTCAATTTTGGAGTGGCCAGGAGGGGAAACGGGCGGAGGCAGAAAACAAGATGATATATCTAGCGCTCAGTAACAGGCGCTACAAATCAAAAGGGAAAAGCCTCGCAGTTGCGGATGGTGAGGGCTCCCCCCAGAGAGCGGAAGAGAATCACAGGGGTTGAAGAGTGGTAGTTGCGCGAGATGGTCGCCCGGGGTACTTCAGCCTATAACTTGGCCATTAGGTTTCGTCGCAGACCGCTGGCCTTCACCTTGGGCATACAGCAGCTGCGCCGGGCGGCGGTCAAAGTTGGTTGTTGTTGTATAGCAAACGCGCTTGTTTACTTTTCCCCGCTAAATACTGACTAAGGGCCGCTTTCACCAAAACGCTGCGAATTATTACACAACGGTTTATTAAGTATTTACCTATACAGTTGCCCCTTCTGTGTAGATCACTGTTTTCTGTGGTCAATACCTCTGTACCCTCGAGTTCCCCCCAGGAAAGCCCTAAATCGAGTACTGGAGCCAGCCCGAATTACAGTTTCATGAAGCATAACATTTGTTCAAGTTACAAAAGTACCTATAAACAAAATCCAAAAGAGTCATCATCTTCAAATAAAATAATATCATAACATGACTTCATAGAGCCATCCGTGTTTATAAGCAGGTGATCCCTAGCAATGATATCTGGGCCGCATTTATACCGTGTCATTCACGATCATGTTGACGAAGCTTTTCGGTGCAAACAAACGGCTGGTCGTACAATGCTCCAGGTGGTCTCAAAAAATTATTTAGTCTGCGAAAAATTTAGATCCTCGCCCTCTATATTCTCATACAGTCAATCACAGGATAATATTGTCGATGGATAAGATCGACCTGCAAATCATTAATTTCAAGCGTTGATATGGCAATTTTCTTTTTCCGGAATTGTGTGCCGCTTTTCCGTAGGCAAATGAATTCAATGCAAACAGCCCTAAGCGAATCACGTTTTTCATCCATGGCTACTCCTTCACAGTCAAGGCCTACGTGGTTTTGGGTTCCACTTACTTGAAACTGAAACCATCAAATTTTGAATTGGGGAGGGGGTTAACACTTTTTTCCATGCTCGATTCCAAAGGTTCATTATTGAAAATGAACTAGGTAGTCATAATTGTAATAATTCTGAAAACAATAGTTATTTTTCCAAATTATGAACGCTCACAAATGTCGCAGTTTGAGTTATTATAAGAAATGTAACACCATCAAAACATGCGAAAAGTAAACACGCGAAAAGTAGCAAGAATTGTCCATCTTCAATGTAGTCGCACAGGTGCAACTATTGTATATTGCTGTTATCGCGTGGGAGGATTGAACACAAACCGTAAAAATAAAGTTCTTTCTTCGGAATATCGACATGGTGAATTCAATTTGGAAAATGTTGAATTCCATTAGGAAAATGGTGATTCTATTTGGAAAATGTTGAATTCAATTTTGAAAATGTTGAATTCAATTTGGAAACGCTGCAAATCCCTGCACAACGGTTTATTATTTTGTACAGAATACCCTTCTGTTACAGATCACAGCTCTCTGAATAGATAACCCGTCTATATAATATAATATGTACTATTCTATACATATTATGTAGATCGCAGACCCTCCGTAGGTTGGTACCTAACCCCGTACTCGTTACTAGGTACCTATCAAAATCACGAGTTAAATGTTGCTAAAATAATTCTGTCGATGACAAGCAGTAACTAAAATGGCAAAAAGAAACGCAAATTATGAAGTTCTGAAGGAAAATTGTTGATGTGGAGTGCAATAGATACCCCTTCTGCGTAGATCACTGTTTTCTGTGGTCAATACCTACCTTCATGGTCAAGTATAATGAACCGTTGTGTAATAACTTGCCCGTCAATAATACTTCAACGGTTGTTCAAGTTGCAAAAGTACCAATCAACAAAATCCAGCCCTTTCTTGGTTGATGAACCGTTGTGTAATAATTTACCGTTGTGTAATAATTTACCGTCGTGAGATAATTTACCGTTGTGTAATAATTTACCGTTGTGAGATAATTTACCGTTATGTAATAATTTACCGTTGAGTAATAATTTACCGTTGTGTAATAATCTACCCATCAACAATACTTCAACGTTTGTTCAAGTTTCACAAGTACCTACCAACGAAATCCAATAGTCCATCACTTATCAAATGAAATAATATCGCAGAACAACCAATTCGACATCATACAGCCATCCTTGATTATAATCAGGTGCTCGCTAGTGATGATTATCCGGGCTGGATTTATACCGTTTGATTCACGATTGTGTTGACGAAGCTTTTTGGTGCGCACACGAACGGCTGGACGTACAATGCTCCGGGTGGTCTCGAAAAATTGTTTAGCTCAAGACAAATTTAATAACATAATAAAAACCATACCCTTCTATCGCAAGTTTTCAAGCTACTGCGTTCTTAAAATTTCAACCCCTCTTTTGAACCCCTTAGAGATGACTGACAGTAAGCCGTTAGTGTTGGAACCAGCCGGGCACAACCTCGCATATCCAAAAAGATCCCAGATAATATGGTGACAGCGTTTAGTGTTGGAACCAGGTTGGGCACAACCTCATACCGCCCGTGGTGAATTATCGCTATACCAATCCACTACAGCTATATAACAAAGACGCGGATGAGCAAGCTGCAGGAAGGAGGAAGAACAGCATACTCGTGAACAGAGCTTATCCCTCGTTAACCGAAATCGATCGTTCAACCTTCAACGCCAAACGCCAGTGGAACGGAGTTCCAACAGTGAACGCCCGTGGTGAAATCCGACATTCGGGACGATCTCCTTTCACCAGTTCAACCGCGTTTTGAACTCGGATCAACGCCTTCGTTCACGTTGGTGAAAGCACTAAGTATACCATTTGCACCGTTCTTTTCTTATTTGCAGGTAGGCGCGACATCGAGATTGTGAAGTCTTAGGGTCAGTGAGTTTGCGATGTCTCTTGAATCCATCGAGTATCAGCGCGGAAATCGCCTTTGCATTTCGGAAATTGACTATATTCAGACACTGGATGCGTACAAGTAGACATGTTCAAACCGTCCGCAGTGCAAAAGTTTACGTTTCCGATCAGAGATTCTGGGCATTCCAAATAAGAGTAAAGTTAGTTAGCGATGGTTTCTGTGGCGAGCTAAACTTTCGGGAGCCTAAAATCGCGAAAGTTTGGCTCTTTTTTCAGTTTCTGGCTCATAACGGTGCTTCCGTAGAAAAATTTACTCGCAACGAAATTAGAGATTTATCTATTTGAAGGCGCCTAACACCTACCTACCTAGAATAATTATCCCCTCACCTATAATTACAAAACAGTAGGGTGAAAAGGATGGTTCTGGCACATCACTCCCGAAGCCCCCTGACTCATCGCCAGTGACCTTGAGTCAGTTCGCCCGGAGTGCGATTTTGAATTATATAGTAATAAGGTGACGCTGGCGAACATTAATATCTTGGCTTCCCAGCAGCAGGCTCTGCAGTCGTGGAGAAATAAAAAAGCTGCAACGTTCTTGCGACATGGGTTTATTATGCTATTGGACAAACAAACAGAAATTTTGGCTGTTCACTTATTGTTTCTATCATGTGCAATAATTGAAATAGCTATTTCTGATGGTTTCCACCAATTTTGCCCCCAAAAACACGAATTAGGCTCTTTTAAAAATATTATCTTTGATCATTGGCAGTGCCATTTAATTGTCTTGATTCACCTGTCGCATTTTTTCCAATGTTATTATACAAATTGATGAAGATTTCAGACAATTTCCCAGGTTTCTGACCCATTAAAAAAATTAATTTTGGAAGCTGAACCTTCGTTATAACCTCAGATTCACGCTGGTCAAAATCGACTTCATATTCGGTCTTCTCGCCCAAAAAACATGGGAAAAGATACCTCAAAAGCTCATTTTACTTAATACCAAAAACCCTACATTTCCACCCGTTTGGAGTGGTTAAGTCATATCTAGATAATCGACAACAATGCGTTAAAATAGGGGACACACGCAGTGATTCCAGGTCGGTGGACTATGGGGTTCCTCAGGGAACAGCCATGCTGTTCATGCATACTGTTTCTATATATATAAATGATGAAGGGGAGTTCCAAGGCCGTGTTTTCTCCTATGCGGACGATACCATTCCGATCTATCAGGGGGACACTCGGGAGGACGTACAAAGAAGTTCTCACCAAGGGACCAATAAATTTTGTGAACTCTTACGTTTTAACCTTCTTACGATTAACATTAATAAGACCAAATTAGTGGCATTTGCCATGAATAATGCTGGGCAACCTAATACTGATTTTTCTGTTGGTATCACAGCGCTCTCTGTAATCGTTTGGCATGCTCTTGCAGCATATTGGAGAGGGTGACTTCGATTAAATACCTAGGGATACCGTTTGATTGTAATCTCAAGTGGAAGGATCATAAATATACAGTATGTTACAAAGAAGATTATACCGTTCATTTACCTCATGTATAGAGTTCGTAATATTTTGAATCAGGCAAACTTGAAACTACTGCATTTTGCCATGGTGCAATCAGTGATCTCCTACGGCCTCTTCGTATGGGGAAGCGCTTATTTCACCAACCTCAAGCCTTTGCGTACAGTGGAAAAAAGCATAGTTCGGGTGATGTGCAGGGTCGGTCCGCGTACGCATGCTGCCCCTCTGTTTGAGAGGTTAGGATTGCTTGATCTCTCGAGCTTATATGTAAAGGAGGCATTAACGTTCTTGTGCAAAGTTCCCCTTTCTACCATGAGGATGTTCTAGGGAAAGGAGCGCTGGAGCGCTGTAATACGCATTTTGAAATCTACTGCGATGTAGAAATTTGTCTATGTGTTTAAGATTTACGCATAAAATGGCAGATTTAGCTCATTCTTGATCTGATTTCCTTTGAGGGACTTTTCTTTCCTTTCGTTTTTTCACATGACGGAGTAGCTTATTTCTGTTATTTTGTTACGTTTTTCGCTTGTGAAATGGCTATTAGCAACCTCACGTGCCCAAGTGAAGTCAGAATTTCCATGATAGGTATATTTGTTTATGCTTAAGAGATTTAATTTAATTTTGCGACATGGTGTACTTTTACTTGTCAATTTTTGGAAATAAAAATGAAGAAAAAAAACACCCCTGGGTATTTTCCGATCGGGCTGCAAAGTTTTGTGATACAACTAGGGCCCAAATGGGGCCTGTGTGCGAAAGAAAGAATTTTTTAGACCGAAAATGATTCAGTTATGCATGATATGGCGGACAGCGGACGGACATTGCATTTGAATCTACGCCGCACCTTGAAACGTAAAAGAAAAAATGTTTAGGGGGTGCTATAAAAAATTTTTGCTGAGCGAATACGCAGGTGTATTATTCACGGAATAATAAACCAGCTTCGTCAGGAGGCTGTATTTATTGCTAGACACCGGTTTCGACAAAATGTCTTCCTTAGTCTCAATTCTCTGCAGCACAGACAGCGATATTTAAAGGGGGGAAAACACAAAACAAAAATCATTCAAAACAACTGCAACCCATTCAACTATCCCAATCCTCAACAATCAGCTGTCTCAAAACCCATGTAAACTACTGCTATTTTGGCACCGACATTTACTGAAATTTTGCCGAAACCGATCAACCAATAAATACGACCCCTTCACGACGCTGTTGGTTTTTTTTAATTTTTCCGCGAAAACCGCCGCAGGGAGCCCGCCGCTGGGAGGCGAAGGTTGCACATAATGTTCGCCGGTGTAACCTTATTGTACTAGGTATATAATTAAAAATTACACACCGGCCGCATTGAACTCAAGGTCACTGACGATGAGTCAGGTGGCTGCGCGAGTGGTGTGCCAGAACCATCCTCTTACCCAACTTATATAAATACATAAAACCTCCCCATCACATTACAATAATAAATCATGCTATCTCGTTTGACGGTCAGTCGCTCTCGTTTGTCATACAATACGGCAACACAACTCGTTAGAATCCGGTGAAACTGTGGTATAATTTTGAAGTTTCCAACTAGAAATCTTTGACCATCGGGACTTCAAATTCCAGCCAAGCAGCATGCGATAATGAGAAGGTGATGTACCATCCTGAAATATCTACGCTACGTACTACCTAGGAACGTAGGTACTAATGAATATTTACACAACTTTTCACAGTTTTGAATGATACACATCCTAATTTGTAAAAACCTTTTGCCCATCAGCTTTTTAAAATGTTTATAAATCCAAAATATTGTTTGTCGTATACCAGCCATACATAGCCGTGGATTACCATTTCCTACCTACGGAATTCCGCCAATACGCCAACACTGCCCATTTATAGGCTGGGGAACTCCTGATTATAATCACGGATGGCTGTGTGAAATCAAGTTGGTTGTTTTGTGATATTTATTGCATTTCAAGAATGATGGCTCGCTTTGTTGATAGTTACTTTTGTAACTTGAACAAACGCTATGCTCCATGAAGAACAACAAATAATTATTAATGCTTGAATGATTGAATCCCACGCATTTTCATGAAACTGCAATTCCCGGGCCGGCTCCAATACTCGATCTAGGGCTTTCCTGGGGGAGCACGAGGGTAGGTAGGTACTGACCACAGATTTCAACTTGGATTACAACTAATAGTTAATGATAAAATCTTGATTCCACCACATATTTATGAAATGTGATTGCTCGGCTGGCTCCAGTACCTACTCGATTTAGGGCTCTCTAGTGGGTAAGCAAGGGGGTAGGTATTGACCACAGAAAACAGCGATCTACGCTGAATGGGCATCTATACAGGAAAATAATAAATCGTTGTGTAAGAATTTGCAGCATTTTTCTTCCTGACCAGAAAAGCGATGTGGAGATGAAGTAACATAATGCATTATCATAGGTAGAAATACCTACCTACCACGAAGATGTACACATTATTTTAACCACGTAGATATACTTCATAAATATACTCCTGCCCTAGGATCCACCCTCCTCTTCCTACCATTTTTTCTTTTTTTTTCGGATTCAGCAAAAATATTCCGACGAACAGCCATCGATTTTATTGAGGCAAACAGCGGGGAGTCGTTATAGCTGAAGTTGGTGGCTCACCTAGAACTAATGCAGACTAAAGGACTTGTGAGAAAGGGCCGTTATAGCTTTGGGAGTTTGGATCATTGAAGGAGATAAGGGCAATGGCTAGAAGCAGAGGGATGGTTTAATACCCAAGTCTAAACAGTCAGGTTAGGGTTAGGTCTCTCAGGGCATTTCCTTTGGAGTCCGCTTGAGCTGGCGCGTCGGAAGGGGGGGGGGGGGGGCGGATGACCCTCGAAGCCAAGATCAAAGATACTCTGTCCATTCCTTCGGAGATAATCTGGCTATCCCAATGATCATTTTCCAGATACAAAGAGTTCTCCGAAGGGTATTGTACTGTGGCAGCTAAGTCTTCCTGAAAGGGACAAAGTCCTTTCAAGATGTGGTGTTCCCTCTGATATTCTTTTCCAATTTTATAAATGAATGCATACAATATATTATGTATTATGTGCTTGTACCTACATATGAATAAAAATCCATGACGACAAATGGACACATGACATCGAGTGTATGTATTGGAGTGCAGCACAAAGATCAGGCTGTGCCTGACCTAATAAGCGAATTTTTCAGTAGCAACTTACCTTCACAGCAGCAACTCTCGGAGGAAAGACCCCATACCTACAGTAAGGAAAATTTCGGTTTGGCACAGTACTGATTCACTACTCCGACCAAAAATTTGAATCACTGACTAACTCTGCTTGAGAATCGTTTTTGCAAAGATCTGTCGGGGAAATATGATCCACCTTTTGTACTGATAGTGGCGTTACTCGCTGGCGCTCCCACCATCCCCACCATAAATCACGACAGTGGTCGTAGAAATAAAATGGGAGTTTATTGCAAAAAAATACAGCGGGGGCTGAGTTCGATCAAATCCCGGATGAATAGTAAGCGGTCACTCTTCATTTGTGCCACCACTGTTGATATGCGATTATGAAGTTGAAGAATACATGGGCATTCGTTCTCAAACCTTTCTTGTTCGGAAGCCCCCAGTGCTAGTGGTGAATATCACCCTCATTAAGTGGCGTTCATTTCAAAATTGCCCATGCTTCCTCCATCGCAAATGAAGGATTAAGTCAATCCACAAAACAACGCAAATCATTTCGAGCACGTTCAAGTAGGTTGGTAGGTATCCGAACTTTTATAGTTTCTGAAGAAAATAAAATCAATTGGAATTTGCTTTAGCCTATTAAATTAAGATTCTAAAACTCGTTGGTCAAATGGAGGCTAATCTCAATTTTTTAAGCAGGATCAGATTACATTGTTTTGCAATGGCCCTGCGAATTCACAAGTCACATTAAGCCCCACAGTAAATATGGATGAACCTGACGAACTGGAATCCATGTTGGAATTGTCAGTCTGGTTGGTAAGCAGCATCTAAACTGGGTATGTAAATTGTTCAACATCCCCCCCCCCCCTCACCGAAACTCATTAAACTGATCCAGAACTAATGGCCTATGCAATAGGAATCGGTAGTACACTGAATCTCAAGATTCACCAACGGTAGAATAAACAAAATTAAATTAACCTATAACACTCTGATTAAATTGGATAATATTTGTCGAGTTCAGAAGGTACGTTTATGCCCACTGTTTTCAGTCCGTCCTCTCGCTCCCCGGGATATTCTCGCCTGGGGATTTGAGTCGGAAGATAATGGATAAGGTGGTTCTCGAAGGAAGTTGGTGCTGAACAGAGTATCGGGGCGTTTTCACGGCAAGCCCCATACATATTCAGAGCGCGCCTCTCTCCCAAACTAAACTGGTTCCCCTTCGGAGATGATAGTTATTTCGAGGTGCTCTCGCCCATGTCGTCCTCGGGTTTGTCCTGCGGGACACAAAGTTCCCGACAATGTTACCGGTGGAAGTGTAAGGTCCAACAACAAGACGACCGCCGGTAACACTCAGCAGATTCCGATTCTACTAAGTTCAATCACAGTTTTACCCATTTAGTTAATCTTTGATGAAATCTCTTACATCAGTATTTCAAATCGACGCTCAACTGCTCAGTTTTAGAGGGCAGCTCTTGTACACACCGAATTTCATTCTCGCAATACTATGTAGGAAAGCCATGCCAGCAGAGTTGAAGGAAGGATACAATCCTAATATTTATATGTATTTAAACAAAAAAGAGTATTGATTTTTCATACAATTTGATTCTGGATCAATCAAGGTATAAGTTGGCTACATAACAGTCTCTGAGCCAGCAGCCTTGGTGATAGCTAGGGTGGTACCCATTGACCTGCTTGCAGAAGAGCGCTAACGAGAATTCGAAAGCCGGAAGAAGAGGTAAGACCCGAAATAAAGAAAGAGGAAAAATAAAATACGTTCCAGGCATGGCAGGAGAGACGGCAGGCAGAAACACGAGGCCATTGAACAGCACGCCCGATAAAAGTGATTCGCCCGTGGCTTGAGAGGGACCATAGTGAGGTGGGCTACTAGGTACCTCACTATTCTGCTCTCCGGCCATGGATACTATAAGGCGTACCTCCAGAGGATGGGCAAGATGGCTGGCTCGAGCTGTAGGTATTGTTGATGTGGAACAGATGATGCTGAACACACTTTCTTTGTATGTCCACAATGGGCAAATACGAGAGAAAGGCTGGAAGTGATGACGGGAAGTAAGAGAATCCGATAAGTAAGAAAGTAGGAACGCGGGAAGCAGTTGCGAAATTTACAACTAACCTACTGCAGATTAAAAAGAGAGAAGAACGAGAAGAAATAATGGAGACAATATTGCTGAAGGGAATAAAAAGATGAAAGCCTAATTCTAGACGAAACTAATGACCCCATCTTGAAGTAATGTTGAAGAAGCGGTTCCAAGGTGGGAAGTATAAAGAAGTAGGAAAGCGCGGTTTTAGTCGGTGGTTCCTGTAATGGAGAGTCCGATAAAACCTAACCCCTAACACCTAACAAACAAGATAATAATGCAGGTACTCAATCGGATTGGTACAAGGGTAAAAACGCTGCATATTATTACACAACGGTTTATTATTGTCCTGTATAGATAACTCCTGCCTAGATCGGTTTTCTACGGCCAATACCTGCTTTCCCAGGAAAGCCCTAAATCTCGACAACATTCAGCCTCGAATAATAGATTTCAACCGAATTTTGATGATTCGCTTGGCCGTTAAGAAAAAACTTGGGTCTATCAACGAATAGGTAACAAAGGAGCTATCATCAGAATACAAATAAACAATCTTTCTTGAAATAAATTAGTAGGTATGAATTTTTTTTATATCTAGGTACTTTTTATTTCTTTTATTTCAATATTCATATAGGAATGATTATTGGCAAGTTATACAGGTAAATTTTGTCAGACCGACCGAAACAAAAAGTTTGCTTTTAGGAGTCGTTGCTAAGAAACTATTATTGACATCATAGTTAATGATTGCGGATGATCATTCTCTGCTCCAATTCTCGATCGATAAAGCATGCTTTGACATTCTTGTGTGGTTTGATATTCATTTTACAGGTATCTGTAAGATAGCCGCGTTTTTTTTTAAATTTTGTGTGAAATAATTAAATATGTACCTATGTCCTAGATTCACCATTTTATGCAACCTCTGGTCATCTGGTATCCCAATTATTATTGGAAATTTTTAGCGATATTTGATCCAAATTTGACCTACTTTTTGTTTCGTTGAATTACCTACCCGTTCTTGAGCTCATACTTTCTTTCGCCGAATAATATTTTGCAGAAATTCGAAACTTTACACCACAAGAAAAGTGTCGAATATAAATTGTTGTTGAAATCTAGGGATGGATTTATAATGATCTGAAACGGAAATGTGTATCGAGAAAATATCGTGTACCTTCCAGAAAGTTTGGATCCATTCCTTGCTTACTACAAAGGCCGAATCTGGCCTGCACAAATTGCATTATCAACACTGCAGTTGGCTTTTAATTGAACACTTTGTTAAGAAAAGCGCCTTTTGATTGACGAGCCTAGGGATCAATATTATCCACGTATTGCGAAGTTTATTTCTGTTTCTGTAATAGCTGGTGTGCTTCGGGTATGCGGGTTATTAGCCCACAGTACCCTAGCTTGGTTTAGGGGGGCTGCCCCCTGGGACCTCCAAGCAGGCCCTTCTTGCTGCTTCAGCGCCTTGGATGTTATAAGTGGCAGGCCTACTTCCTGGAATGATTAGAAAGTCGCCCAGGTTGCAGCAAGATCTTGTACCCATCTTAGTAGAAAGCCCCCCCACCACGGCAAGGTGTGGGTACATCGGGGCCACAGCAATTGGACCGTTGCTGCAGAAAATCTGGGAAGAAGAAAGGCTGCCTGCTGAATGGAGGAAAGGTTTGATTATCAAACTCCCGAAGAAAGGAGACACATCACTGTGTGACAACTGGAGGGGCATTACCCTGCTATCTATTGTCAGCAAGGTAATTGCGAAGATAGTGCTCAAGAGAATTAAGGCGGCAATCGAGAAGCGTCTCAGAAGGGAGCAGGCGGGTTTTAGATAGCATAAAAGCTGCACTGACCTGATTAACACATTGCGAATTATTGTAGAGCAAAGCGTGGAGTGGCAAAGCCCATTGTACCTGGCGTTCATCGACTTTGAGAAAGCCTTTGACTCTATCAATAGAGACGTGATGTGGGGCATCCTTGAGAAATATGGCATTCCCCCCAAAATCTTGGGACTTATCAAGGCTATCTATGATAACTATCAATGCCAAGTAGTTCATGAAGGATCTCTTTCCGAACCTATTGAGATAAACTCAGGAGTCAAACAGGGTTGCGTGCTCTCTCCCACTCTCTTCATAATTGTTCTGGATGCGGTGATGCGGGGTATGACGGGAGGTCGGAAGCGGGGAATCCAATGGTCCATGCGAGACCGCTTGGAGGATCTCGATTTTGCGGATGACCTTTGCCTGCTTGCGCAACGCTTCAGCGACCTCCAAGCAAAGATGGCAGCACTCGACCATATCGCTGGGAGGGTTGGCCTGAAAATAAGCTCGAAAAAGACCAAAGAGATGAGAATAAAGCCCCGAGGTAGCGATCCGCTGAAGCTTAAAGACCAGGATGTGGAGAGGGTCGGCTCTTTTGTGTACCTTGGGAGCGTTATTACGGAAGATGGTGGCAGCAGCGAAGATGTTAAGCTCAGAATCCGGAAGGCTAATGGAGCATTTGTCCAACTGTACCCGGTGTGGAAGAGTGGGGCCATCTCCAGGCAAACTAAGTTGCGTATTTTTAATACCAACGTTAAATCCGTCCTCCTTTATGGATGTGAGACCTGGAAAGTCACCCAAGAAATCACGAGCCGGTTGCAGGTCTTTGTGAACAGATGCCTCAGGCGTATCATGGGAATTTGGTGGCCTGATACTATCAGAAACGAGGATCTCTGGGCAGCAACTGGGCAGGACCCGATGGCAACCGAAGTTCTCCGTAGGAAGTGGCGATGGATCGGCCACACCCTCAGGAAACCCGATGCCATTGAAAAGGATGCGCTGGACTGGAACCCCCAAGGAGAGCGTAAGACAGGACGACCCAAACACACCTGGAGAAGATCAATCCAGAGGGAGACACAAAGCGCTGGGAAGACATGGGGAGAAGTGAAAAGATTGGCGCAGGATTGGAAGCTGTTTATTGATGCCCTATGCTCCACAAGGAGTTTAAGGAATTAAGACTAAGAAGATTGCGAAGTGCTGATCTGTATTCTGAATCAATGCAAATTATTGAAATAAGACCCGCATGGAAAATTATTTTATTTCCTTTCCCGTTAAGATCACCATTTTGTTCCACTTTTTAAGTAAACTTATTCTATTTTCACGTATCTCCTTCTCCTTTTGGTGGTATGCATTTTACACGAAAGAAATGTAACACCCATTTTTGCAGAATAGGTCCATAGTACCAGGTCCGTAGGCCCGTGGTCCTGGTGGTCCATCAGTAATGGAGAATTGATGAGCCCACTGCAAAGAAGGTGTGGAATGAACTAAAAGATGACGGAGGAAAATAATTCACTGTAATTTCAGGCAAACATCATGAGACGCCCACTTTTTGAGCTAGATCAAAGCTCAGTTCGGCCAGGTAATTAGATCGCCACTCTTCAAAGGCACTAACTTAATTAAATTTTTAATTGGCTGTTTTTATTTAATAATCCCAATTTAAAGCTTGAACCTAATCGCTAGACCTGGGAAGATATTATTCTTATAAGTTTGCCTAATTGATGGATTTCCGAGAGTAAACTGGGGAACCGAGCGTCGCGTAAGGAGGAGAAAAAAGTATTCAAAGATAGTCAGTGTTCAGTGGGTAGTTTGCTTGTCCTGCTTGATTGCTTCGGAACTCGGCAAAGAAAAATGAAATCTAATTAGTAAACGCAAGAAAACTCGCGAGAAACGCTTTGAAAAGAGAAAAAAGTTAATCTGCTTCAGTACCAGTGAAAACAGAAGTGACAGTGGCAAAGAAACGGAGGACGACATAATGAGGAATGGAGCCGTATAAGATAGCTCTCAATGCAACGCAAACTTTCGTTTCATGGAGGAGCTTTGTAAATTACTTATCAACAAAAATCATCACTTCTTTTTATATCTGGAAAGGACATCAACGTAACATTCAATTTGCGTAATAAAACACCAATCAAATCGTGACATTGTTGTTCCTCATAGTGGTTGTTATGCTCTCTAAAATTTTTTAAATCCACAACCTACGTCCTGAAGAAGATCATAGTGAGAAAGGAAAGTTATTCGTATGCAACGAATTGAATGCTTGAAGAAAAATCCACTAGAATTCAGCTCTAACCGTTCGCGATCCGAACTAGTGTGACCGAAATGAAGACAATCTACCGCAACCTGAACGTCCAAGTAATGAAGTCAAACACAATTTACTTATTATTCGTTTATTATTTGCAGTATGGATGCCTCTTCTGTGTAGATCACTGTTTTCTGTGGTCAATACCTACCCTCGTGCTTTCCCCAGGAAAATCCTAAATCGGCTACTGGAGTCAGCCGGGCAATTACAGATTCATAAATATGCAGTGAATTCAAGAATTCTATATCCATTGTTTTTTTTTATGCATCATATTTTGTTCAAATTGCATGAGTGCCTTTCAACAAAATCCAAAATAACCATCATTCTTCAAGAGAAATGATATCACGGGAAAACCAATCAGGTGTTCCCTAGCAATGAAAACCGTATCATCATCAATTCCATTCTCAATCATATTGACGAAATCAAACTTCAGGGGCTCGCTGTGACCAAACGGCTGGACGTACAATGCTCCGGGTGGTCTCGAAAACTCCACAGATTCGAGATCAGCTTGAAAACGTAAAACAGATACCCTTCTTTTGGATGTTGTTGACCCTTATTTTGACCCCTATTTTTCACCCCTTAGAGCTGAGAGACGGTATTGCCGAGCTTCGCGGACCAACCAGAAGCCAAATGGTCTTCAAACCAAATTAGAAACGAATTTCATTAATTTAGGTTCATGGCAACAAAGAAAGGTTCGACGTATGATGGACGGCGACGGACAGCAATTGCTTCATTTGTTTATATATTTTTTATTCAAATTTTGAGGGGGGTTAATTTTTTCCCCTCCATAAGCTCGATTCCAATGGTTCACTACTGAAAATAAAAAACTGAAATCGAATTCATCTAACTTCACACTACCCATGATTCTCCTCATTGATGCAAGTATCAAATATTGTGCATAGAGGGCGAGGGCAGCTAAGGAAGCGCTGAAATAGGTCACTTGATTCCGGCCCGATCAAATAAGGTTACCCTAGGAGAATACACGCTGAAGTGACACATGAGATTACATAAACTACAATGGACTAAAGAATAGTTTTTTACAGGCATAATCGTTGGTTACTATTTCATTTCATAGCCAGATTCAATTTTCGGGGACCCAACATCACTAAAAAAGCGATAAAAACAGCTGTAATTTACCAACTTGAAAAATTATCTCACATGGTCATGCTCCATGATTGGACTTGCTCAATTTTGATAAAGTTGTTCCCTCATGAACAACTAATTGCAAGATTTGGAATTCTACTTGAAGTTGTGATATTCACTAATCTGGGATTGACTAATCTGCATCTATTTCAAATCTAATAAAAACAAAATAAATATAACAAATTAATAAGATAAAATCGCGATTTTGTCTGATATATCAGGTTGATTGATTTATCTGAAGCCGATTGGCACCATGATCCTTGGGAATACGTTAAGCGAAATTTAACGTAGACTCAGGGACAACCGGAAGATTTTGTGGATCCACCACTGCTAGACAGGTTTCAACGCGCAGAGCAACATCTGACGTTTCGGTCATACATTTCCCATAATTAACTTAGTTAATTCATCAGTGAGACAGTAGCTCATTATAACTATGTGCCCATGTAACGATGTGAAGAAGCTTTTCTGTCCATCCACTTGGCTGAGTTTGTTTCTCGCTAGCAGAAAACAAACGTTCTTTGGCGATGCTCCGCGATATACACATTCTGTCATCCCATTTCCTTGGAGAACGGGAATAAAGCCTATACAATGCCATCGTCCCGAAAAGGACTTCCTAGCTGCCTCTTGCGGAACCTAATGGATGGGAAAAGACATTCCCGACAATAATGTAAAACAGGTTAAGCGAGCTGGCACGAAGCCCGAATCCCGCGCCGAAGAGGGTAGTTTGGACTCCTTAAACGAACCACTTTTAACAGCCTAAGTCTTTTTCTCGCCATTTTCCTTTTTGGCGGAGATGGGAACCGGAGAGAAAGGAAAAGCTATAGGGAAATGATCCGTTTGAATCCTCAGCGGCCTCACCCGTTTAGGAGGTGCTGTATATTCTGGGTTGGTCCTTCTTATTTTTTTCCACCAACCAGCCGTTGAATGAGGCGATGAATCGCGTTGCAGCTTCTCGGGAATACTGAGAAACACGAGTATAAAAGTTGTATTCAAGTGTCCAATATCGGCAAACGCTAACATGGAGGGTTGAGCGAGCAGTGCACTAAGTACGTAATTTGTTGGATACTACAGTGTCATGAGATCGCAGGAAGATATGGTGATCGAAACTGCATGAACATTGAAAATTATGTCGGAATCGGTTGGTGGGAATCTCAGCAATGTGTCCAAAAAAACTCCAACCATAATTAAATGCAATGAATTTCCACTCTGTACCAAAATCTTACATTTTTATTAATTTTTTTATTAACAATTTTTAAACAAAATTTCATTATAATTTTTTTTGTTTACATAAATTATCCAATTCTACGAAAATTAAATAAATTTGTTCTACTCTATCAATCGAATTATTCATGTTCTCAATTTTTAAAGAACGTCGGATTTTATTTACAACCTACAATGCTACCTACGGAAAAATCGCTGGGCTGTAATACATTGCCGAACTTTACGTTATCTGCCATACCTTGTATGATGGATGAAAAGAAAATTTAGTAGTCAGAAGCCAAAGAGAAATAGTTGGTTAATGTTAAGTAATTCCATCAGCAGCTTGATTGTTATGGTTTTTGAGGTGATGTAGGGACGCGGGAGCGTCCCCAAGAAAACCGAAAAACTCGAAGCGACCAAGAACACTGTTAATACGACAGAACAGTGGAGTTCTTCGCCCACCCGTAAGTCAGCCCCCTGGGAGTCTACCGTGTCGATTTTTCGTACACCAATTTTCTAGCGGCCCCTGAGGACGTCTACAAAATTTCAACCCTCGGGACCACCACGTGCCGGAGTTAGGGAAGATTGAAAATAGCTATTTTTCAAGTTTTTCTACTTGTTCTTGTTGTTCTTCTCCTTCTTTGACAGGGCTACAGCCTCACAAACGGAACGGATCGAGCTGAAATTTCGCATACACATTCGTTATGCTCCAAGAAAGTGCCTTTGGTGCAATTGCCCCCCCCCCCTCCCAAATTTGGCCCCCCATTTGGGGGAAGGGAGAGTTTTTAGGAGTAGGTAGTTCAAGAGCTGACATTTTGCAGACACAGCCGTTATGCTCCAAAGAAGTGCCTTTTGCGCAATTCGTGCACCCCTTCCATTTGCTCCCCCCAGGGTGGTTAGAGTAGGTTAGAAAGGGTTTCCAGAGCTGGAATTTTGAACACACATTCGTTATGCACCAAGGGAGTACCTTTTGTGCATTTTGGAGACCGGTCCCCCTCGCCCTTTTGAAAGTTTTATGTAAGTACTGAGCAATTTTTTTAGGTACTCCGAAAAAATGGATGGACTACAAAGTAGCTACCTACTGAGTAGGTACCAGCTAAGTAGGTAGTACTGAGTAGGTAATAAGTTGGTAGTAATGAATAGGTACTAAATAGGTAGGTATTACTGAGTAGGTATTAAGGGTAGTACTGAGTAAGTGAGTACCTACCTACTGAGAAGAGTTTTAAGTAGGTACCTACTGGGAAACAATGTTAACTTCATCAATGCAAATAGATGTGATATCCCCCAAAAACAACCCTGCTGTAGAAATTTACCCGCCAACAAAACCTCGTCAGCCACCAAAAGGATTGATATCCATTTTGCCCTCCGAAGGAGCGAAGCACTTCGCTCTTGGATGTGCATCTAGAAACCTGTTTCTTCCCCCTCTGTTGGATGTAGGTATAGAAACCTATTCCTTCTCCCCAAACCTTGAAATTTCCCCCACGGCTGTTTGGTCGCAGCTTTTTGCCTGCCGGAGCAAAGAATAAGACTAATGAGAAACAGTTTTTTTTTTGTCAAAACAATTCGACGGACATTACTTCGAATATGTAGCCATTTTAGGACCTACACCATTGATAAAGTTATAGCGTAGGAATCGGCTGAATAAAACAAGACATACGCCGGTGGCACTTCACACGTCATCACGCTCTTCCATAATATTTCTAACCGAAAGAAGAAGAATTTTGATGGGAAAGGTACATAATTCCAACAGCTGCTGCAAGCAATTTATTGCTGAACGCATTATTACCTGCTGTTGAACATTTATGGATAGGTAACAATATTCTATTAGGTAGGTATCACAAATTAGGTACCTAACAATATACACCAAACTTGTGAAATCTGATTAATGATGAATAGGAATGATCAATAACGAAAGCCAACCACCATTCATCACCAAAATCACCATTCCATTATCTCGACTGCAACATATTTAAATTTATAAGAACAGCGTTTTCCTTGAACTGTTGTCAGACGGTAGACACAGGAAGAACCCATCTTCTTTATGGGAAACGGTAGTATAAAGTATTCAAGACAGTAAAGGAATGTTCCTCGCTCCCCGGTTACGGGCGGTCACGTCGGGAAAATTCCTCCTACTCAACATTTTAGCGTGAAGTCATTTTTTTTCTTTTTTCAGGGTGGGTACCTGATAATGGGGTAGGTATGAAACATAATAGAACGAAAAACTTTTTCGGTTGAATGATGCACTGACCATTGTAGGGTATAGGAGGCAGAATTTTTGCCTCCTCATTACCGAAGGAAGTGGTGCCAACAGAAGGTTTATATATTAACGTTGATGACGAATACTAAGGGCTTCTCCTCACAATGTTCGATATATTCGTGTATGTCGCAATACAGCCACCAAAGTAGCTTCCATGCTTGAGAGAATTGACAGAGCCCCCCTGAAGCCTCTGCAAAAGCCGGGGATCTTGTGTGGTCGCGGTATTCCATCAGCGACGCATCAGCTGGTACTAAGGCAATGCTTGCTACCCTGAAGGAAATGGATGTGGCAATCAGAGGTCACATCAGAAAATAGCTGTGACCACCATTCGACTCTGCTAATGTTTATATCCACGGACCGGTAGGGGATGGGGGCATGGAGGAGCTGCTCACCCAGATGCCTGCAATAAGATCCAGCAGGCTAGGCACTGTCCGCACGCAGCTCTTTCAGGACATACGTGAGCAACAGCAATGGTCAGCACGACCAGACCGTCGGATTGCCAGAGCACAGCGCCTTCATAAAACGACTGATGGAGCGGAATTGGTGAGATCGTGGGACACCACAGCCAGCACCACATGGATTAGGAATCCGTCGGGGAGAATGCAGGGCTGTCGGGGTAGGTTCATTCTGGTTCTCAGCCCACCAGAATGAGGCATTCAAGGGGTCGGCGTAGCGGAACTACCCATCAATGCCGAATGGACTCACACAACATGAACGAAATGGCTGCTCATGTCCTCCAGGTCTGCCCATCTATGGTGCGACCTACATTCGCCCGTCATAATGCTCATAATGCTTTCCTGGACCTGCTGCACAGGTATGTACGACGCAAAGGATCCCCCGATGTGGCTTCAGCCCCACTTCAACCTGGTGGAGCGGAGTTACCAACCAGATCTCTTCTTAGTGACACTGAGAGGGGCCTTCATCATGGATTTCTCTGTGGCATCTGGATCCGGATCCCTCACTGGCGTCAATAGTGCCAAGATTCGAAAGTGTCAGGTGGATGAGCTGCTACAAGCAGCAGCAGGACTGACAGATATCCAGGCTGGCCAGATAAAGGTGACTGGCACAACCATCACCTGGCGCCGTGTGTGGCACAGTGGGTCAGCAGCTGATCTCAAAAGGGTGGGCTACCCAGAACGTGTACTTGAATGGATGACCACGCGAGCCCTAACAAGAGGAGCGTTTCTACGGTCCGCATTCAGGAGAACGACTCCTATAATGGGGGGTGGGGGGAGAAGCCGCCGGATGGACAGCCAGAAGAGGGCCAATTATTATCCAAATATAACGTTAAATGCAAGAATCGAAAAAATGAATGTCCTCCAAAATGAAAATGTCCACCCACATTTTACGTTTCAGACATCAAGGAAATATTTGGAAATATTAGGAATATTTGGTAGGTGCCAGTTGGAGTATAGATGGCTCCTCATCAAATTCATTGAAAAATTACTGTAACTTTCTCTGCGCATGCGCCGCCGTGAAATCCTTCTGGAGCCCACAAGTACCCAAGAAATCGTTGTGAAGCAAAGAGGTTTGGAGGGTAGGTGAGGATTGGGCCACAGATAGTCCCATATAAAGTCACTAAAAGTACCTACAGCAACTTTCGTCTGCGCATGCGCGTATGTGAAATCCTCGAGGAGCCCATAACTACCCTAGAAATTGTCATAATGCAGTGAGATTTGGAGGGTAGGTGGGGGCTAGGTGCCGAATGTTTTGTCACAGGAAGAAGTCCAGAACTGATCGACCAATTTTACTGCGTAGGCCCTTGACGGCCCCCTGTGAATTTTATTGCCGTCGGACCAATGGCAGCTCTACAACAGATATGATCAAAAATCGATATTTTATCAATAGTTTTACCAAATGATTCTATACGTCCATGTTACAATAAGTGAAGAAGCTATACTGCCCACCCAACTAGGCCAACTTTTTGCATTGATGAAGTAAACATTTTTTCCCAGTAGGTAAAGAAAGATTTTTCTCAGTAGGTACCTACTTACTCAGTACCATCAACTTTGTACCTACTCAGTACTACCTACTAAGCAGTCATACTCAGCACTTACAAAAGAGTTTGGGGGAGGGGGGATAGATAAAGTAGGAAGTAGGTACATTTTTTCCAAGTAACTACCTATTTTTTCTGTCAGTCCCTACATACTTACCGTACCTAATCACCGTAAACATTTAAAATGGTGGTGGGACGGGATGAAATGCACAAGACACCTCCTTGGAGCATAACGAATGGGTTTGCAAAATTTCAGCTCGATCTGTTATATCTGTGATGCTGTAGCCCTTCAACGTAACAACAAGGTAGGTTCAACAAGAATGTACAACGAGAACAAAAATAAGAAGAAGTGGAAAGACTCGAAAAATAGCTATTTTCAAACTTCCATAACTCAGGCACCTGATGGTCCTAAGGGAGGTTTTGGTCCCAAAATCAACACCGGAGACTCCCAGGGGGGTGAGTTACGGCGGAGGGGGGAGAGTAAAAACACTACTTGTTCTGTCGTGTAAACAGTGTCTTGGTCGCTGTAGGCAGGTATGGAGATTTTCGATTTTCTGGGCGGTCGGGACGCCCCGCGTCCTTAGATTCCACTGGGAGAGGCTCAATACCTCACTCAAGCATAATTCGCTTGATAAAACCGTCTGAAATGTAGACAACGAGGGTCTTTAGTGCGCTCAGGTCCCTTGTTCGAAGATATTGCTCGGAGGGGAAATGGCTTAATAGGTGTCTACGTTCGACCAGTCACTCGAAACGTTCAAAATATTTGCCCACAGGAGATCGACTCTCGATTAAAGTAAATTTTGTTTCACGTTTTCACCCAAACTCTTGGTGCACAACGATCCTAATTTTCTGAATTTCTACGAAACAGCCGAACTCAGAGTGGGGTATACTCTCTTTCTATATGGAATATGGCTCTCTGAATTCACCAAAAACACCATTCCATCAAAAATAATCCCTTTAGGTCTCGTTTAAAACTTCAGTTTAGGGTAAACAATACTCGAAGGACCAATAAAGATTATGTATTAGATATCCGTTTAGGCTAAACAAACGGTTACAGCGTATCAGTTCTGATCAATGATGTGAAGCCTTGATGACGAGTGGAAGATGAATCAGCAAGAAAGGACGTCCAAGCATGAAGCATGGAGCAACATGAAGCAGCTCCATGCAGGTTTCACCAAAGTCCTATGTGTAGGATGACACTGCACCACAGCCTCCATGTACAGCAGTCCTGAGCTTTCCAAGGGTAGAAAACAAACTTCTGATGGGGATGCAATGGAACTTTGGCGTGGATGGGCAACATACAAGTTGTTTATAGCGGATCTCAAAATTTACTAACAACTGGTCTCCACAAGGGTGTTAACACCAGGGCTCCATGGAAGAAGGGAAAAGATTTCCCTTCTTCCATGCCAGGGCTCATTCAAAAGAAGTGAGTTAAAGATGGCTTCCAGCAACAGGTGATTGTTTTCCTATGACTGCAGCTTGCAAACATGAGATGAAAAATGTCACTCAACCACATGAAGGAGTCCATTGAAAATGACTTGAAGCTGTCCAATAATTTAATGAATTAATAACATAAAATTGGGCCGGTAAATTCGCCAAGAATAGCAAGAAAAGAAATGAGGATTAGGGATACTCGAGACAACCGTAACAAGTATTCATGCCCCAACCATGAAGCGAACAACCAAACGACATGCCATCACTGATGGGCAACAAGATACAGCAACAACACAAAAAGAAGAAATCAGGTTATTTCAAGGCTACCATTTTGAGGTTACAAACAATGTATTCAAGGAGTCCACGTATTTGTTGTGAAAACTGCATTCAGAAATGTGCCAGTTTGTGAGTGTTTAGACAATATTATGGCGTCGAAAATGAAGGTAAGTGCAAACAGGTCTTCAGGCATTAGGTAGGTACAAAATTACAAGTTTGCAATGCAAGACCATTCATCATTTATTCCACTAGGTTTTCTTATTATATGGGGTGATCATGGTATTTCATACGGGTTATGGAACTGAATTTGCTTTTATATCCCCTTTGTGAATGGTTAATACAACTAATTGCACTCAAATTTGACTACCCATACTAAATTAAACGAAATCAATTGTTATAGCTTTTATGTATGTAGCACAAGTGACCTAGTGAAAATTCCGCGAACTGGCCCTTTTGGGACTAATGTACACACATGTACACTTAACTTGCACCATATTTTAAATTTCTGGTGCTCAATTAAAGCAGAATTTAATGGTCTACAATTCCGACATTCCCCTCAGTCCCTCTGCGGAGAGTTTTAATTTAGAATGGCCGTTCCAGAGCCGGGGGCGTTTGAAACGTGATGAAATGAAAACTTCATCAACAATGGAGAAAAGTATGCTGTTTTTTTTTTTTTTTACAGACAATTACTATTGTACTACACGTCCAAATTTGATGTTTGAGGTAATGATTCGGTGTAAAACTTAATGCTCTTCAATCCTTGCACTGGTGGTTTTTCTTAGGATGCACGGTTTGGAAGATACAGACAAATAACGAAACAAAGTGCTAAAATTTCGAGGTTTTTTGCTTTGAAAGGATCGGCTCACCACCTATGACCGTGCAAACTCAGATTACTCTTATGTAGCATCATGTCAAGATTGTAAAACGATTTCCCGCTTTCCGTCGATTAATTCCTGGGATCACTCTTTTTGTGCCTAATTTTACTCGCCTACCTAGGATCATTCTCTCATCGTCATTCTTTCTTCTTCTCTCATTTCATAAACCAAAAGGTCAGATCTACACATAATCCATTTCCGACCAGCTAAAATGGTTGCGCGCGTAACCGCGGAAAATCGCGTAAAATCACGACATTTAGCATTTACTTTATTTGAATGTTACATTAAATAATGTTCTCAGTCTACTCTTGTGTATTTACAGACAGGTCACCCAAGTAGTCGCTTCATTCAGAGTGGCTAAAAAACCGCTCTCGCAGCAACCTCAAGCAAATTAGAACATTTACACTTGTTTAAACATTAAATAACTATGTGCTTAGAGCTTTTGAACATAGCTTTTTTAGACCCATGCATACATTTATTATTTATTTTTTCTATCAGTTCTGTGAAATAGCGAACAGATAGAGTTCAATCATCCATGTACAGTCAACCTCTCATCAGTTACTCTGCATTCTGAATCAATCCAACCTAATAGTATATTACGAGAGTACTCACAGTTGTACAGAACGCCATCTTTCCACCACTGGACGGACGGAACTGGCTTGCCGCGACCACCGACGCAAGTGAGCGTGACGTCATCATCTTCCGTGAAGACTCGATCGTATTTGCCATCCGGGATGATCACTTCCTCATCGTAGACTGTGATATTCTCCGGTTTCACTGAAACAATAGTCGAGTCATTAGCGCTATTAATGTTATGTGAGACTACAACCTAGCGTTGATGATAGCATAAGATAACGATAATCGAGATCAAACTGATATGGCACATTGTTACAATAAACAGGTCCTACCGCCACGTCATGAATCACAACATAATTACCAGGCGGCTCTACATCTAGTGTAAATGTCTAATTTATGGGTGCATGTTTGAGGGATATAATCTCGACTATTAGCGTCTACACTTGTCACACTCGAGTCCTATAAATCATGCCAGGCTGGATGGAATGGAGCACTGGTTCGATGCGACGATAAACAAAACAGTAGGTAATAAATTCGTGAATTTGATAGCGGAGAAACAAGCTTTCAACAAATCGATGACGTGTAGATCATTACGTGGTACAGTAATTGTCTAAAAACACCCTAATCACCCTTATTTTATAATTTGACCCAATTCTCATTTTTGAACATTGCTCACCTTCAAATTAATCATTCATTCCCATTATAACATTTTGGTGAGATATGAAATTGTGATAAGTCCAGAAGTACACAAACAAACAGACATATGAAAAAACGCCGCGAAGTCCTCGTCACATGGGTTTATTATTCTCGACTGAATACGGCACGAATAGGACCTCAGTGAAGAAACTCACAAATTTGACGGTTTTAAACTCGAATATTAGGTTGCAATTTCTGAAAAATTATTTTCGATCAGTGAAATTTTCATTGAATTGTCTTGCTTCCCCAGTAACTACCTCCTGCGTTCTTATACAAATTTCTGGTGATTATAGCAATGTTCACAGGTTTTTCACCCATAAATAATGACTTTTCAGAGTTAAAACTTCGTTAGAACCTCAATCCTTCACTCAGAGGTCAAAATCAACTTTATATTTGGTCTCCTCACCCTAAAAAAAACATGGAAAACGATACATCAGAAGCCCAAGTTCACTTAAACTTCAAAAATACCTCCTTTTGCACCCATTTTTCGCCCATAACACCCCTGGGAGTTTTCCGATCGGGCTGCCGAGATAGAGGACACAACTAAGGCCCAAATGAAGCCTGTGTACGAAAGAACGATTTTTTTTCTAGACAGGCGGTCAAGGTAGATATCGATGATATTATGGCAGACGGCAGATGGTGGACGGCGGACGGACATTGCATTTTTGGAATCTGCGTCTTGAATCGTAAACGAAAACGCTGCAAATTATTACACAGTGGTTTATTATTCACCTGTATAGATGCCCTTTCTGCGCAGATCAGTTTTCTGTGGTCAGTACCCTCGAGATCCCTCCAGGAAAGCCCTAAATGGAGTACTGAAGCCGACCCGGGAATTAAAATTTCATACAAATGCGCAGGATTCAATAATTTATTCAATCATTAATTATTTGCGGCTGTTCATGAAGCATAAGGTAAATAATAAATCGTTATGTAATAATTTACCTGTATAGTTGCTCCTTCTGCGTAGATAGTATAATAAACCGTTGTGTTTACCCTATAATACTTCAAAGTTAAGCCAAACTCAAGCTGCAAGCAAAAGTACCTACCAACAAAATCCAATAGTCCATCACTTGTCAAATTAAATAATATCGCAGAACAAACATCTCGACTTCATACAGCCATCCTTGATTATAATCAGGTGCTCCTTAGCGATGATGTCCGGGCCGGATTGATACCGTCTGATTCACGAACATGTTGACGAAGCTTTTCGATGCAAACGAACGGCTGAAGTACAATAATCCGGGTGGTCTCAAAAAATTCTTCAGTTCAAGATCAATTTAAAAACGTTAAAAAAACCATACCCTTCTATTGAAAGTTTTAGACCTACGGCGTTCTGAAACTTTCAACCCCTATTTCTCACCCCTTAGAGATGACCTACAGTAACGCCGAGCTTCGCGGACTAACTAGACCCCAAACGGGACCTACAAAACAAATTTCATTAATTTTGGTTCATGGTAGTCGGGCTGCGGTGGACAGACATACATTTTTTATTGTATTTTCGGATTCTACGTATCTTGAAACGTAAACCATCAAATTTTCTGGTGGGGGGAGGGGGGGTTACCAATTTTTTTCATGCTCGATTCCAAAGGTTCGTTACTGAAAATAGTAAACCGAACATTTTGAGGGGGTGCTCCAAAAAAAAAGTCTAAACCGAATGTCTAGGTGTATTATTCGGAGAATAAGCCATAAGGCAAATTTAGAATTCGATCCACAAAACCACAAAAAATATACTGTCCCACTGGGGATATATAACGGTTAAGCATTTTATTAATGAGACATTCTTTTGCTCCTTGCAAGGTAGGGTGCTATTACCAAGAGTGGCGGCACTGCCACTCTCTCCCACATACAAACCAGGAACTGCTATGCAAATTTCGTGTTTAATACACCTTCATCGTCCACAACCCCAAAAATACGAGGACACCCTAATTCCTGAGGATCTGGGAGGGGGGTGTGGGGGACTCACTCAGGAGAGACTATACTTCGGGAATTAACCCTCTAAGTGCCGGCCAAAAGTTCAGCATAAAGGTCTCGAGACGAAATTTATGTGGTCGAAGCCCGTTAGGGGAAAGCATCTAGGTCTAAAGCTATATTACCTGGAGCAAACGCTTAAATCCTTGTACGCTAACTAAATCTCAGCCTCTCCCCCTCTCCTTCGCTCTCAAGCCGAAAGCCCCCGAACGCGGTTTAATCTAATGCCGGCTGCGGTTCCCGCAACGCTCCCATCCGCCCCTATTAAACTATATATTATCGTTTCTACTTGTGTCTCTCTATATCCCCGAACTGGGCTCATTGCTCGTAACGAGTTAATCGCGGGGTCCACAACTTGATTTAGTGAGGAACGTAAATTTTTCCGCTCGAAGCTCCACACCGGGAGCAGCGCTTGGAACATTTGGCTTATTGTTTCGCCCTTCCCTTGATTTTTCCAAATGTTTTTCGACCTGCGGTTCATTCGGAACGGCGAACATGAATCCGGAGTGGAATGCGGTCGCCGTTGCTTGGGGTCGCGGATTTAACGTGAAATTTACTTTGCGGGTCAGACTTACAATCTCGCCTGCAATGAATCACTTAGCGAGCACTGAACAAGAAGCGAACAGTGACCTCAGTTTGAAAACCGGACATATCCCTCGATAACGCACATAACCGGCAGGAGAACCATTTTAGGGAGACAGCTTATTAAATAGGCTTTCAGAGACTACAACTTTTCTTAGTGGTTATACCTATAGGTACTATGGATAAGTAGTACATGTTGTGTTCTTGACGGGCTTCAGTCGGTATCATCGGGTGGTTGCTGACCAGAACGAAAGCTTTTCTGGGGGACGTCTTTACAGTTCAGTAGAGAATTTCCGAACCATAATTAATATTATTTTTTAATTCTATTTTCTAATTTTAATTTTAACGGGGACTCCTTCATTAAAAAAAAAACGCTGCAAATCCCTGCACAACGGTTTATTATTTTGTACAGAATACCCTTCTGTTACAGATCACAGCTCTCTGCATAGATAACCCGTCTGTATAATTATGTACGAGTACTATTCTATACATGTTATGTAGATCGCAGACCCTCCGTAGGTTAGTACCCAACCCCGTACTCGTTACGTTTTCTGTGGTCAATACCTACCCTCGTGGTCAAGTGTAATGAACCGTTGTGTAATAACATGCCCATCAATAATACATCAACGGTTATTCAAGTTGCAAAAGTACCGATCAACAAAATCCAGCCCCTTCTTGGTAGAGGAACAGTTGTGTAATAATTTACCGTTGTGAAATAATTTACAGTTATGTAATAATTTACCCATCAACAATACTTCAACGTTTGTTCAAGTTGCAAAAGTACCGATCAACAAAATGCAGCCCCTTCTTGGTAGAGGAACAGTTGTGTAATAATTTACCGTTGTGAAATAATTTACCGTTATGTAATAATTTACCCATCAACAATACTTCAACGTTTGTTCAGGTTGCAAAAGTACCGATCAACAAAATCCAGCCCCTTCTTGGTAGAGGAACAGTTGTGTAATAATTTACCGTTGTGTAATAATAATTTATCGTTATGTAATAATTTACCATTGTGTAATAATTTACCCATCAACAATACTTCAACGTTTGATCAAGTTTCACAAGTACCTACCTACAAAATCCAGTTATAGTCCATCACTTACCAAATGAAATAATATCGCAGAACACCCAACTCGACTTCATACAGCCATCCTTGATTATAATGAGGTGCTCCCTAGTGATGATTATCTGGGCCGGATTTATACCGTTTGATTCACGATCGTGTTGACGAAGCTTTTTGGTGCACACGAACGGCTGGACATACAATGCTCCGGGTGGTCTCAAAAAATTGTTTAGCTCAAGACAAATTTAATAACGTAAAAAAAACTATACCCTTCGATCGAAAGTTTTTGAGCTACGGCGTTCTTAAAATTTCAACCCTTATTTTGAACCCCTTAGAGATGAATGACAGTAACGCCGAGCTTCGAGGACCAACTAGACCCCGAAAGGAACCTATAACCCGAATTTCATCAATTGTTTTTCATGGTAACTAAGAAACGTGGCCAGTACGGCGTGCGGCGGACGTACAGAAATGTTTTTATTGCATTTTCAGATTCTACATACCTTGAAACCTAAATCATCAAATTTTGAGGGGGGAGGGATATAATTTTTTTTCATGCTCGATTCCAATGGTTCACTATTGAAAATAATAAACTAAAACAGCTTGGAACGCGATTCCAGGGAAAAATCAGACAATTTCAGAACCATGGATGGTACATAACCCCTCCGTTTCGATGAAAATACACTATTGAAGGGTCCAAAGCTTTTAGTAGGTAGATACATTGAACTTTTAAAGTAACTCCTACTATCAAAACCAGACGAAAAACTAAGGCCAGAGACAGGCTTTTATGCACAACTCAAAATGATAATTAACAAAAAATAAAAAAATAAAAAATTAGTCTTCTTCAAAATAATAGTTATCCCCAAACACCTACGTTCCCAAACATTTTTACCAAAACGTTAAACCCAGGGAGAATGGGGTGGGGAGAGTGCGACGTGGCGTCACCATGTGACATGACGTGGTGGGGGAGAAACATAGTGAGGACAATGTCCTGAGACATGTGTGACAAACGTAGTGTCGCATACCACTGATATTCTTCCAGGGCCTTTAGATAATTGTTGGTATTAAATACATTAAAATAATCGCCAGAGAAATATTTCGTTTTCCTACTTTTGCCAGGGGGATGCAGTAGGAACTGGAGGCCACATTTGCTACAGAACCAATGGAAGGGAGGTTGAAAAATGCAGACAAAATTCGAAACAAAACAGAGCGGTACAACGTGGTGTAATCCTGA
Source organism: Leptopterna dolabrata (assembly GCA_954871275.1). Lineage (NCBI taxonomy): Eukaryota > Metazoa > Arthropoda > Insecta > Hemiptera > Miridae > Leptopterna > Leptopterna dolabrata. The sequence goes on from OX940975.1 coordinate 61,353,528, forward strand.
AGGGCTTATCCTTGCACTACGATTATGAATAACAATAAGAAGCGAATGTGGTGTCCACTTCCATTTGTATGCGATACCCACATAACGTTGGTGGCCACCTCTCTTCTACGTATTCATCACAACTCGTCCTACCTACTCTGTAACACTCTGTAACAATTGAAATAATTCATTAAATTCTATTAACTCCCCAATTTGTGGCAACTGAAACACGCTCGTGGGAGAGATTGAATCGTTCATTTGACGTCGTCCTATACCATCTACGTAATTTCTTTTTCCTATTTTCTTGTTTAAATTTTTATATCGCGTGAATGGTGATTACTTCATGCATACTCTGAGCGCAAAATTAATTATAAGGCCAGAACACGATGTAAGCTACATATTTATAAACTTTAAAAAAACATCACGCAACGGCCCGTTCGATTTACCCAGCTCCGCAGTTAATTTTAATGTTGACATCCCCCCCGGGCCACGTTAATTGCACCAGAACCTGAGAGAAAGCTTGGAGATGGGCCGTGTGATGGTGGGGGCCCGGGTAATGAGTGGTGTTGTGGGGAAGGGGGGCGCTCGCTTGCCGCATAAATCAAAACTGTTATCCCAACCCAGGGAAAATTGGTGTACGAAGAAAATGGGGGGACAAAAAAGTTCAAAAACTGCTGGGTCCCCAGTCTTTCTCACAACTGTACGTCGCGAAGTGGACGAGCGTTTTCGGTCATATTGAGTTAATATTACAACGGCCGCTCTCACACTGTGACTCCGGAGGTGTCGGAAAGCTCGTCACCATTAGCGACCATTCCTCACCGCAACAGCCGACTAGGGTGTACAACTGTGACCCGCGATTTTGTGAGCTCAAGTACAAATTGCGACCCTATATTTATCCCCGCCCCCTTCTATGTGTGACCGGTCCATTTCACACAAAACTGTTACATCTTCGGATATTCCACTTGTTATTAGCAGTTCACTTCCGTTAGTTTCGCATTTATACGTGTCTTCATGGATCCTCTGTGCATCATGGGAGAAGTCACATTTGACTAATTCTCCCCAGAAGGTCACTGTAATGACACAATACTACTTGCTGGGAACGATAGTCACTCGTCGTGGGATTTTTCACAACTAAAAATTAGTAGCTAATACTTGGTTGAAAGTGACCATAGGTTTTAATTTTTATTTGTTTTATTTTCAACATATATTTTGGTTGTTTGAGATCGCTTTCACAAAACATTCCTCACTGAGAAGTACAAGCTGATGTAGCTAATCACGGAGATGTAGAGATCAATGCCATTTCAAGAGTTCAAGCATCATCCGTGGTAGTCCTTATCACTGAATCACAATGTCACTGATGTGTAGCGGTCATGATCTCTGTGCTCCCGGTGGATTGAATCCTGCTGCTACTAGCTCACTGTGATGCTCCAAGTTATTTTGAAGGAATTTCGTGAGCGATTCTGCAGGATTTCCGAGGGTGTTTCGATTTTGGAATCTCTGTAAGGAGTTTCGTTTCTCGCAAAAGGGGGGGGGGGGGGGGGCAAATTTTTCTATTGCAATAGGGAATTTTGCTGCTGTTCAGCCCTCCCAAACTCAGATATTGTTCCCCATATGCCGATACTATTATAGGTCCAAATAGGACGGATGAGAATGGTATATATGATCACCTTGTTTTGAATGGACAAATGGGGGCGGTCAAGAAGAGGCCTGAGTTGCGATACTCGGCTTTTCACTTTTCGTATTAGTTCGGATACATGTTCATGGAAAGTAAGGCGTCTATCCAACGTGACTCCTGAATAATTATTGGTAAAGCATTTTTGGTTATGGCGTGCCCGAAATAGTTCAGCGGTGGTGCATATAAATGTGTACGTCGACAGCACATAAGTATAGTATTATGTCCTTTTCAATTACATATTCACTGTTTACACATCAAGTTCGACTGGGTATGCAAAACCACGTGAGTTATTGGTGAAAATTTAAGTGATAACTGCAGAAAGTAATGGGATATCTACCATCCGATATCTACCAGTGAGCAATAGGGAAGGACGGCAGCAGGGTACCACGCTGATGTCAGTTCATAGATAGGACTGGTTACAGTTACGGGTAGATGATCATACCAAGGGACGCTGTTGGATTAAAGGGAAGAAGTGAAAAGGGGCCGTTTGTAGGCTGTTGGAGCGAAAGGAATTAATGGGCATGGCAGGGGGCGAAGTGAATGAGGTTCATCTGAGGGGAGGACGGAAGGAATCAACCTGATACAAAAATGATCGCAATATGAAGAGAGGCTCTGAGGAATTAGAAATGATTCAAACATTTGCCCAGCCTAGCAATTTTTGAATTTTTCAAGCACCTACATCCAACATGCTTCCATTATGGGCAGAAATATAGAAACTCTATAAATTGTCTATCTGTAAAATCAAAATTGAAAACACGACGCTTCGTAACGACAGTATGTCCTTCCCACCGTAGCCGTGCGGAAGAGCCGAGCGCTACTCGTGAGTGAGCCCTTTCAACAGCGGAAGCGAATCAATTGGTTTTGATATAGCCGACAAGCCAGTTCGTGAGGTCAGCACTCTTCACGCCGTCTGGTCATAAGGTCAACGCTAATGGCGATAATGGTCCATTTTATTGGAAGCAATCGAAAGCACTCTCAAAATTCACACCAGATCACTCCCACTCGTTGAAATCAAGAATGACAAGTTCGGAGGTTACGGACAGCGAAATGCTGCAACACGGGAAAACCACTCACGTTGTGAATATAAATTAAATAACTCCGCATTTCGAATATGCCGCATATTAAGTCGCTATACGTTGAACAGTTTATTAGCTGTGAAATCGTCATGAATCCTCGAAAATCACGTACTGGTCATTGGAACCGACCAAAATAATTGTATCTGTAAATTATAAAAGTTGAATGGGGTTGAAATATTCATACTAAAAACTTAAGAGGTAAACTAACTGTCAGTAGCATCCACTCCAGTAACATACGATCCTTTATTTTCCCACTTTTATTTATGACAATTTTTCCCCAAGATAATGTTAACTATGAACACATTACAGGTAGATGAAAACTGCGATAAAACTCACACATAAGCTTTTGCGATAAGTGTACGCACAATTGCGTGCAATAACGAGAATTTAGAGCTGTTTTATTTTTTGTCCCGCAAATTATTATACAACGCTTCATTATTTTCCTTTATAGATAGGTGGGTATCCTTCTAACGTAATTTACAGGTGCGTTACAGGTGGGTAACCTATAACGCACAATTTCGGCCCCCACGAACCCCACATTCGGTACCTAATTGTTGGAATTCTGATGGACCTAAGAAGCACCGAGATATTCCCAAATTTTCGCCTGATTTAGATAATTTGTTTGGCAGTGAACAGCAAACTTGTACCTTTCAACAAATAGGTAAAATTACCTACCATGTAATAATGAAATACATAATAACCATTTTTCTTCAAATGAAATAATATCACGGAACAATCAAATCCCAAAGATTACATACTTGAATATAACCAGTAGCTGTTCTCTGTCAATGAGTTCTGGGACAGGAGTTATGTATACCTACTGTATGGATCATACGGTATGAACTGAATGAACTGTACGATTCATACTCATATTGACGAAGCTTCTCGGTTCAAACTTCAGGGCCTTACTGTGAACGAAAGGCTGGGCGTACAATGCTCCGGGTGGACTTGAGAAATCCAAAAACTCGGGCTCAATTTAAAAACGTTAAAAAACATACCCTTTTATGAAAGTTTACGAGCTACGGCATTTCAAAAATTGCGACCCCTATTTTTACACTTACAGATGGCTGAGAGTAACGCCGATTTTCGTTGACCAACTAAATGTGACTTTGGTTTGGCGTAATGCTCGGCTGCATATTAAATTTGTCGGTTGGTACTAGCTGGGATTCAGCCAACAATGTTCCTCGTGTTTTTTGGTACTCGTACCATTGAAAACTCTACGGAAAGGCTGACATTCCACAGGACTGTTTGCTCGTAGGTTTTATGCTGATAATGGGCCTAGCCAGGAGGCCTGAAACGTCGATGTTCATAAAATAATTTAAGAATTACTCGTACATTAAATTCTGGCTGGACGTAGGACATACAAACCTTAATCATGAATTTTGGTTCATGGTTTCTGAGGAAAGTGCCGCGCAATTCCCCTCCTTCAGGATTAAATTTGAAGAAACAGTGCTAATTGAGCTTGAATTTTATTGCTGGGCCCTAAGCCAATATAGGAAGGGAAACGAGGTACCAAGCTATAGGAAGAACTACAATTGGTTATTTTCTTGCACAGGTTTTTTTTTTAAATTTATTTTTGAAGAGAAACGTTAATTGATCTGATAGATGGACAGATATGTCTGACGGCCTCTGAGAATAATTGATTGTTAGCAATGGCGGTAAAAAGAAAAAGAAATGTTAGATGGAATTGAAGAAAAAAGGTGTAGTAGGTCAGAAAGATAGTGAAATAACAGCGGGGAGGGTGCGGGTCCGATGATGTTCTGGTTGGCTTCGGATGTCTCGGTAATGAAGACAGTGGAGGGATTTTTCAGTCTGGAAGTGGAGCTGATGCGCTGCTGCGGTACTGGCCAAGAAAGAGGAGACAGGCAATTAAAAGTAGAATGAGAAAACTGTTGTACGTATTCTCCCGATTACGCAATTATTTGTCTAAGGCGGTCTTAAGAATAGTTAATTTTGCGTTGGTGCAGTCGGTATTAATGTATGGATTGCCGGTGTGGGGTGGAGCATACGACACGACTTTTTTGCCTGTTGTAGCACAAAAGGCCATCATTCGCGTGATGTGTGGGGCCTCATTTTGTTCTCATTCTGCCCCATTGTTTGGGAAAATGAAACTGATAAATGTAGAGACCCTATTTAGTTTTTGTTCTCTAAAACAATTGCTAAGAGAGGAGGCTCTCGATCTACCAAGGCATGATTTCCCTGCACGCTTGGTCTATGACAAAATGGCAGTGTTGCCGAGTGTCAGGACAACGGCAGCGCAAAATGCGTATTTTTATAGAGGTGTGAAATACTTCAATTTATTGCCTGTAAGCCTTCGAAGGCAGCTTTTTATGTGTTGTGATTTCGGTGTCATCAATAAGTTGTTAAAAAAACACTACTGGTCAGGCTGCAAGTAATGTGTCAATCTACTTTCTTTTTTGATTATTGTTGTATTTAGATTGATTTTTGTTGTATGAGCTTCTTTTTTGTATGAGATCTAGTTTCTTTTTTGATTTTTGTTGGATTTAGAGTGATCTTTGTAGTATGAGATAAGAGTGGACTTGCTGGTTTGACTCATCTCCCTAACACGGGCATTGCCCATATAGGGGATTAGTTTTCGAGTAAACTATGTATATATTATTTCTGTACAGTTTTGGAAAATAAACGTATTTCATTCATTCAGGTAGCTCCAGATTGTCCCTCACGTCAGAGTGAGTGTGAATCCGACGCTTCAGCACGACAGGGTGCGCGTTTTTTGGGACTCCGCTGGATCGCGTTGGTGTGGGTGGAGATCACACATCATAATTATGTAACATATTCTCACTGACGTCAAGGATCGTCTTATGGTATTGCGGCTTTCTTTTCAGGCCGACCCAAGTCACCCATGGATTACACTAGACTAAATAGACTAAACGTTTTGAGATCATCAGCCGAAAAAGTAACAGCCGTTCAAGTTCCACAACATCATTCAATTTCGTCTTCGCTCCCGAATGAACATTGAACTTGTTCTAACATTCCCTAGAGAATTTGAAGTGGAATGTGCATATTTAAATTTCTAGAGTTGATAAATTCACCTCTATTTGAAAATTGGGTATGAAGTAGTGGTTTTATGGAAAATATAAATTAATATTCCCACGACTTTCGCGTGATTTTCTTTCGAAACACACAGCTTTATTACTTCCGAGTCTGCGAAGCAGCGGAAGCCTTGTGTTCACTTTCGTGAGCCAAAAAATTTTTGTTTTCAGAAATCAAAATTTCCACTTGCATTTTGCGTTTCAAAGCCTACTGAACAAATTTGGTTCCGTGTCTGTCGGTCTGTGAGTCTGTGAGTCTGTCTGTCCGCATTTCCTTGTTACAGCCATAACTTCCACGATTTTGAATGATTCTGCTCAAATTTTGAGGGATGGTGCGGATAAGGCCCCTTGAGGTCCCATACAAATTTCAACATGATTGATCCAGCGGTACGCCCTGCGCATGCGCTAACGTTAAATTCAACAAACACGCATAACTTTCACAATTTTGATTCAATTTCGCTGAAATTTTCAAGGGTTGTTTGGACAAGGCCTAGTGAGTTCCAGTATGAATTTCAGCATGATCGTGAAATAGATTCAATTTCCTTGTTACAGCCGTAGTAACCAAAGATTTCACCCAATTTCAATGTAATTCTCAGGGATTAAGCGGGTAGGGCCCATTGAGGTACCATATAAATTTCAACATGATAGAGCCAGCGGTTCGCCCTGCGCATGCGCTAACGTGAAATTCTTCAAACACGCATAACTTTCGCAATTATGTATAATGGACGTAATGCATTATGGGCGTAATGTTATGTAATATGTATATTTCATGTAATGTTATGTAAAGTTATGTAATGTAATGTAATGTTATGTAATATGTATATTTCACGTTATGTAATGTTATGTAATGTAATATAATGTAATGTAATGTAATGTTATTTTGCTTCCGAGTCTGTTCTATTTTATAACAGGTCACTCTGATTGTGACGAGGAAGCTCCTGTGCCATCACCTTGGCAGTGTATTTTCATTGTTTCGTCGAACGACCCTTGATTGTTAGGTCCATCCACTGATTCCGACGAGGCTGGTAAGTTATTGAAAAATGATCTCTCACTCCCTTTAACGCGATAAATCGTCGAATAAAATGAAAAACACTACTTCTAAAAAAAAAAAAAAAACCAAAGAGAGTAATAAGCGGCGGAGGGTACGTATATACATATCTGCAGATGGTCCCTATTCCATCCCCAGACTCTCACATTGATTTATGGGGTCATTAAAAACAATATCTTCAAGCCAGGACGATAAGCTGAGCCAAGTGATATTCCTTCTTTTTCCAGCTCTCCCTCTTTTCTTCACATTCGTCCTCTCTTTTCTTCCTTTTTTTTCTGTGCTGTGTGTCTGTAAATCACAGTAAAGCCCCAAGTCCTCCCTCACTCGGCCGTACAACTTGCTGACATCTTTTACGTCCTTCTCTGGTCGCCCCTCCGCTTTCCCCCTTGGGGAGTTCATTTTCCTTGAGTGGAGCCAAAAGCTGTTTCCCCTCAGCGTCAACGCATCCCTTTACCTGATGCCGCCAAAAGCTTTTCAACTTCACATTCTCGGTTTTTTCGCGCAGTTGATTCGTTTGAACTCTTTTCAGAGGCATCTTGTTACAAAATGAGGGCACACTCATAAACAACGTTCCTTTTGCGGCCTTACTGTAATACATGTAATGTAATCTAAGAACTCCTTTACGAATAAACACCGCGCAAAGTACCACGTAACTTCGAAAACTAGAACAACACACTTGAAAATATAGCTCCATTAAAGTAAAGAGTAGAAAAAGTAAAGAGCCATTTAAGGCGACCTTTGCGACCTATACTGCCCTGTTATATTAATAGCTCGAGTACATCATGGTACATGTTGAATACGGGAAAAATTAGCTCATGTTCCGGGGTGGTAGGGGGCTTCCCAGAACTCCACCAACAGTAACGGCAGGGCCCTAAATACATTTTTCCGATTTCATGTCTCATTCGCGGAACATTTTAGGATGATGGCGGATGAGTTGGAGGTACAAACAGTTTGCAAAGCCCATTATTTATATTTAAAAATGTGATGTCGGTAGGGGTAAATCCCCGATTCCCACAAGTTCTTCTCTTTGGTATCGCCATTAGCCTTGATATGAGAACATACTGATAATTTATTGGTGGTAAATCAAGACTGAATGGCGCGACCGCAAAAAAAAAGAAAACCAGTCATGCAGCATGACTTAATGAGCGAATTTTCAAAGAAATATTCGAATTAATGGCTATGGTTTTGAATAAAGGAAAACTTCGGTCTAAAATTTGGTTTTCTATGTATATTCTCTTCGTATTTATTTTAATTTGTACGTTTTGTCCATCCTGATTCTACCGTTTGTTTATTACGTAATTGTACTAAGTGCTTATTTATTTGATCGCTGTGGGTAAATTCAAGGAGTTGTACTAATCGTTTGCCTCCCCCTTTTTTGCTTCGAACTCTCGTCTTCAATTAATACTTCTCACATATTTCAATCTGACCACTCTAAGGGGGTGGGGGTAAGAGTTTAAAGATTATCCTAGTTTTGGGTAATTTTTGCGCACTTTAAATGCTCTAATTTAAGAACGGATTTAGATATCTAAAATCCGATTTCACTATCGTGTTCAGCGTGCAAAAACCTTTAAAATGAGGGGTCACTTGTTAGAAAATAACATTTTGGGGATTTTGGGGTAATTTTTGCGCACTTTAAATGCTCTAATTTGAGAACGGATCAAGATATCTAAAATCCGATTCCACCATCGTGTTCAGCGTGCAAAAACCTTTAAAATGAGGGGTCACTTGTTGGAAAATAACATTTTGGGGATTTTTGGGTAATTTTTGCGCACTTTAAATGCTCTAATTTGATAACGGATCAAGATATCTAAAATCCGATTCCACCATCGTGTTCAGCGTGCAAAAACCTTTAAAATGAGGGGTCACTTGTTAGAAAATAACATTTTGGGGATTTTTGGGTAATTATTGCGCACTTTAAATGCTCTAATTTGATAACGGATCACGATATCTAAAATCCAATTCCACCATCGTGTTCAGCGTGCAAAAACCTTTAAAATGAGGGGTCACTTGTTGGAAAATAACATTTTGGGGATTTTTGGGTAATTTTTGCGCACTTTAAATGCGCCAAAACCCTCCTTAGAGTAGGCCAATTTCGCCCATCTTCGAACTTAGCCTTTCGATTGCCAAGATAGATTTTTTGTGCAAATTTGAGCTGTTTATCTCAATTCTATCGAGAGTTATCGTCTGGAGTGACACATATATAAATAAATATATATATATATACATATAAAAAGTGTTAAATTTCAGGAATCGTTTTAGAATGGTCTGAAACGGATTTCTATGAAGAAAATTTCCAAAAATTTATATTATTTAAATTTCGAAGCCATTGCAATAGCTTCATTTTCTTTGAAAATTCGCTAACAAAAAAAAAACGGTGAATTGATATGACGTACAAATGGTAACGCCGCGAAGGTGTTTACTTGCTGGTGGTATGCGTATGTTTACAATGTTTACAATAGTTGTAGTACGGTAAGGAGAAACCGTACCTAAAATTTGTTTGTTCCAACCGTTCAGTGGAGAAATTTTGTATTTTCCACGAACACAAGGCTCCCCTATTTGAAGCATTTCCAAGGTAAATGAATCCTTTCCCTATTCATATTAATCCTTTTCCATGCCAAATGAAACCTTTTAAAAATCAAGCTAAACTTTAAGTTTGAGGCAGGTAAATAATTATTTCTTTAAATATTGAAGCAAACGTTTTTCTTCAATTCTGACTGAATTCCAAAAGTTCCGTTTGCCGTTCCTTCTGATTCTTCAATGCTGAGTTTAGGTCTCACTTACTTTTTACCGCTAAGTTTTGTATGTCGCACTGCACATTAAAAACATTTTATTTAAATACAATATTTTTATAATGAATTCATTTTTTACGCTAATATATTGTTATTATATTGCTTATTTTACAGACCCGTATTTTACAGATCGGAGGATTTTACAGAAGCAGGATTAATCTGATTTGGAAAAGGATTCATCTGACTTGGGAAAAACCATATTACGCAAGTGTTTTTGCATTCTGCACTCCACTGCAAGTACTGTGGCTCCGCTGCCCCGTGGTGTCCACGAACCAAAATCCATTATATATAATTATTGTTATCCTACTATCGTCGTTCAGTAATTGTCATGGCAATTTACCCAGTTTGGGGTCTAGTTGAGAAGAAAACTTCAGGGATATTGTTATTCTGGTCACAAATATCAGTAAACAAACAATCGTCTGCTTTGCATATACATTTTGTTTTGTTATTATTGTTGTCGTTTTAGTTCATGGTGGGAGTGGGAGGGGAGCCCAGGTAGCAATTTCCTCACAATTTTCTTCCGTTTTGAGTTTATGAATGTAACGAATTTCGCGAAACATGAATATAACTAATCCTGAAAATGAATAACTTCGATAACATGATTCTAATTATAATGATCATGCTGCTGGTGCCCCCTGTAATGTTTACAGTAGGAGTAGGTTATGGTACACTTAGAAATCGTAATAACTCCCAAAATAAAATTAAGCTCGCTGAAGACATTCGGATATGGTGGGAGGGGGTGGCATGGTGCATGCGCGTAGTTCCAGGGTCGGCTCTGGGCTGACTGACCTCCTGTACGAGTGAATTCGATTTTTGAATTTAATCAATTGGCAAATTCAGCTCTGATGTGGAACTCGATGATCTCAGAGCTGAACTGATGGGGAAAGCGTTCGACCGGACGAGGAAACAGCCGCAATTCAAGGGGATTTTCCCTTCTTCCACACCACACATTATGAGGTAACCGCAGGGCAAGAGCCGGCCCTCTTATAAATCAAACGATGTTCGACAGCAAGGCAAAGATCTATTAGTAGTGTAGTGAGTAGTGTCGGAAGAATACAGTGGAATCAGTGGTAGCGGTGAAGGGAGGGGATGTGGGAGATATCTGGAACACAGGAGGCGAAGCAGGAGTTGTCCCCAGGGGAGACCTTGGATTATAATTAAATGAGGGGCGGCGGACCAACAGATGGCAGCAATTACAAAACCACCTTCTCAACCCAACTTGATATTAAATTAAAGGGAAGTTTCTTCCCGCCGACCCACTCCCCCATTGAATGCCCCTCCTCAACAACTCACGAGATGCTCCCGCAATCCGAAGCCACCTCATCCTTTCTCGAACTCTGATCTCCAACCTCTCCCCACACTTAGTCAGCATTCTGGCGCCCTTTATTGGAATCCACCTGACGATGTCATAACCATAGGACTTCTCCTTCTCTTCCAATGAGGAAACCGCAAGACAATTAGATCGTTAGTGGTTATCACCGCAAAACACCACGATTGGTGTCTGGTTGCTCCCGAGGGTTATTAAGGTGGGGTATGGAGGGGGGAGAGATGTTGTACGCCCCAGCATAATAAACACCAATCCATGTCACTACTTGATGGGTTATAATTAGGGTTGCCAGATTCCCTTGGTCAATAATATGGTATACCTATATTATATTCTGGCCAGAACCAAGAAAAAATATACCTAGCATCCACATGAAAAGATTGCAGTATCCATAGATAATAAATATTCGTAACTTCAAGTTGAGTTATCGCCCTTCAACGCCAAGGATTTTACGGTATAACTTTTTTTATTTTTGGCTTATTGATTTCAATAATGAACCATTGGAATCGAGCATGAAAAAAAAAATTCTAACCCCCCTCAAAATTTGATGGTTTACGTTTAAAGGTATGTAAAATTCAAACCTGCAATAATAGTTGGTCCTCGAAGCTCGACGTTACTGTCAGTCATCTCTAAGGGGTTCAAAATAGGGGTTGAAACTTTAAGAGCGCCGAGTGATCTCGAAAACTTTCGATCGAAGGGTATGGTTTTTTTACGTTATTAAATTTTTCTTGAGCTAATCAATTTTTTGAGACCACCCGGAGCATTGTACATCCAGCCGTTCGCGTGCACCAAAAAGCTTCGTCAACACGATCGTGAATCAAACGGTATAAATCCGGCCCAGATAATCATCACTAGGGAGCACCTGATTATAATCAAGGATGGCTGTATGAAGTCGAGTTGGTTGTTCTGCGATATTATTTCATTTGATAAGTGATGGACTATTGGGATTTAGTTGGTAGGTACTTCTGAAACTTGAACAAACGTTGAAGTATTATTGATGGGTAAATTATTACACAATGGTAAATTATTACACAACGGCAAATTATTAAACAGCGGTAAATTATTACACAACGGCAAATTATTACACAACGGTAAATTATTACATAGATAACGGTAAATTATTTCGCAACGGTAAATTATTACACAACGGTAAATTATTATACAACGGTTCATCTACCTAGAAGGGGCTGGATTTTGTTGATCGGTACTTTTGCAACTTAAACAACCGTTGAAGTATTATTGATGGGCAAGTTATTACACAACGGTACATTATACTTGACCACGATGGTAGGTATTGACCACAGAAAACAGTGATATCGCAGAATGGGCATCTATGTCACTCCACATCAACAATTTTCCTTCAGAACTTCATTATTTGCGTTTATTTCTGCCGTTTTAGTTACTGCTTGTCATCGACAGAATTATTATAGCAACATTTAACTCGTGATTTAAATAGGTACCTAGTAACGAGTACGGGGTTAGGTGGTAGGGTCTGCGGTCTACGTAATATGTATAGAATAGTACATATTATATTATATAGACGGGTTATCTATACAGAGAGCTGTGATCTGTAACAGAAGGGTATTTCTGTACAAAATAATAAACCGTTGTGCTGGGATATGCAGCGTTTTCATTCAATTTTTTTCATTTTTATTGGCATCGACCCTTATTTTAACATTTGCCAAATATACCTAACACATGATCAGATGAAATGTTTTGTAGTTATGTAGTTAGCAATGATTTATAATAACATTATTGTATCACATAAATAATTCATCTTCAAGGAGTGAAGTTAATACTCTTGAGGTACTCGAAAATTGCACCATATACTGTTCGTTTTTGTGAAGTTACTATAGTGGCTATTGACATATGTTGCGGTAAACTGCGAACGGCGATTTCTGGTAAGGGTCTTTTTTTCGGCTAGGGATGGACACATTAGCAGCACACGCACCACAGTTTGTCGGTCTTTGAACAGAATTTAAGAGTTAAAATAGTTAATCATGGGATCAATAATAATTATTCGCATAAATCAAGTAATGTTAAGCGTACGTTTACAGAATAAACATTTTTATCAAATTCCTAATGAAAAGTGAAAACATACGTATAAACGTAAGGATATAAATCAGTCTCAATGACTTAATGACGTCAAGTGTCTCTTGAAACGTAAAAGCCACATCTCCAAGTTCGGACTAGACAGCTGAAATGCAGCCATGTCGAGGCATAAAAAGACAATTTTTCATAAAAGGTCGTTTTTGAGGTTTTGTTGGTGAAAAATCGCAGTTTTAGCAGGAGTTCTAGTAAGTAGTTGCGAACATTGTGTTGGCTCTGACTGGAAAAGTAGAGACAGTGAAAGACTGAGGACCCCCCCTCAAATGTTCGTTCACGTTGGTTGTAAGGGCCTGAATTTTTCACTAAAAAGCTCCGTCAACATGAGTGTGAAACATTCGGTATACTAGCACTGTTACCATTTGTAGGGAATACCTAGGTGATTTAGTCAAGCATGGCTATATGAAATCGAGTTGGTTGTTCCGTCAATTTGGAGAAGGATGGTTAGTTCGGATTTTGTTCATAGGTACACATTTTCTGTTCACCGCCAAACGAATCATACAACTTAGGTGAAAATTTGGGACAGTTTCGAGAGTCCTACTTAGCTTCAGAGGTCAACATAATTTCAAACACTGCAAATTATTACACAAAGGTTTATTATTTACCTGTATAGATGCCCCTTCTGCATAGATCGCGGTTTTCTGTGGTCAATACCCTCGAGCTCCCCCCAAGAAAACCCTAAATCCAGTACGGGAGCCGCCCCCGTAATTAAAGTTTCATACAAATGCGCGGGATTCAATAATTCCATCATTAATTATTTGTAGTTATTCATGAAGCATAGGGCAAATAATAAACCGATGTGTAATAATTTACCTGTATAGGTGCCCCTTCTACGTAGATAGTATAATAAACCATTGTGAAATAATTTACCGTTGCGTAACAATTTACCGTTGTGTAATAATTTACCCAATAATACTTCAACGTTTGTTCAAGTTGCAAAAGTTCCTACCTATCAACAAAATCCAAAAGTCCACCATTTTTCAAATTAAATAATATCACAGAAAAACCAACTCGACTTCATACAGCCATCCGTGATTATAATCAGGTGCTCCCTAACAATGATATCTGGTCCGGATTACACCGTTGGATTCACGATCATGTTGAAGCTTTTTGATGCAAACGAACAGCTGATCGTGCAATGCTCCCAGTGGTCTCGAAAAATTCTTTAGTTCAAGATCAATTTAAAAACTTAAAAATCCCTTCTGTTGAGAGTTTTCGAGCTGCGGCGTTCTGACATTTTCAACCCCTATTTTTCACCCCTCAGAGATGACTGACAGTAACGCCGAGCTTCGAGGACCAACTAGACCCTAAACGGGACCTACAAACCAAATTTAATTAATTTTGGTTCATAGTAACCAAGAAAAGTGTTGAGTACGGTGTTTTTTATTGAATTTTCGGATTCTACATACCTTGAAAGTAAACCATCCAATGAGAAGGGGGGGGGGGGGGGTTCACTTTTTTTCCATGCTCGATTCCAAAAGTTCATCATTGAAAATAATAAACCAAAATTTTACCGGATGAGAAGTTCGCGGGGCCGCAATGGCTCGTTCCAGGAGACATGGGCGGTGGAAAAATGCATAATTGTGTATGTGGAGAGCTTACACTTGGAATCTGGTAGAATTTTTGACGTGTCTATGTGCATGGATAAGTAGGTATACAACGCAAAACACACGATCCTACTAAATGAATGTCTTAAATAGTGATCTACGCAGAAGAGGTTTCTATACAGAGAAATTAACCCAATATGAACAACAAGGGGGGAAGATGGAAATTTACGCACGTTGTTCGCATAATATGGCCATGCTGTACATCTAGAACGTTGTCGTGACAAAGGCATTGGTTTTTCAGGTCAAATCGCAAAATGGATAACAAGAACCACTTGAAAGCTAATTGTTCTGGAAACATAGAGAGACTTAAAACCAGCCTTACCTATAGTATTGCCGGTTACTTTCATTGCGGAAGAACTACATGTGCGAGAAGTTTAATTCGAACTGCTGGAAATTCAGTTCAATTTAAGATAAGTTAATTATTCAGTTGCCCAAATGTTTACAATTTTATGTTTTTCACTGGTTTTATTAATTTTGCTGATGCTATACCTTATCAACAAACTAATATGTATCCTTGCCCAACTTCCTTGTGAACCAGTACTGCAGCCCCATAACCTCTGACATCTAGCATTTGTTTTGCCATTTTCTATTGCCTCTGCATTCCTCAACAAATACATGGAAGAAAAAAAAAATCGTTCGTAATTTTCCTCCCATCACTGTCAGATCCTGATAGCTCGCTAGAGTGAACGCTATGTCTCATGTAACACGCGGCATGTCACTAGAAATCACCTGTCGATATTGGCGAAATAAAACGCGTTCTCCCTTCTCCATCCCAATAGTAGGCACCAATATTCCTCTTTTTTCCTCTCGATTTTCATCCCACCGACGTCGTTTTGATCTGTCACGCGAAAACGTGGATACCCGCATTGGACGGGAAAACTCCGCCAAAAAAATATAATATATAAGGTTCTCAGAAAGCGATATTCTCTTCTGGATAAGAAGAACTCCCGAACTTGGAGTGATTATCACCCAGAGCAAGAGAAGGATAGGCGGAAAATAATGAGTTTAAACCCTTATACTAACGTCTTTAATTCAAGTCCCAACTCGTTTCCTAAAATTGGCTCTCCTTCAGGAATCTGATAATAGAAATCAATTTCAGAGAGCGGGAAGAGGCGAGTTTGGGAAGGGGTAGTACTAATTGCCACTTGATTTGTGTGCCCCACTTCCGATCGTAAAAAACCCGACTCCGGAGGCCAAAGATTGAAACTGCTTCCACTTCCAATATTTTAATGCTCTGAGCTGCTCTTGAATCGGTTTTTACGGTTTGGGGATATGAGCAGTTTCCCAGGGGGTTGATGGCCAGTAATATTTGATAGCCCCTTTTCATCTGATGCGATTTCTTTTTGTCGGGAGGCTGCTGTGGGGATTACGAGCTGTTTTGAAATTATCAAATGCGATGGATTCGTTTCACCCTCAGATGTTCGTATATTTCGTTGCTACGTTCCTATTCCACTAGCAAATAGGTACGTCATGATAAAAATGGAAATTTAGGTGTAGATTCAACCATCCAGTCAAACTAACCAGAAAAAGTTGACAGAAAAGTCAAGTCGAACTAACCGTCACACAACATGGCCAAAGTTTCCGTCAGGAGCAAATCCCCAACGTACTTGAACCGAAACTACCGAAATAAACCATCTTTTACTGATTAAACATTCTCAAACTTTCTGAATCAACAATCAAACTTCTGAATCAAACTTTCTGAAATTCTGTTTACTAATTTTACTGAATTCACTACAATTTATAGCAATAAGAACGTAAGTACTAATACGATTGCAGTATTTTTCACGATTTCCTGCGTATTGTGCGCAGTTAAAATAATTTCATTTCATATTCAAGTCAAAATGATATACATCTGGTTTAGTATTTCTGATACCTAATGAACCTTTAGAATCGAGCATGATTTATAGGAAAAAAAATTAATGAAATTCGGTTTGTCGGTCTCATTCAGGTTGGAATTGGTCCTCGACGCTCGGCGTTACTGTCAGTCATCTTTAAAGGGTGAAAGAAAAAGGGTTTGACATACTATTCCAAACCCCGCAGGCTGTTCGAAAACGTTCAGTAGAAGGATACCTATTGTTTGTATGACGTTTGTATGCTTGTATGACCATGGTTCCGAATCTTAGGATTTTTCAGACCACCCCGAACATTGTACGTCCAGCTGTTCGTTCGCAGTAAGGCTCTGAAGTTTGATCCGTAAAGCTTCGCCAACATGGATGTGAATCATATGGTATACATAGCTCCAGCCCAGACAGCATTGCAAGGGAACACCTGATTATAATCACGCATCGAGTTTTTTGTTTCGTGGTACCTTTTTGTATTATTTCATTTGAAGAAAAATGGTTGTTCATTTTTGTTGGCATGTATTTGTTGTCCACGGCCAAATGAACCATCCAAATTAGGTGAAAAATATTCCTTGGAGAAGCAAGGGGGTAGGTACTGGCCACACAAAACAGTGCTCTACGCAGAACAACGATTTATGCGTAGGGATATTTATGTTAACGCCCAAGCGTAATTTTATATTATTCTATATGTGGTGGTTTGCAGGTAGAGGTGATGCTTGGATAGGTGAGGTTTTAGATGGAGATGAAAAGGTTATGGTAGCCAGCGTTTAAAAGGTTACCACCTATGGCGAAGCCATGAAGGTTACCACCACTAAAAACGCTAGAGGATATGCCCAGATCTGCCGTGAGAAGAACGCCTCAACTCCAAAATCAAAACATTGCAGAAATTCGCATTAAAGTGTTTCAAAGAAATCCTGCTGTTGCTCCCCTCCAATACATTCTAGCAACCCCATTATTTAGTGGAACAATACATAGTATAGGACTTGAATTCATTCATACATTTAAAAAAATCGAAAAAATCGATATTTTAAGTCGATTAGTCGCACTTAACACGTTCCGAGCGGAATGGATCGATCGATCCAAGGCCTGCCGTTCAATTCACCCAGCCTGGATCTATCGATCCAGCTACGGGGAGCGTTTCTACGCTACATTCTGCTCTGAAACTGAACTATCGCGCACTCTAGTGACTGCTGAGTTTAACACCTTTATTCTAGATGATCTGACCTCCGAGAGACTGCGTTCCGTTTCGTTAATCCAAGCCGTTTGTTTACCAACATTTTCTCGCCGCGTTTGGATGATGTTTTCGGGTACAATCTCCAGTTTTGTTGTGATTATTGCGTTCCTTTTTTCCTCGAGGAATCTGTTTCAGTTCCCCTTTGGCATCCAACCACGGTAGGCCGTTATTCATGAGTCTAGGCCTCAAAAGACCGCCGATTGTATTGCGGGTTTCCTATACCGCCGAAGTGCGATACAACGTCTATAAATCAATGATTTTCATCCAATTTTGGTTCCACATTGTAGTTTTCGTTCATAACTAATCATGATAAGGAGTTATCAACAAATAACTCGAAAAAACGGGTGCCGTTACAGAGAGTCTCCACCAAAACCCGCCGATTGTATTGCGGGTTGCATATTCCGTCGTACGTTACCGCCGAAGTGGATCGATAGATCCAACGTCTATAAATCAATGATTTTCATCCAATTTTGGTTCACATTGTAGTTTTCGTTCATAACTAATCATGATAAGCAGTTATCAACAAATAACTCGAAAAAACGGGTGCCGTCACAGGGAGTCTCCACCAAAATCGGCGCCGCTCGGAACGTGTTAAGGCTTTTTTCAAATGCCTCAATTCGCTTTTGTGATGTATTCCCGCCCTACAAATCGATGTCGCTAAGGAGTTTTTTGAAGGAGAAACGCTTCAACTTCTACAAATTCAAGTATTTTACTATTGTTTTTTAAGGAAGAACGCCTCAATTTTTAAAACTTCAAGTACCTTCCTCACAAATAAAAAACGCTGCAAATCCCTGCACAACGGTTTATTATTTTGTATAGAATACCCTTCCGTTACAGATCACAGCTCTATGTATAGATAACCCGTCTATATAATTTATAATATGTACTATTCTATACATATAATGTAGATCGCAGACCCTCCGTAGGTTAGTACCTAACCCCGTACACTTTACTAGGTACCTACCTAAATCACGAGTTAAATGTTGCTAAAATAATTCTGCCGATGACAAACAGTAGGTACCTAACAAAAAGAAACACACATAATGAAGTTCTGAAAAGAATTGTTGATGAGGAGTGAAAAAAGTTGCGAAAGTACCTACCTACAAACTCCAGCCCCTTCTACGTAGATGGTATAATGAACCGTTGTGTAATAATTTACCGTTGAGTAATGATTTACCGTAGTAATAATTTACCCATCAATAATACTTCAACGTTTGTTCAAGTTTCACTACCTATTAACAAACTCCAAAAGAGCCATCATTTTTCAAATGAAATAATATCACAGAACAACCAACTCGACTTCATACTCCGCCAATATAATCAGGTGATCCCTAGCAATGATTTCATCTCCGCCAAATTTCCTATTGTGGGCGCGTCTCTGGTTACGAGATTTGGTTTGAAGTGTATACAATAAATTTCATTCACACTGGAGTCGAAAATGCCTGTCGGAGCAAACTTCGGGGCCTTACTGTGAACGAACGGCTGGACGTACGACGCTCCGGATGGTCTTAAAAAACTCGCAAGTTCAAGAACTATTTAAAACCGTAAAAATATTCACGTAAAAAAATGGTATAGGCGTTTTGAAAATGTCAACCCCTATTTTCCTTAGAGATGACTGACACTAACGTCGAGCTTCGAGGACCAACTAGACCCCGAACGGAACCTATAACCCGAATTTCATCAATTTTCTTTCATGGTAACTAAGAAAAGTGGCCCGTACGGCGTACGGCGTACGGCGGACAGACAGAAATATTTTTATTGCAGTTTTGGATTCTACATACCTTGAAACGTAAACCATCAAATTTTGAGGGGGGGTAAGCATTTTTTTTTTTTCATGCTCGATTCCAATGGTTCATTATTGAAAATAATAAACCAAAACTACAAAGAAAAATCCATATTATTACGTCACACTTGTGGGGGGGGGATTTTCATTTTAACCTTCATGCCTTTTGCTCTTTTTACTGTCATATTTTTCATTTCGTACCCAAAAACGTACTACTAATGCTCTTCCTTCCTATGTTTAACAAAATAGGAATCAAAACGAACATAGCCTATTAAAAAAAAAAAAAAAAAAAAAAATCTAAATAGGAAATGGAACAAACATTTTTGAACTAAAATAAAATATCAAATTTGTTAAAAAATGAGGAGTGAATCAAACATGGTCTCAATTAAAATAATTTAATTCTAGGTAGAAAATGGAACACATTTCGACCAAAAATGAAGCGAATTTAATGAAATAGAAAAATGTAAAATTCGCATTTGTAAACGTAAAATTTGTAAAATATGGAGTTTCGGGTAAAAGAAGTATGCCACAATAATAATTATAGTAGGTCTACAGCCACCCAGATTACATCGTACGGCTTGGAATTTGCATGGTGACGAACTGATGTTCAGACTATCAGGTGATGTAGGCAACTAGTTACCACCTCCGGGGCCTGTTTCATAAAAGAACAAGCAGTGCAAGTCTGCAAGTACGTACAGGTACTTTTAATGCACAGTGTACAAGTACAAGAAAAGGTATGAGTTTCATCCAAAGGAAAGGCACGAGTTCAAAAAAGTTACAATTGTAAAGGGGAAGTTACTAGCGTGTGTATGTGAACTTTCATTTTTATTGTCTTCGGCGGCGCATTTTAGCGGTGTTGATAAGGCGTTGACTTTTTGGGTTTCTTGTTGTCGCTGCCGGCTGCCGTTAGTTTCATTCATTTTGACGTTTCACTGGTTGTCGAGTATCGATTGTAACAATAAGGTAATACTTCTAATTAGTAGGTGACTGTCACTGCACAAACTCGATTTTGGAAAGAGGCCGATTCCTACCTCGAATGTCCTATCCGTTCGTAGGTAAAGAACATTCGATCCGTCGACCGATGAAAACTGCTTCTGGGCCTCAACCGACATTCGAAATTTTCGTTGAATTCATACAAAATATGGAATTTGCAGTTGGTCGTGAGCTGGTTTTGGCTCAGGACATAACAATAATTATGTGAAAATAGGCCTCACGTTCGATCAGCTGTATAAACATTGGGAGGAGAAACGCCTCATGAATTTCGAATAAATGCCTCAACCTAAATCTGAAGCCAGTATGGGCCAACGTTTTGAAGGTGAAACGCCTTTCCTCAGTTTTTGACGAGTTGAAGTGTTCCTCCCTCACATTAGGGGCAAATAAACATTGGTTTGAGGCGCTTTAAACAAGAGTTGAGGCGTTTTACCTTCAAAACGCGTCAATAAGGCGTTTTCCTTCAAATCTTCCGATTTTACGATGTTGATGTTTGGAATTACCCCCAATTCCAAACCGAATTTCGAAATGTTGACTTCACCATCGAAAAGAACGCGTCAAAAATAGCGGGGGTACGAGAAAATCTCATTTTCGTAAACATTGGAGTTGAGGCGTTTTTGTTTCACACGACAGAGATGGTTCCACCAGGCCAGTTAACACAGGACCGGTTCCACCAGTCAGAGTTATTTTAGGTGAAAAGGTAAGGAGGTATGAGGAGAGAGAGAGAAGTCATCGACTTGAAGTTTGAGCGTAGAATGGTGAGCCAGGTGCGAAGAGCGGGTTTTATAGGAACTCTTCCACACTCCCCCAGTACTCTGACGGTCGCTACGAACCATTGAGGGACTGCTGGAGGGAAGAGAGGTCTACCCTACTTTTGTCACGTAGACCCTCCATTCGTTCGGTTTATTTGGGCAATCTTAAATAGGTACATGGAGTGATATTACTGGGAGGATATCAGGACTATATTTCTCTGAGCCCATTTCATGTGAATAAGTTAATTGTGAAACGCAGTAAAGTGAAAGTGCTTCTACTTCGATCGCCGATAAGAAGTCACCCGATCAGGAATCGACGTGCTGCAGTAATCCCCGCTTAGTATTGGATGACGTGACTGCACGGTGCATCCGCCAGTTCTCTTCCAGCCACGTCGTCGACGCACATGCTGACCACCATCTACCAGCACTGGCCGCAATTTCTCTTTTAATTGGGTCCTCAGCATCCCACTCTTCTACTTTATCTTTCATCTTTAGTCTGACGTTTCTTGTAAGCATCGCCTTCTCGTAAAACTGATTGGTACACTTTCAGACCGTCCTCACGGATAAGCACTATTTACTTATCTGCAATTTCAAAGGTTTCTGGAGTAACAGGCGATACCGCTACCCTTCACGCAGCGATCAGCAGCATCAGCGTGAAGTCTGGAACTCGCAACATTCCAGCCGCCCTTTAGTGAGCATCCCCCGTCTGCCCGTGCCAGCGAACCCCCTTCCTGGTTGTACGACCTCTCCGAGAGTTAGCGTCGCGCGCGTGTAAGCCCTATGCCCATCTGAACGGTCACAACTATATTTTCTAACTTATTCACCAAAACTGACTACAATTCCCGATTACGCACCGAAACTGACTATATTCCAGATTGTGACGTTTTAGTACATAACTTATGCTATATATAATATAATACCTAGAAGGAGCTCCTTTTTTCATTTATATTTTATTCTACCAACTGATCACGTATATTTGCCATTCACAAATACATAGTTTTGTTACCAGAGGTATAAGGTATTTTCTTCAGTTTCATGAAACCTCACCTCTACGTATCATACAAAACATTACAATGAACCGTGATGTAGTAATTTGCAGCGTTTTATGTGATTCACACATATTTTTTGTCATTCTTAGCAACTCACATAATTCCTTCTTTTTTTCATTTTCTATGTAATGACGATCTCAGAGACTAGAGATTTTTAATTACCATTTATTACCATTATTTGGTCGAATATGAATTGCTGAGTAAATTATATGAGTCCACCCTAGTTAGGGTTTAGGCGAGTGAATTTCTATTTCGACGGGAAATATTTTGGTAGAGAAAAAGGTCAAAAGATGTGTCTTTTATGGATGCTGAAACTTGTCATGAATCCCTATGATGGATAATCATCCAGCTAAGTCGTAGGATAAAACGGATATCAACCTAAGTCAACCTAACGAAGGATGGAGGTTTGTTGACGACAAGTTTACTTCTGGGACATGTTGAATTAATGTTCATTGTCTTCAACAATGAACCATTTTAGCAAATTTACGGATAAAATATTCTTTTATATATTCGAGATTCTAAGACTGTGATGAAAAACATGAAAAACTACAGTAAGTAGTACTTTTACGCAGCTGAAGTTTACTTAGAAAATTGGCTCGTTACGTGATGTTGTATGATTACAACTTTTTCAGTTCTGAAGCTTCCAACGTGATACTTGATGGTTCTTCTTAATATAAATAATATTTTTGTGATGAATTTAAATTTATCATCACGGTGGCGTGGTGAGAGGTAAGGAGAGACGCAGGCGGCGGTACTCCACCGATCATCTACGCCTCTGTGAGGAGGTAAAGGTGAGTGAGGGAATTTACCTAGGCGGCGGTAATCCACCGATCATCTAGACAAGGAGAAGGAGGTAAATTCTCAGGCGGCGGTAATCCACCGATCATCTGAGAGGAGGAAGGTAAGAGAGAGAGAAGAGAGAGCTGGTTGGAGGAAGTGTCGAATGAAGCTTGAGCTCCAGGATCCGGGGTTTTATAGTACTTGGGGGCATCTCCCTCCAACTCCCTGTCGGGAGTTGGTAGTGGGGCCCCAGGTTGAGTACCCTGGGTTCTGTCGCTCGTATCCCCACTCATATCTTTATTTGCGGAAAGTAAGTTTGGCGTTAGAGTATTGGTGAGAACTAATATTAGAGGAGTGTTCCCGGGAGGGACTCACGACAATTTTTCTTCTCCGATTACCCGCTAAAGGTTAGATCAGGACACAACGAGTGGTGAATGATATTTTTTGTGGGTTTACAGGGAAGGAAACAAATAAAATACACCAACGGTTGAAGGTAACCGTTTGAACTTTCACAAACTATTCAGTCTTTTTGGGGATAAACAACTGGGTCACCGTATAGAAGGATGCATAAAATATTATGTATCAGACGGTATGTCGACTATTCGACTGACTTTATGACTGAGTACGTTACACCTCCAACATGCGTATCTCTACTGGACACATAAAATGCAGATATAACCGTACAAAATTACGCATGTTCCGGAGGTTGGAAGGAGTAACTGAATGGTGAGTGCTAGTTAAACACTGGTTATAATTATTTAGTCCACTCAGTTCTGTGTCCGGATTTGATCATATCAGACACGCAAGCACCTAATGAAATATTCGCGTGATGAGAAATTGACTTCACTCTCTGTTTACATCGTTGAATAACTACTGTCCTGATACTTTATGGATGTTGACAAACTCCCCGACGCGAGCATTAAGGAGTGTCCTAGGAAATTATTGATTATGCCATCACTTTTAGAAAGTCATTTTTGGGTCATCCCGGGACTTTATTCCGGTTATTCACGGCCATCGGAGATATGGGTTTCCACCTTTTACGAAGGTAATGAAGTATTCATTCGGGCTACGACGCACAGTGGGGTAAAACCAGGAGAAACCAACTGAATTATCTAAAAGTAGGTTGTATCTCTCCGTAAGTTCTGAGAGGTGTAAACCCGAAACAAACAAATATTCAAGGAAGCTTCGGTAATGAATTTCTAATTAGGTATTATTAATCAAAATAAAACTTAAAAATATAATAATAAATTAATAAAAATAACTTCTGCCAGATGAGTGGGTGACGCAGCAGCTTCCACACATCGTACCTTTGATTCATATACCAAGGTAATGGGGAATACCCACGGATTTTTTTGATCTTTTCATTTGATAGTAGGTAATGTGATGAGATGGTAAAAAAATTAAACAGCCATTTCACGATGGGGCTTTTTGTCCGACTGCCACGCCAGCATCGCGAACGTGATCAGCTGTCCGCCAATGAGATGATCAGAATTCGATCTGATCATTTGGCTCTTGGCCACTCATTGTCTCAACCCCTTGAGTGGACAGGTGGACAAGGGTTCGCCCACTAAATGCAGTGAATAGATGAGATGGTATTTAAATATTTATTGGAAATAAATATTTAAAAAAAAAAAAAAGGAATATCATCCTCTAACACGGGCTTTAGCCCATATTGAGGATTAATTTCCATGTAAATTAAAAGATTAAGCCTACACAGATTTGCCCTGTTGTTGTAAAGCAGGTATAACTCGGCCCTTCGGGCCTCGCCAGGGGGCAAGCCCCCTGGACCCCCAAAGGGGGCTCCGCCCCCTCGGAACGGCTTCGCCGTTCCTCACCCCAGAAGGATGTGTTCTTATACTTCGTATAACAAAGGAGAATTTGCTATGCAATTTACCCCCCCCCCCCCCACACCACCAACACCCCCCCACACCACCAATTCTTTATCACATTCCTCTTTGTGCTCGTCTTTATCACATTCCTCTTTGTGCTCATCTTTATCACATTCCTCTTTGTGCTCATCTTTATCACGTTCCTCTTTGTGCTCATCTTTATCACATTCCTCTTTGTGCTCATCTTTATCATATTCCTCTTTGTGCTCATCTTCATCACATTCCTCTTTGCGTGACGCGTTTTTGTGACAGGATATTGTGACAGGACATTTTTTTCACATGACCCCCGGCGTTAAAATTGCATAGCAATTAATAATTATTTCTCATTTGAACGAGACATAAGTAGCTAATTTTTAATTAAATTTGGCAGCTTCGATGACATCACTGCCAGCTTTTTATCAATACAGATTTATTTATATAATCCACGACGTTGGGGTGAGCTGTGACATCGGTACTGCTGCCCGAGAAGCCACGGTGTCTGTTCCGCTATGCTATAGCATGCGGGAACGTAGCGGCAACGGCCTCATTGCCGCACTCCACGTAATCTTGAACTTAACAAAATTATATGCTATTCCAGCGAACCGATTCGATTGTTCTCATCATAAAACAACACAAAAAGCAGAGTTGGACAAAAATAGTAATGCCA
This sequence comes from Leptopterna dolabrata, assembly GCA_954871275.1. Taxonomy (NCBI): domain Eukaryota; kingdom Metazoa; phylum Arthropoda; class Insecta; order Hemiptera; family Miridae; genus Leptopterna; species Leptopterna dolabrata. The sequence continues at coordinate 61,379,149 of OX940975.1, forward strand.
GAACCATGGGTAACCACCATTCGTTGATATTTTCGTTACCAAATAACTTTAAAATTTCAGTCATCATTACTACTAGTAATTTCTACTTTTAATTCCGAATATTAAATTCCCCTCATTTTAGATTTCCACTCCACAACTATGGACTGTAAGAAGTGGTACATTTCCTCAGGATACCTCGTAGCAGGAAGAACACGGAGGGTGAGTGTCATGTTTGTTTAGTGGAAATAGATAACGTTTTGCTATATTAACGTGATCTAACAAAATAAAATGTTTTAGTGATTGAACCATCGCAAGAATGACTGAAAGTAGATCGGCGAAAGGTAAGCTTATTTACCTAGTCCAAAAATGAAATGTCTACTGCGACTCGCGGTTGAAGTGAGAGGAATCAGTGGAAATGGGGGGGGGGGGGGAGGTTTTTCTCAGCGTGAAAAGAGTACGTTTCAATAACTCAGTTTTTCTTTGAAATGGGTAAGCTCGATTTTGTCACGAGTTATTTACCCTCTACGAACTAAATCACTCGCGACGAAATCGTGGAAACCCATTTCAAAGAAAAACGGAGTTATTAAAAATAGTCTATTTCCACTAATACACGAAAAACGCAAAAACACTGTTATACCGGTTTCGGTGATCAAACCATCGTCAGTAACACACAATAACTTATGTGTTATTGTGTGTTACTGACGATGGTTTGATCACCGAAACCGGTATAACAGTGTTTTTGCGTTTTTCGTGTATTAGTGAAAATAGACTATTTTTCAATAACTCCGTTTTTCTTTATTTACCCTCTCATTATGGGAGTCCAGGAGGAGGATGCCATCAAGATGCGGCTACTTTTCCATAACGAAAATTACAAAATGCTAACTGACCAAAACACAAGCTTCAAATAGCTGTATACAACTTTCTACTGTCGGTCAGGTTTTCCCGATTATGCCCCAGTGAGGCGGGCTGTTCTGAAGTGGCGGGAAGGGGCGGGAAGGGGCACGCGAGACGCCTCACCGGATTCCCTCGGTAGATTATATTGCGTTATTCCAAGCTTCTGCGGAATGACAGGGACTTGAGTCTCCCTTCCCAACACCTCGCATAAAGTAATCCAAACGTTACCGAGGATTTATGGCAAAAGGGTCCCCGACCGATATATATATCCCATGAGATGAGGATTGGTGACGGTGGAGTGGGGGGTATAAATTGTTCGCTATGTGTAATCCCTTGGTTCAAGTAAACAGTTGAGGCCAGTTTTTCCCCCATCCAGTCTTCGACAGGTTTTTGGTGTAACAAAAGCGTTTTGTATCGACAGGCGTCGCTCATCACTGAGGATAATCCTCTTATCGAACACAGCTCACGTATCCTGTCATCGTTTTCACGTGGGCCCTCTGTATGTCCAACTTAATATGTTAGACACACAGCGGCTCCCATGAAAGCGATGAATATTATTCCGCGTTAATCTAACCGGAAAACGCGGAGGATTAGCGCGCTGGCGACTTTGCCCGTCGGCTGTTCGGTCGGCAAAGGGCCGTTGTGCCATTGGAACGAGCACAACGGGAATCTTTTTCCGCGTCAGTCACAATGACAAATGTCAGAAATTTGTCCCTCGAAACTCCGCATGTGATAATCTGATCAGCGGATATGTGAGCGAATTATGTTCATTTCCATTGAAATGATGGGACTGATGGTTTGAAAACCACATGCAGAACTGTCTGCATGCACGTGAATCAATGCTGGTTAATTTCGACAAAACCAGAAAATCCGTCCCTCGTTATTTCGAAAATGTTGCTCGATGGACGAATGATATTGAATCCTGACTAGTGCGCAAAGGCGGAATCCGAAGCTTCCCTTCAGATTTTGCCAACTTTTGCACCTAATTATATGCCTGAGTAGTTCATATACCTGCATAGTTTCAACAAGCAATAATCGCACCTCAGTAAAACTTCATCGGTTACCGGGGCTGGGGTGTCCGAGCGGGCTAGAGCGTCCAATATTTATATCCCCGTTTGGGATAAAGTTCGCGGCGTCTCTGGTTCCCGTCTGGGGCGGGCATAAGTACAAGCTTTGAAAAGCTTGCATGTGCTTACCAGGCCAGCGATTAGCTAGCTCTTCACCTTTGACAATAATTACGTGAAGCCTACATGTATCTGCTATAAGGACTGTAACTAACGTTCGAATAAAAAGTCCCACCAGGATATACCTACTAAATAAGTTCAAATCCAGGATTTAAAATTGTTTTTTTCTTTTTCTTTTTATTTATCTGCATACCGACCTACTAACGTTTCATTCATAACCCCACTTGCATTCTAGACTATCCGTGTATTCTTAAATTCTAGTCTCTTCTTCGATAACGCTTTGCTTCTCACGTATGCACTAACTGCCGAATTCCCGAGTGAATAATATAATATCATAATTTTTTCTGATTTGGTGTTAAGTACCTACCTAATGAACATTCATGTGGCTGACACGCTATTCTTCGTAAAAAGGTGTATAGAACTCCCGTCAACGTATATGAGAAAAATAAAACAGATAAAACAGCAATATTTATACGCACATGATATTAGGGTTCGTCCAGGAAATCAGTTAATAATGAATGGTTCACTAGAGGCAACGGAAACAGTATGTAGATAAGCAATCAATCGCCATAACCATGACAATGTATTAGCAGCAGTTACCATGAATATCGCCACCAAACTTCGAGTGTACCATTGCCTGTCAAATGATAATTCGCTATCGTTCTTAAGCCGCATTTACACTGCCCGAACCTCCTCGAGCATCGAGCATCGAGCATTTGCGATCGTTGTTCGCCGGTTTTCAACGAGCACGAACGTTGAAAATGAAGTGGGTTCCCCACTGTTCACACTGCCCGAGCATTTCTGACGATCAGTTGTTCGTGAGCATTCGCTGTGTACAGATGGCACCCGGGTTGTCGAGAGTTGCGGTTACCGCTGCGTCAGTTCTGATTTTAGATCATCTAGGAAAGGAAAAGCGCAAAAAAAGGCGCCGCATTTGGTAGTCATAGTTTCTGCGGGGAATTATTACTCATTGGTGAAGGATCTGAAGGAGGATGACAGTGGGCTCTTCAGCAATTTTAGTCGCACGTCGCATGAAGATTTCACCTTCATATTAACGTTAGGCACTTTTCATTTACCCACTCCACTGCAAAACAGTCCAAATGAAACTGCAACACAATAAAAAAGGACAACACTCAAAATCAAAATGGGAGAGAGGTGAACACTTCAACAACTTGGCGGGAACTAGATTGGGCGAACAAGGACACGCCGAAGCGGCGTGTTTACACAGAACGAGCGGCGAACGAGCATCCCTTTGATGATTCGCCGGAAAACAGACATCGGGTGGATCAGCCCCGAGCACCAACGAGCTTTCGCGCGAACCTTGTTCGGCCCGATGCGACTGTTTAGACTGCCCGAGCCTCGAACGAATGCTCACTCGAAACCCCTGTTCGCGACAAATGCTCGGGCAGTGTAAATGGGCCTTTAAAAGCTGCTAATCATTATATTATATAACGGTTTACTATTTACATGTCAGATGCGCCTTCTGCGTAGATCACTGTTTTCTGTGGTCAATAACTACCCTTGTGCTTCCTCCAGAAAAACCCTAAATCGAGTACTGGAGCCGGCCGGGCAATTAACGTTTCATAATATGCGGTGGCTTTAGGAACTCTACCATTACTTATTATTTTGTTGTTATGCATGAACCATAACGTGTAGTTTTTAAAAAGAACGAAACTTCCTCCGTGTAGTGTGGATTGACGAAAAATTCCTGAAAATTAGGTCAAAATCGGGCCACGGTTTCATGGCAAATTGAGTAGCTAAGTAACTCAGATTACCAATGATCCGACCGTTTTGAAGATCATAGGAGACCATCTAGAAGCTACAACCGAACTACTCACCGAATTAAACCCAAATCGGGCCAGTGATTCGCGAGAAATTTAGTCCCTCGGAAGTTCAATCCTTCCAGAATCTCTGCATCTGTAGAGGTAACTAATATACTTTTGAGCAATTTAAAACAATCAATTTTCCGAACTTCCTTTTTGATGGAAAAAATGCTGCAAATTATTACAACAGTTTATTATTTACCAGTATAGATGCCCCTTCTGCGTAGATCTCTGTTTTCTGCGGTCAATACCTACTCTCTTGCTCCACCCAGGAAAGCCCTAAATCGAGTACTGGAGCCGGCCGGATAATTATTACAGTTTAAGAAATATGCGGTGTTTATAATAATTCTTTCATTACTTATTTATTATTATTCATGAAGCATAACATTTGTAAGTTACAAGAGTACCTATCTACAAAATCAGAAATAACAGTCATTCTTCAGATGAAATATCACGGAACAACCAACTCGATTTCATACCCGCATGCGTGATTATAATCAAGTGTTCCCTAGCAATGATATCAGAGCTGGATGCATAGTTTCATTCAATATCAGGTTGAAGAAGATTTCCTGTGAAAACTTCAGGGCCTCACTGTGAATCTGGGCGAACCGCTGGACATGCAATGCTTCGGGTGGTCTCACAAAATTCTTAAGTTCGAGATTCGAAGTTCGAGATCTGTTTAGAACCGTAAAAAAATTCGAGAAAATGGCGCCCTGGTCCACCCCCGCATTGTTCACCCCTTTGAGATGACTGACTGTAACACCGAGCATTATGGAACAATAAGACTCCAAATGGGACCAAATTTCATTAATTTTCGTTCATGATAATTAAGAAAACCATGAAGTACGAAGGATGGACAGACATTTTTGCATTAAGTACATTTTCGGATTCTATGTAGGTATACTTACCTTGAAACGGAAACTAACAAATTGGGGACTTTTTTTTCATGATCAGGTTCATTAAGTACTGAAAATAATAAACCAAAAGTTGCGTCTTGACGTTGTATTGTCACACTGCGACAAGCCACTTATTCAGGGCTTATATAGTTCGAAGTGAAACAAAACTGTCATTTGGTTTATTATTCTCAATAATACAAGTTTGGAATCAAGTATGAAACAACAATTTTACTCCCTCCCTCCCCCCTTACAATTTAGTGGTTTCTTTTTGAAGGTACATAGAACCCGAAAATAGATTTTAAAAATTTCGGCCCGTCCACCGTACGCCGTACTTCGCACTTTCCTTAGTTACCATGAACGAACATTTATGAAATTTGGTTTGTGTCCCATTTGCAGGTCTAGTTTATCCGCGAAGGTCGGCGTTTGGGGGGGAGGGGGGGATAGAGGTTCACATATTTCCAGGCCCTCGTTATCTCGAATTTTTTCATGTTTATAAATTATCTCGAACTTGAGAATTTTTTGAGACCACCCGGATTATTGCAAGTCCAGCCGTTCGTTCACACGTGAATGAAACGGTATAGATCCAGTCGAGATACATTGCAAGGGAACACCTGACAATGATCACGCGTGGCTGTGGAAATCGAGTTGGTTGTTCCGAGATATTATTTAATTTGAAGAATGATGGTTAGTTTGGATTTTGGTGATATTACTATTGTAACTTGAACAAACATTATTCTTCAGGAATAACAATAAACACCAATTGTTTTACAATTTTCTAAAAAACAAGATATTTCCATTAATTTTCGAAAATTTTATTTTAATTTTTGAACATTTGAAAACAAATTTCTCTTCTTAAGAAGTGCAGCAGAAAATTAGAATATGCGAATGTTACAGTGCTCCAAACGTGAAGTCCTCAATTAGGTTATTTGACCATTATTTGCAGCGTTATCAAATAGTTATAACTCGGTTTCTACTGAACCGATCGGGTTTGGATTTTGAATAATTCCTCTGGGTGCCCCCCCCCCCCCCCCCCCCCGACACAAACGCGCGCACGCGCGCACGCACACATACACACCCGCGCGCCCGGCGACAAATATGCACTTCCGTAGAATGTAAAGAATGTGCGTGAAACATTTGAGCTCGATTCGTTATGTCTACGAGCCCTTTCAAAGAACGAGACCAACATCAACAAGAAGTGGACAAACTTGAAAAAAATTGCGATTTTCAAACTTCCAAACAAGTTGAGATTTGTTACACGTCCTCATGGGCCCCTCGAGAATGGGTGTGCGTAAAATCAACACCAGATACCCCCATCGGACCGAGTTACGTGTTGTGGGGGGGGGGGGGGGAGTATGATATCCCGATGAGTACTGCTAAGTAATTCATATATATGACCACCAGACCTTCCTCCCGCTGGTTATGAAGTATTTAGACCCTAGGTGGGTCGCTACAAATCTAAGGGTAAAACGTGGACAAGAACCACAGACTTAGCAACATCTTTCACGACTGACCTATTTCTTCACAAGTGAGTAGGTATACCAGTGAGTAGGTATACCTAATCCTTCACTCTGAATGTTTTGTTGCAGATCAAACCGGAAACTTTTATTTTAGAACCCATTCCACCCTTATCATATTTTGTTTATTCCAGCGAGGCTGAGTCGGAAGACGTCAAATCCAAGGCCCTGCTCGGTCAACTGTGGAACACCGACTGGAACCAGGCTCGGGTGGAAAAAGTCAAGATCGTAATATTTTTACTGTTCGGCTGCCACTGAAGAAAATTGATAGATATAAAACCCGGAAGCTTTACGACTTTATTGGGAAGGTCGTTTCATGAACGTTTCAAATTGGCAGTAAAAAATCTAGAGGAAAAACGATGTTCCTTCTTTGGTGGATATGCCGTTCTAAAGGTCTATAAAAATACTGTTGAATTATTTCCTGAAGATAAATAGGTGGGCGGAACCGAAATTATGTAAGGGTGTGGGAAATGAATAGAAACACTGTACTGTGCAATGATTTCCTTTTCGCACCTATCAGCAACGAATCAAAGTGGTTATAATGCCATTCAGACAGAGAGGAATCAAACAGTGTGTGCGACGTAAACGAGTAAATTATTGTTCACTGAACACAGTATAAATTTTATGTCAACTACGGGCAGACTGCCAGCATCATATTCTGTAAGAGGCGATTGATTAAAATAATGATGTATATAAAAAATAAATACAGGATGGGATGATACAGGAGCAAACAAGGCTCAATGACAAAAAATCGAACAAAAACATCTCCTAAAATTTAGCTTGTCCAACTGAAAAGTGGTATAAACGACCTTAAGTCAATAAAAGAAGGGATAATGTAACAATAGTAATCAATAAACAATAATTAAGAATTCTGCCAACGAAAACTATGGAAAACATTGGAACTCTTCTAGGTTGAAAGTGCAAGAGACTCAATAATGTAGTCGGGTATGGAGGGGTTTTATGTTGTTACATTTTCTCAAAAATTTACTCATAGGTTCATGCTGCATGACTCCGACTTGTTCTGCTCCTTGCCTCCGTTCGAAATCAAAACACAATGTTATTGGAATATCCAGTTTTACGGAATTTTGTTGAGGATATAATAATAATTATAGTTAACGATATCATCATGAAAGTCTCACAAAACGCTGATTGTTGAAAACAACATTGATGGGCGATGGAGAAACTTACAACTCAGTTTGTGGAAAAGATAAATTTTCTAATGATAATCGTTACTGACAGCTCTGGCAATAAACCAATCAAGGAACAGATCCCCGGAAGCGGAATTGGATATCCCCCAAAGACAAGATGGGATTCATTTCACCAAGTCACAACTCGGATGGAATGAAGTTGAGTTCAATCCCAGTAATCTCCGGATGCAGCCCCCCCCCCCCTCATTTTCCAAGATGGGTTGAATTTTATACCTACTGGGGGTTTTCACGCTCCCCTGACGACGGAGATATTTTACCACCTCTAATCCTCCTTTTGTAAGTCTGCTCCTGAAACTCGAGTTTGTAAGTTTCCAGAACTTCTATTTCCAGGTCATGAATCATCATTCCAGTTCTGGACGTTTCAAGATCTGAAGACTCAAAGCTTCAGAAAAATTTTTTCACGCAGCATCACCATATTGAAGAAATGCTCATATTTAGTTCAATTTTAATTTTAGCGTGAATTTTGCCAAGGATGCATGAGTCCAGTTATTCTCTACTTCCCGCTATCAGTAACTTTTTAGCTAACGATCTGACCTCCACAAATTCAAATGTGGCTCATTTGAATTCAAGATAAACGCTGCAAATTATTACATCAAGGTTTATTATTTATCTGTATAGATGCCCGGTCTGCGTAGATCATTGTTTTCTGTGGTCAATACCTCCCCCCCCCCCCCACACACACACACAGGAAACCCCTAAGAATTGTTCAAGTTACGAAAGTAGGTACCTATCAACAAAATCCAAAATAAAAATCAATCTACAAATGAAATAGTAATTATCACGGAACAATCAACTCGATTTCATACAGCCATGCGTGATTATAATCAGGTGTTCCCGTGTCCCCTAGCAATGATATCTGGGCCGGATGTATACCGTTTCATTCGCGATCACGTTGACGAACCCTTCCGGGCCTTACTGTGAACGAACGGCTAGATTTAAAATTCTCCGGGTGGTCTCAAAACTACTAAGTTGGAGATCATTTTAAAAACATGAACAATATTCAAGATAACGACGCCCTGGAAATGTCAACCCCTATTTCCCACTCCTTAGAATGAATGACTAACGCCGAGCTTAGCGGACCAACTATAATAATGTCATGTTTCGTTTCACGAATGAGGCAGAAGCAGGGAAAACTTTTTTTTCTTTAGTACCAATATAATACACAGTAGTTACCTACCAACTCTGCGAGTTGTAAACTAGTCTACGGATACCGATTGTGGACTGTTACTTGTACCAACAATAATAAGTGACTACGAACAGGCTACTGATATCCTCAAATGGGGTATGTGTATGGGTCACATAAAAACTATTTATATTATTTTTTAATGAAACTAGATTCCATTCTGAGAACATTGATACCAAACACACTGACCTACGATTAGTAGTTCTTTTTATGATTTTCCAAAGTGTCCAGAGTCGCAGTTGGCAGGGGGGTCCCGCCCAGGCGAGAGGGGTTCAAGCGACGTAGGAACCTCTGGAATCTTTGGAAAATCATATAAAAATAACTGTTGATCGTAGGACAGTTCGGTTGGTGTCAAAATTCTCAGGATAGAATCTGATTTTATTTTAAAAAAATAAAAAAAATGAATAATTACGTGCGCAGATCCCACTGAGTTTGAAATTCGCTTGATGCCTTGTGGCAAAAATGTCAACACACATTTTAACCTCTTGGGAAGTTCGCTGTGTGGGACCCCACACCACTACTATTTTAGACCGCTCTTCGAGAGAGTTTCTGAATGAATACAAATACGAGTAGGTACCTACACATATTATATACCTTGTTGCACAGTTTCTCCCACGTTGTAGTCAGTATGCATTCAATTTACAGTTATTATAAAATATTATTCAGTTTATACTTATAGTCCACATCCATTTAAAATCGTCCCAGGGTTACAGTATTTCTAGTACATCACCTACACAGCAAATTTCTGTATATATCATGCGGTTGGTTATTTCATCGTATGCAAACTATAAACCACAAGAGCGGAAGTGTTTTGCTCGCTTGACATCAATTTTCCCTGAAAACCACGGCGGTGGAGAAGAGAAATTTCCGGAAGAAAAATGAAAAAGAAATGGCAAGAAAAAGGGAAAGCATTATTTTCGGTTTTATCCGGCCGATTTATCGCTACAGGTGTAACGTAGAAATTTACGTGGAGGCATTAGGTGTCTACAGCCTCCAAATCTCTTCTTTTTTTGCTCCTTTTGTTATTTGCCCTACACAAGTCCCTATAGAATACAAATGGTGAAATGGGAGGCGAGCGAGGTCATATTTATAGAGGCTCCTCTCACCTCTAGACTTTCCCCCTGCGTCTCACGGGGCATCAAATAATACCGTGCGGTGGATAGTCCTTGGATTAACATCGCTGTTTTTCGTCCTCGAACGTTGTATTATAGAGACGAAAGGCGAAAATAGTTGAAACTTATAGCAACATTCACTGTTGGATTCATTACGTAGGTGGATGTCGTATACGGACTTAAGGGCCACAAAAGTACCTACACTCAATAGGACGAGTTCAAAAACTTGATTACGCTTTTTTTTGTTTATTATCTTCAATAATGAACCTTTGGAATCGAGCATGAAAAAAAAAAAAAAAAAAAAAATTCTAACCCCCTTCAAAATTAAATTTGATGGTTTACGTTTCAAGGTATGCAGAATCCGATAATGCAATAAAAATAGTACTGTCTGTCCGCAGTACGCCGTACTGACCACTTTTCTTAGTTACCATGAAAAAAATAAAATTGATGAAATTCGGGTTATATGTTCCGTTCGGGGTCTAGTTGGTCCTCGAAGCTCGGCGTTACTGTCAGTCATCTCTAAGGGGTTGAAATTTTCAGAACGCCGTAGCTCGAAAACTTTCGATAGAAGGGTACGGTTTTTTTCACGTTATTAAATTTATCTTGAGCTAAACAATTTTTTGAGACCACCCGGAGCATTGTACATCCAGCCGTTTGTGTGCACCAAAAAGCTTCGTCAACACCATCGTGAATCAAACGGTATAAATCCGGCCCGGATATCGTCACTAGGGAGCACCTGATTATAACCAAGGATGGCTGTAAGTCGAGTTGGTTGTTCTGCGATATTATTTCATTTGATAAGTGATGGACTATTGGATTTTGTTGGTAGTTACTTGTGAAACTTGAACAAACGTTGAAGTATTATTGATGGGTAACTTATTACACAATGGTAAATTATTACACAACGGCAAATTATTACACAACGGTAAATTATTACACAATTCCATCGATCATCAACAAAACTGAGTTCCAAAAAAGTTAACTGACCTACTAAAATCTTATTTTTACAACCACATTAAATTCAGTTTGATGATGTCATGTACTAATTTATAAAACGATGTATTTATATGTGCAAATATCTTCTTTTTTACCTTTTTTGGAAGCGGGAATTCGGTAACCCTACCCACAATCGCACGATCTCTAATTTAGTTGTCATATTCTTCATCCCTCTCGTCAGCCATGAAATGATCATTCATATCCATTATGTAATGAAAAGGTTTGGAAAGGAAAAAATTCAATATAAAATACGAAATGTGCATTATGAAATGAAAAACATGGAAGCCCACTGAAATATTGAGTGAGTAAATACTTAAGGGACTTTTCCACGTTCCTCCGATTTTCAGCTGAGTAAGCTGAGTGCATTCTCAACTTATCTCACATTTTGTTGTGTTTACGAATTGCACAGTGAGTGAATATGTACTAAAGCATCCTCTCAGTTCAGGTCTATGAATACGAAAAAACGTTTGAGGGACCCTCAGAAGCAAACTAAAGTAAACTACTCAGCTGTGGGTGACGACTATGAATTCCACCCCTAATGGTTCTTCCAAGACAACCAAGGCTTGGTTATTGTCCTGGTACATCTGATTGAAAATTATGAACCAAAAGGTGTTTTATTACCGTTTACGCTATGAGTAGGCGTGAAAGAGTTACCAACGAGTTAAAAAGAGATTTCCGTCAGTCCAATTAATGAAAGTTCTTCCATTGCTGGACCTCTTAAAAAGAATGACTACTTACTATCAAGGCATTTATAAAGGTTCCAGATCTACAACTGTCCTTCCTTGAAAAGGGAGTAATCAGAGCTAGGAATCGATGCTTCATAGCCATGCCTCTTAGGAAAACTTTTCGCGGTCAGCTCGCTTTCGATTATAGGGGAGCAAAATCGTATAATGCTTTGCCCGAACAAATACGTACAAGCTCGTCGCTATCACAATTCAAGAGCAGGTTGAACAACCATCATGCTGGTACCTAATTTATCAGTAAAAATAAGAGTAGCACCCACGTCTGATATTTTTTAATACATTAAGTTGTATGCGAGATAAAAAGGAAATCAAACGGTTTGAAATTTTGGCAGCGTACACCTAGGTTGTCTATTATTGTTGAGACCAAAAACCAATTTGATCGGACCATTAGAACCCGTAAAAAGGGTACATTTCAGACTAGTTTGAACGTCTTCACTATTTCACCTCATTTTATTATTTATTAAATTGGAATTATTTGTGAAGGAATTTTCAAACTATCAGTGTCTTGATCTAACAATGTCACTCCCCTAGATTCGAAAACAGTTGGAAAAACGCATAAAAGTTTGCCAAATTTGAACCACGAACATTTTTTTTTGAGATGGTACCAAAATTCTAAGATTCCTCAAAACAACGTGAAGACCAGGCTAACTTATCATGGCAAATAGAGATGTGACCTGATGTCATCATGGCTGCCTGCATGTGACGCATGCACTACGACCGCTGCGCCTATTTGACCTCATCTACCATACGACTGCAAAAGGTTAAGTTCGGCCCAGATATCATTGCTAGGGAACACCTGATTATAATCACGCATGACTGTATGAAGTCGAGTTAGTTGATCCTTGATATTATTTCATTTGAAGATGATGGCTCTTTTGAACTTTGCTGATAGGTACTTTTGTAACTTGAACAAACGTTATACTTCATGAATAATAATAAATAATAATTGCTGATTGAATTAGTGAACCTGCGCATTTTAATTAAGATACAACGGTTCATTACACAGTGGTTTATTACTTCATGAATAACTACAAATAATTAATGATTGAATTATTGGATCCCGTGCATTTTTATGAAACGGCAATTCCCGGGCCGGCTCCAGTGCTCGATTTAAGGGGAAAATATACAGGTAAATATTTTGGTTTATTATTCTGCGAATAATGCACCTGTGAATCGGCTTAGTAAACCATTTTTTCAGCTCCTCATCAAAAATAAAAAAGATTGATAAAGGGTGCTTAGATTCAAACAACCCGGTGTCCGTCCGCCGTACGGCGCGCATCCGTATCTGCTTTTATTTTCTAAAAAATTTGTTCTTTTGCACACAGGCCCCATTTGGGTCCTAGTTGTGTCCTGAAACATTGCAGCCCGATCGGAGTATACCCAACGGTGTTATGGGTGAAAAATGTGTGTAAAAATAGGGTTCTGTGGTGTTTTAGTTACATGAGCTTGTGAGGTATCCTTTTCCATGTTTTTTTATGGCGAGGAGACCAAACATGAAGTCGGTTTTTACCAAAGAACCAAGAACTGAAGTTTTAACAAAGTTTCTGACTTAAACTTACCGTAAATTTTGGTTCAAAGTCGTCTTTCTTTCGCACACATGCTCCATTTGGGCCCTAGTTGTGCTCCGAAGCTCGGCAGCCCGATTGGAATACACCCAGGAGTGTTTTGCGTAAAAGGTGGGTGTAAAAATAGTTTTTTTTTGTTTCCGTGAACATGTGCTTGTGAGGTATCGTTTTCCATGTTTTATGAAACAGTAATTCCCGGGCCGGCGCCAGTACTCGATTTAGGGCTTTCCTGGGGGGGGGGGGGGGGGCTCGAGGGTAGGTATCGACACAGAAAATAGTGACCTAAGCAGAAGGGGCATCTATACAGGTAAATAATAAACCCTTGTGTAATATTATTCAGCGTTTTTTATCTTATAAATTTTGCAATGTTATTAAGTTTCTATGATGTTGAGAATGCAACGCTTCCCTACAGCACAAGTCTGACTTATAGTGGGGAGTAGCATTTGCCTGCTTATAAACAACTTTGGATAATGTATTACTTACTATTGTCAATAAATGAATTTTTTTGTCGAAAAAAACTACTACAGTAGAAGGAAGTTAGTGATCGAAGTGGGACTGACTGGAAACAATCACTACACGCGACAAACTTCTATATAAGCGAATTTTACTGTATATCTGTGGTGATTTTAGCAATTTTTACCGATATTGTCGAATTGTTAACCCCCAAATTTTACCTAATTTTTTTTCTTAGGAAATTTTTATTGAAACGGATAATGCTGTCTTCTGTTTCAGATCATAATTCAATACCTACAACTTTTGGTAAATATGTAGGTATACCAGTTTTCGGAGATTTCAGCCATTTTCAGTAACAGATCTTTTGTTCACTATAACAGGTCAATTCCCTGTGTGTTTACATACAGCCGATCGGGACCTCACTGTTTCTGTCCTTACTAGTTTCTTAGCGGACTCTACCATACTAGCGGTGAAACAATTCGTCTGAGCCCCATGAATGCATGATTGAATAAAAAACACCGACAGTTTCCTCCGATCCACACAGCGAAAATCCCGTAAAAGAAACAAACCGGAGGTGCGAAAAGGAAGGTTAACGCCGGGCATTTGACTTGGAAAACATAAGCTACCTACTTTGGAAGGAGGTGGTGAAAGAAAAAACATTATTCGTTTTCAAAACAACTTCCTTGAGGGCGAATCATTACCATTCAAGGGAAGTCGATTCTCGTAAGAGATGCCGATGAGTGAGCGGTCACTGTGTTACAGTCGGGGGGGGGGGGGGGGGGGGGTCGGAGGGGCTGTGAGACGAGCCAAGTGATTGATTGCCCCCTCCACATCATCGCAAGTCACACCAAAGCAACTGCTCCCCCACTACGACCCCTCGCATAGACGCTAAAAATCTAGAAGGCTCCCCTCCTCGTGAAAAATTAATGAGGCGGTCTGTTGCCCTTTTTCCGCTTGTTATTCAATTTCTTTCCTTTTCGACCTTTAGGAAGAAAACGGTTTTCCTTACCCGGCTTTCCTTCCACGCAAGGATTTATCCCTCTTCTTCCCTCGGGGAAGGGGGCTCGGGGGTAACAATGAAAGGAAAATACACTGCCAAGGTGATGGCACAGGAGCTTCCTCGTCACAATCAGAGTGACCCATTATAAAATAGAACAGACTCGGAAGCAAAATAACATAACATTACATTACATTACATTACATTACATAACATTACATTACATTACATTACATAACTAGCCTGACCGCTCGCTTCGCTCGCTATCCGAGATTCGCTGTACGCAGTATCGTGGAACCAACAAACGACGGAAAAATCCCATACCCTACCGGGTATTTGTGCCCAATTTTATCAAAATCCGTCAAGCCATTCAGGAGTTGACCATGGTCGACCATATTTCCGCTATGGTCAGGGAATTAAAAATGCGCCTACGTTCAACTTGGGAGGCTACCGGATATTGGTGCCAAATTTGGTCGATATCCGTTGAGCAATTCGGGATTTGACCATGGAGGGGCCCATGGATGCGCTAAGGTCGACCGCGGGGGTAGTCCGAAGGGTCGATCGTAGATAGAATTTCACGTAGATTACGAATACGCGATAAAAAATAGGGGTTACCATTTCAATTAACGAAGTTGACCATGGTCGACCATAGTTCCGCTATGGTCAGGGAATTAAAAATGCGACGTTGCACAACTTGGGAGCCTACTGGATACTCGTGCCAAATTTGGTCGATATCCGTCAAGCCATTCAGGAGTTGACCATGGTCGACCATAGTTCCGCTATGGTCAGGGAATTAAAAATGCGACGTTGCACAACTTGGGAGCCTACTGGATATTCGTGCCAAATTTGGTCGATATCCGTTGAGCAATTCGGGATTCGACCATGGAGGGGCCCATGGATGCGCTATGGTCGACCGCGGGGGTAGTCCGAAGGGTCGATCGTAGATAGAATTTCACGTAGATTACGAATACGCGATAAAAAATAGGGGTTACCATTTCAATTAACGAAGTTGACCATGGTCGACCATAGTTACGCTATGGTCAGGGAATTAAAAATGCGACGTTGCACAACTTGGGAGCCTACTGGATATTCGTGCCAAATTTGGTCGATATCCGTCAAGCCATTCAGGAGTTGACCATGGTCGACCATAGTTCCGCTATGGTCAGGGAATTAAAAATGCGACGTTGCACAACTTGGGAGCCTACTGGATATTCGTGCCAAATTTGGTCGATATCCGTCAAGCCATTCAGGAGTTGACCATGGTCGACCATAGTTCCGCTATGGTCAGGGAATTGAAAATGCGACGTTGCACAACTTGGGAGCCTACTGGATATTCGTGCCAAATTTGGTCGATATCCGTCGAGCCGTTTGGCCGTGCATAGAAGGACAGACAGACAGAGCGCATGCGCAGGGCGAACCGCTGGCTCTATCATGTTGAAATTTATATGGGACCTCAATGGGCCCTACCCGCTTAATCCCTGAGAATTACATTGAAATTGGGTGAAATCTTTGGTTACTACGGCTGTAACAAGGAAATTGAATCTATTTCACGCCAGCGCATGCGCAGAGCGCACCGAGGGTCCGATCATGCTGAAATTCATACTGGAACTCACTAGGCCTTGTCCAAACAACCCTTGAAAATTTGAGCGAAATTGAATCAAAATTGTGAAAGTTATGCGTGTTTGTTGAATTTAACGTTAGCGCATGCGCAGGGCGTACCGCTGGATCAATCATGTTGAAATTTGTATGGGACCTCAGGGGCCTTATCCGCACCATCCCTCAAAATTTGAGCAGAATCAATTCAAAATCGTGGAAGTTATGGCTGTAACAAGGAAATGCGGACAGTCTCACAGACTCACAGACCGACAGACACGGAACCAAATTTGTTCAGTAGGCTTTGAAACGCAAAATGCAAGTGGAAATTTTGATTTCTGAAGACAAAAATTTTTTGGCTCACGAAAGTTAACACAACGCTTCCGCTGCTTCGCAGACTCGGAAGCAAAACGTTAGATTCAACCTGCGGTCGTTACATACTCCAAGGGGGTTTTCACAACATGACCGAATCCGAGCTGTCTCCTCAAGCCTCGAAGTTTTGAGGAGACCGCACCTTGAAAGGCACAACAAAATTGATTTCAAATCCAATAGTTTTCCTCAAAAGTTCCAGTTCATTGAGTTTTTGAAGAGAAACCGCTATTAAAATGGGCCCGAAATTGGTATTACTCGAATTTAATTTTTATTTATGCATTTTTTTTGCAAGTTTGTTTCAGAGCATTCTGAATCCATCTCTGGTATCTAAAATGTTTTATCTAATTTTATATTATACAGTTTTATATTAGCCGCTGATAAGTCCGAAAGAAAACGCTGCAAATCCCTGCACAACAGTTTATTATTTTGAACAGAATACCCTTCTGTTACAGATTACAGCTCTCTGTATAGATAACCCATCTATATAATATAATATGTACTACTCTTATATAATCTCTTATATTATATGTACTATAATATGTACCTAACCCCATACTCGTTACTAGGTACCTACCTAAATCACGAGTTAAATGTTGCTAAAATAATTCTGTCGATGACAAACAGTAACTAAAACGGCAAAAAAACGCGAATAATGAAGTTCTGAAGGAAAATTGTTGATGTGGAGTGGAATAGATGCCCCTTCTGCGTAGATCACTGTTTTCTGTGGTCAATACCTATAATGAACCGTTTTGTAATAACTTGCCCATCAATAATACTTCAACGGTTGTTCAATTTGCAAAAGGACCGATCAACAAAATCCAGCCCCTTCTTGGTAGATGAACCGTTGTGTAATACTTTGCCGTTGTGCAATAATTTACCATTGTGTAATAATTTACCCATCAATAGTACTTCAACGTTTGTTCAAGTATCACAAGTACCTACCAACAAAATCCAATAGTCCATCACTTTTCAAATGAAATAATATCGCAGAACAGCCAACTCGACTCCATACAGCCATCCTTGAATATAAACCGGTGCTCCCTAGCGATGATATCCGGGCCGATTTAACACCGTTTGATTCACGATCGTGTTGACGAAACTTTTTGGTGCACACGAACGGCTGGACCTACAATGCTCCGGCTGGTCTCAAAAAATTGGTAAGCTCAAGAAAAATTTAATAACGTTAAAAAAACCATACCCTTCCATCGAAAGTTTTCGAGATACGGTGTTCTGAAAATTTCAACCCCTATTTTGAACCCCTTAGAGATGGCTGACAGTAACGCCGAGCTTCGAGGAACATCTAGACCTCGAGCGGAACCTATAACCCGAATTTCATCAATTTTGTTTCATGGTAACTAAGAAAAGTGGCCAGTACGGCGTACGGCGGACAGACAGAAATGTTTTTATTGCATTTTCGCATTCTACATACCTTGAAACGTAAACCATCAAATTGTGAGGGGGGTTAGAATTTTTTTTCATGCTCGATTCCAGTGGTTCATTTTTGTAAATAATAAACCAAATGTGACAGTCATGCAGCACTAATACGCAAATTAGCCAGGTTTCACACTTTAGGCAATTTTTGACGGTTATTCAACAGGAAAAAATAAAAAATAAACATAAATTCGTGCCGTTGTGAGGATTCAAATCTGTTTTGGCTCATCATCATATAACGGTTTGACGAATTTATAGTGGAGGTATTGTTGGTGACTTTCAACCATTTTGAACAATTAGCGAACTCTGACTCACAAAAACTCAAAATCTCATTTGTCATTTAACCACAATAATTACGATAGTTTAAAACACTTTTGAATGCTCCTAAATTTAAAAAAACGCTGCAAATCCCTGCACAACGGTTTATTATTTTGTATAGAATACCCTCCTGTTACAGATCACAGCTCTATGTATAGATAACCCTTCTATATAGTATGATATGTACTATTCTATTATATACATATTATGTAGATCGCAGACCCTCCGTAGGTTAGTACCTAACCCCGTACTCGTTACTAGGTACCTACCTAAATCACGAGTTAAATGTTGCTAAAATAATTCTGCCGATGACAAACAGTACCTAACAAAAAGAAACGCACATAATGAAGTTCTGAAAAGAAATTGTTGATGAGGAGTGAAGAAAGTTGCAAAAGTACCTACCAACAAACTCCAGCCCCTTCTACGTAGATGGTATACTGAACCGTTGTGTAATAATTTACCGTTGAGTAATGATTTACCGTAGTAATAATTTACCCATCAATAATACTTCAACGTTTGTTCAAGTTTCACTACCTACCAACAAACTCCAAAAGAGCCATCATTTTTCAAGCGAAATAATATCACAGAACAACCAACTCGACTTCATACTCCGCCAATATAATCAGGTGATCCCTACCAATGATTGGCCGTATTCACAAATTCCTATTGTGGGCGCGTCTCTGGTTACGAGATTTGGTTTGAATTGTATACAATTTCATTCACACTGGAGTCGAAAATGCCTGTCGGTGCAAACTTCGGGGCCTTACTGTGAACGAACGCCTGGACGTACGATGCTGCGGATGGTCTTAAAAAACTTGCAAGTTCAAGAACTATTTAAAACCGTAGAAATATTTACGTAAAAAAATAGTATAGGCGTTTTGAAAATTTCAACCCCTATTTTGAACCCCTTAGAGATGACTCACAGTAACGTCGAGCTTCGAGGACCAACTAGACGCCGAACGGAACCTATAACCCGAATTTCATCAATTTTTTTTCATGGTAACTAAGAAAAGTGGCCCGTACGGCGTACGGCGTACGGCGTACGGCGGACAGACAGAAATATTTTTATTGCAGTTTTGGATTCTACATACCTTGAAACGTAAACCATCAAATTTTGAGGGGGGGTAAGAATTTTTTTTTCATGCTCGATTCCAATGGTTCATTATTGAAAATAATAAACCAAAAAGTTTCATTCATGCATCATGACCATTATTTAGGCAAATCAAGGTGCGTAAAAGACAGATTGGAACTTCGCGACCCCCCACCTCACTGGTAAATGCAGATAGATGGTGGGGGGGGGGAGGGAGTCACCAAAAGGAGTGTAGGAGCGAAATTGTTGTCTGCCGTCTGCCTCCAGCTCAACTATCATTGTGCACGATCTGTACCTCTTAAACTATTGATTGTTTGAAGTTTGAAGTTTGAACCAACAAAAACTCAAATTTGACCCCCCTCTTCGTTTATGAAATCTTTGAAATAGTAATTAATGTACTGCCTCGATTAATCAAAATATACCAGTTTGGTGGATTTATAGAAATTTTTGTAATTTTAGCCATTTCTCTTGATTTATATCGGTTCTTGACTCCCAACTTAACGAAAAATGATTTCGATTATCAAATTGGTTTGTCAGCAAAATTTAAAATAAAATTAGCCAAGCTACTGGAATGAATCTAAAATTGTTTAGTACCTACATGATCATAGGTAACTATTTTTCGGGTCTTTACCATTTCAGAGCATTCTGACCTGAATTTTGACTTTTTTAAAGCATGTATCTATGTATATATTAATTTATCAAAACATATTTATAATTTCCACGGACATGTTCGGATGTTGCGATCATCTCTGTAGCTGTTCTTTCGTTATAAGTTCCCGTATGAAGATTCTATTGTTGAAAGTCGGATTTTCTGAAACCCG
Source organism: Leptopterna dolabrata (assembly GCA_954871275.1). Classification (NCBI taxonomy): domain Eukaryota; kingdom Metazoa; phylum Arthropoda; class Insecta; order Hemiptera; family Miridae; genus Leptopterna; species Leptopterna dolabrata. The sequence continues at coordinate 61,399,321 of OX940975.1, forward strand.
TTACGGCATCACCGCTACACGTTTACTTATTTCCCAGGGAAAATCGTATCGTCGGTGACGCGGAACGAGTTATCAGCATGAGAGGTCTAAACCATTAGGACCAACACTGTGTCTGACACCTTAGGAAGCTCCGCCTCCCCACCCGACCATCACCTCGGATCAATGGACTCAAGACCAGACTGCAAACATTCCTAATGCTCCTACAGTCTTGAGTGGATGATCAATAACTGGCAAATGATTGTATTGGTCCACTGCTGATGCGTTCTTAGGACCACTTAACAGGTGTTTCCACTCACGGAGAGGATTGGTACGGGTTACACAATACATCAGCGGCATAATATATAAACTTGACTAGTCCAGATCGATGCCTGATACGTTCAGGGATCTTCCTAAAGGTAGCACATTGAATAAAAATGCATGCATATTGTAACAACCCTTTCTGGTCCATAATTTTCAATAACAAACCCTTCTGGTTCCTTCGAAAATTTAACCCCGTCTCAAACTGTGTAAGTTTGAGTTCAAAATTCGAACTTCCCACAAACCGAAATTCTAATAGAAATCTAGCGATGAAGAGAGATCTACTGATCTATATAGAAAAACTTCATAAATGGCGAAATGTTGGAAGAAAGATAGGGAATTTGATAAGCTTCAATTTTAGAGTGCATACAATTTTCTGTGCGACGCACCGTTGTTGTGATATGCGCCGAAAACTGAAAGAAAGGGACCTTTGAGCCTCTCCTCCACCTCCTGAAATCGATGGGGATTTATTAGGCGTTGCTCAGAGAACCTCCTCCTACACATTCCTGAAACTTCTGGAACTACAGGATGACAGCAAAATTTCTAATTTGAATTGACTAATCCCGAATGGGATTATCATGTTTTCGCCATTGGGGGAATATTTTATCCGCAACGTTGCTTTCGATTAAGTAATACAAGACAGGTAAGGTTCATCCTCACCCTATATACGAGTTTTTTGGGTATATATAATAAATATAGGTGACCTTGAATAAAACTATAATATTGTCAACATACGTTCTAAATACCTTCTACTGTAACTAGTTCTGCTACCTACAACTAGCGAAACTAAGTTCAATACCTATAACTATCCGCTCCATGGGTTGTACAGCCAGTTCGAAAATATTATACGACGATATCTACGATGAATTTGGTCCCCTACGTCGGATAAACCATCATCAATTCGGAAAATGTGAAAATTCAATCGAGCTTACAAGTCAAAATTTGTAAATTATGGTGAATGCGTACAATTTTGAATATAACTATACAAGCACACACTTTTGTTCGGACATTTTTGTTGCAAATAAACCTTGAAGTGTCCACGTACAGAACCATTGGCACAACTCGTCCCGAAACGTGGCGTTTTGCAAAACTGAACATCTCCGAAATGGAAATTTTCGCAAAATTCTACCTACCTAATTTCACTGGTGAAAGAGTGTTAGTTGTCAGGGAGGCCAGGGCCCTCCAAGGGCTGCAGCACCATGGGGTAAGGTAAGGTAAGGTAAGTTTCATTGGCGACGTTTTTCTGGCTGGGTTATGACAAATACAGTCGATTTTTCCGATTTTGGCGCTCTTCACATTTTCCATAAGTACGATAAGTACGCCAACACTGACAATGAAGGAGGCATTTCGTCCGATAGAAAGCGAAAAGAAAGCATTAAATAATAAATTCCCATCCCCTTGTTTTCCACGTGAGAAGTTTTTTCCCCTTCTCCGCCCGTCGAGGCTCTAATGACTAGGTCCATACATCACGGGCGATGATCAGTGGAAGAAGCTCCGGCAGCTCCCGGGCAGCTCTGGGAGGTTGAGAGTGGTAATGATTGATGCCCGGGTTATTAGAAACGAATAGGGGTTGCCATCCTCTAACGACGCCCTTGAGGATTACTACAACATGCTGTTATCTCGCCATTACACCTATACACCCCCGCCACCATCAACACGACTACTACTCCACAGCACCCCTCCATCCCTAAACATCACCATCTACTACAGATATCCAACTATTACAGGAGGACGAGTTCGCGTTTCTTCCTTGGTTTCTTTTCCCTTTTTATTCTCGTCGTCAACTCTTCGCGCTTCGGAGGTAATGAAAGCCTCAGCCATCGAACCACCATCGATCTCTCGTTTACTCTTTGAAGCCCTTCCCATTAGGGTACATAAATATAGATATTGAGTGAATATTAAACAAGATTGATTACTTTCCTGAGGCTCCATTCACGAAAAGAGGCTTTCGCGCCATATTATATTTGTGAAATACCAACGAAGATAACACCACAAAGGAACGTCATCGTAAATTAGAGGGACATAGGTCTCAATCGAAAATATCTATATTGTACGATATCTGCAATGTATTATTTGTTCGTAATCTGCGAGATTATTCAAAACATCAACTCCTCGATATTCAAAATAATTCATTTTTTTCGATTTTCAAGTTAATTCAAGAACATGAGGTCACTTTGTCATGTATTACATTTACCACTCCTATGTAATGTGTAGATTTAACCGAATAAACGAGGGGGAGGCACCTTCATTTACCGCCTGGCACTGCGACTTCTCTCTCGATCACCTTACACCCTCTCTTTCTCTTTCTCCTACTCTTCCTCGCATCTGCTGTGGTGGTAACCGCGGGATGCTCCCTCCTCTAATACTCACTGTGGTGATACCCGCGGGGTATTAACATCCTCATCCTTACACGTCTGCTACGGTGATAACCGCGGGACGCTCCTTCACCTAGCATTCGCTGTGGTGATAACCGCGGGGTATTAGCATCCTCATCCTTACACGTCTGCTGCGGTGATAACCGCGGGACTCTCCTTCATCTAGCACTCGCTGTGGTGATAACCACAGGGCGCTAGCCTCCTTCTCCTTCCACGTCTGTTGTGGTGATAACCGCGGGGTGCTAGACTCCTTCTTCCTGGCATCCGCCGTGGTGATAACCACGGGACGCCTTTTCCTCCAACGGCTGCTGTGGTGATAACCGCGGGGCGTTAGTCCTCCTAAACCTCACCCTCAACTACTGCTCATCACAATATGTATTACATTTTTTATAATATTATACATTTTTATTATATTATAACCTCGTTATCCGAAAAACTGCTGGTCATATTATTCAGGCCCACTTCAATCTGGTTAAACCACTCCGTGCCATGACCTTCTTGTCAGTCACTGCCTTCCCTACATCTATAATTCAACCTGAGGCGTATATGTGGGCCACACGTCTATTGGAACGGTCCAGTGTGGCATCCATTCCACTTCTTGCGGTTCACATTTTGGTTGGCGAAATGATATTCAGGTCTGGCGCGAACGAATCTACATACCTAATATTCCTCATCTTCACCGAAAAAGATAGCTTCGTAACCGAAAAACGAATGGTTGTTTTCAAAAATGAAGAATATAATATATTTGTCAAGCTGCTTAATCTTCCCCACTGTCGATTGGACCGTACACTCTTCTATGTAATATGTTCCGTAATGCATAATTACATATATAACAAAGAGGTACTTTCAACAAGCAAGCTGTATAACCATTCACCAACAACTATCATAGTTATCGCACGGAACTGAAATCGCACTAACGGACAACTAGAGCATAATTAACAACGATGTAACACTTGTCGAGTTAGCTCTACGAACTGTAAATTCCCTTTAGAAATCTTACGGCGTAAGAACTGGTTTCGCAGAGTATCACAAAAACGATAAATCTTGCTTCCAAAAAGTTCGTAGCGGAGAGAAAGTCCGGATTAGCGCTAAACGTCAACTATAAATTCATCGGAGTCGAGCTCAAGAAGAAACAAAGCTTGTGATGTAAGTTAAAGGCGCAATCTGCGGGTGCTTACAGTTCACCTGGAAATCTCCAAGTTTACCAGCGAAGTTTATCGTGCGTGTAGTCCCTGGTAAAGATTCAGGCGGTAAGAAGTATTGTACTCGATGACGGATTTTGAATAGACAGATTCTTTGTTATTTGAAATTCACACGATTATATTACCGCTGAAACACCTCGATATCTACATATCAAGAGCTATATACAGAGTTAGAGAAAGGGGGGATTTCGGGGGTTTACGCCGGATTTCGTCTCAACCAGATTCAAGTTCATGTTTCAACCAAATTTTGAACTGTACAACCCAAGAATTATCCAAGATATAAAACACAGAGATTCTGCCGCTTTTTTTCGTGACCTCCTCTTCCTTCGCTAATTCACCTGGTATAACGTGACGCCGGCGAATGACTTTCCTACCCAAGATGCTAAAAAAGTAATTTGAAATATGTATGGAACTAGGCCTACTCGCCCAAATTCGTAGAATTTTCACAAAATCTATAAGCTTACTGTAGTCGATTCCAACATAATCTAGCCATCTTCTCCCTCCACTTTTTGGAAATTTATTAGCTTCAATAATGTGAACAAGGAAATCGAATGGCGATGCGCCCAAGCCATACAGACCGAGTAAAAATTGAATTTCCTGAAAAAAAAAACGAAAAAAAACAGGTATAGGTAGCTTGCATCGGAAATTATTGTACCCGTTAATTTCAGAATCATCGACTATTCTCCTATATTATGCACGAAAGTGCGTATTTTGGGAGTGGACATAATGACTACCTCTGATCCAGCGCGACGGCGCGCGGCGTCCGTATTCTGATGCGGGTACATGACATGGTGTTGAGTAGTCGTCGATCACCCTGCTCCCGTTCCAAAGAATCGTATCAGTGGAGCGTTAGTATCACGTATAATATGGCATTAATAAATAAATTTCGGTTGGACGCACAGAATGCCTTTTTGACCGATCTTTATTAGAAATTCCTGCTGATAAGTGAGTATACCGGAAATATAAGGGGACTCATAATGAATCTTATTAGATGGAAATGTAAGAAACACGTACTTACCGTATCCCTGGTTCCAAAATGTTGGCCTAAAACTTGATAAGGTCAATTCAGGGATTAAGCGAACAATTCCCCACAAGAACTCGAAGTTGAGGAGAATAGTTTTGTGGAGCCCCAACGGTATAAGTACTCATGATTGGTAGGTACCATAATTGGGTACCATAATTGGTAGGTACCATTAATTACCAAACTGGCTTGTATAGAGTGGAAAGAAGAGGGAACGATGCATGACTACGGCAATCCAGTCTCGATACTTCGTTTTTACAGTGTCAACCAAAATTTCACTACAGAGCCAGAAGGTAAAAAGTTGAACCACAGCATTTCAAGCCGAGGTCATGAAGATAACATGCGGCTATGAATGAAGAAAATATACAAGGGCTCTAGTAATGTTGGGGGTCGGCCTGAATGAAGAAGTATGGGCGGACAGCGTTACCCTTTTAACATTAATTGGACCTCAGAGGGAACCAGCAGAAAAACGACTTTTTGTTTCAGACCTATTAAGGTCAATCGAACCGGTAAACATTAACCCCTTCAAGTGTGTGGGTGAGGGGCAAAGTTTTAGAATTCGTTAACGAGAAAACCGGCTGTGGAAGGGGTGGGGTCTTGGGTTTCCTTTCAGATGACTACATTGAAAATTATTACAAACCATTTCACACCTTACAGGGAGTGAAAATACAAAAGACTTCTTTTGTAAAGAGTCCCACATTATAATCAAATGACCTTTTCTGTAGGTGGGTAATAATCATAACCCGAATGTTCTCCATTCAGCAAGTAAAAATATCATAAAGGGTTATATTCATGTCCTATAAGGAGAAAAGACTTAATCGTACCTACCAATGATAATTTTTCAACGTTGGAAATACTTGAAATGTTGTTTAATATACGAAATGTTAAAATACGAATACAATTTGGCATCACACAGTAACTTCTTTGCTTCGCATATTATAATAATACTAGCTCAAACCCCGTTGTAGCAAATGCGACGTGCTCTAGAGCGGTAGGCATCGAACAGAAGTCACGAAAAATTCGCAGTTGATAATGGCAGTTCAAAAATTTCTATAGATACGACCCAGTTTCATATGAATCTGTCTGGGTAGGTATTTGTCATATTATGTGCATTGGAAAATGATGAAAACTGTGGGTCCACTCATACTCAGATTGATTAGTATGACGATGAATCTCATCGCTGCTCAGGAACCCGTCGTGAAATCTTCATCTTCTAACACAGCATTACCCCAGTCACTCCATTCTCAAGACTGGACACACAGTTTCACGATCTTACTGTGAATCATATGGAACGGTATGAAAGATGAGGGCAACCAACTATCATCTACGCGATTATTCTGACGATGAAATCACGATAGTCGAATAAATCCTAAACGGTATGTCCCACAAAAATCGGTTTAGCACGGTTGAAACCGCCGTGGAAACGTCTTTCCGACAGCACCCACTTTATAATGGCGTGGGGTCGAAACCGTCACATGCGCCTGGCCGTTGCAACTAAAAGGAATACGATGAATGGGAGGGTCAGGTGGATCGAGTGATAGCCAGGAACTCGCTGATCACAACGAGACCACCTCATGACCGGCCGTTTCAGCCTTTTGGCCCTGATGCCGCTACACAAACACACACAAACTTGCGCTCTCCGGTCTCATTTCCAAAGCCCCATAGAGTGCGAAGTAGTGATGAGTCTTTTTTGCACGATTTTGCTTCCGAGTCTATGCCAAGGTACCGAAAGCTTTGTTTACACTCAGAGAGGAAGAAATGTTGTCTCCAAAGTCGAAGTTTCGCTCAATTTCTTTGATTTGGAGTTGGAGGGATATCGCTAGCTCAGATGTGAAGTGGGGTGTATGATGTGAGCATAATATATTATTATTACTATGTATACCTAGTTACTTCCTTTGCTTAAATCAACATTTCCTTTAAAATACAACAAACATTTTGCTCATTTATGCTTTGTACATGAACACAACCAGAGGACTTCAAATGAAAACAGTCTGTACAAATTACAATCCTGTGCACGCATACCCCTCCCCCACCCAATTAGGAATTAATTTGAATGATACGTCTGCACGGTGAAAAGGAATTCCGAGATTACTACTGTATATTGAATCATCAAGTTGGCATCAAAATTCTCCGTTGAGGGGTATTGAAACGAAGCTTCGATAGCAATAAAATATTTTCTATGGATTTAAATTAAAAACAACAGCGTGGATTCATCAGTCTAACTCGGAACGGAGATTTCGATCAACCCGGTTGAATGAGTCGGCATACGTACACCGGTGAGTGAATTTATATGCAAGCGCATCCCCGCTTGCTTGATTTGATTGCGACCCTCACAATTACCCCCCCCCCCCCCCCACCAAGTTTAAACAATACTGATAAAGCGTAATAAGTCGCCTAGCGGAACGAGAGATGGAACGGCGCGCGGAAAATACGCAAAAAAAAAGACGAAAAAAATTGAATCAATCCGTAAAAATTGGCTCTCCCGACGAATGATGGGCGCATGAAGGATGTGAGGTCTGCGGGGAAGGTTGGGGTAATTGGACACAGCTGAGCCCGAATCAAGCTACCCCCTCGGCAACCGCAGCAGCCTTGATGAATATGGTGATAAATCAACCCACCTAAACGGCCCAGGCAACCAGCGAGCTTCACCGATAACACATCTACTTTCCTCTCAGTGACGAACCGACGCTTTCGAGGCTAAATTGACGGGTTTGTCTTATTTCAAAAATACCCCGGATTTTACGTTTTCCCCGATAGTTTGATAGGTTACTGCAAAATCCATTCAAATATAATTAACTCATCTTCCCGTCTATGAAAGTTTTCGATCTAAGGCGTTTTGAAAATGTCAGCCCCTATTTTTCAGCCTTCAGAAAGTGACAATAACGCATCGAGCAGCAACTTGACCCCAAGTGTGAATTTTTCTCATGTTCCATTCTAAAGGCTCACAATTGAAAATAACAAACCAAAACAGTTTTGACTGTTTTTCGAGCACTGATTGCCGAGAAAACCGAAGGAGGACAAATCTAAAAACTTTCCGACACGAACTTTATGAGGTATAGAATTCTGATTGAAATCAGACCATCTGCCCAACAGATAATTTTATAATTAATTTAATATACTCGTATCCTAATGATAGAATGTATAATTAGAAAAATCACAATATGTATTTTAAAAAATATCGGATTAAAGGTAGATTGTATATCGTCGGATTAAAGGTAGACGTACCGACGTCGCAACACCTAGGGAGCAGTTTTGGAAAATCAAATTAAAACGACTGACAATAATAATACTCACTTGTCAACCGTCACATCATTTACTTTTCATAAGCGAGACTTGGGTTTTGAAAAAAAAATGCATGTCCTCCAAAATAAAAATATCCACTAGGTACCATTTCGCGTTTCATATATCAAGGAACATTTTTGGTCTGTGTCTGTCTGTCTGTGGTCAATTCCTTGTACTGCCCAAAATAATGGTTGAATGAGCTGAAATTATGGAGCTGAAATTATGGAGGGTTTCCTCATGGATTGTCCCGTACCAGAATCATTGAAAAAGTACTACAACTTTTGTCTGCGCATGCGCACACGTGAAATACTTGAAACGTCCATAACTACCTTAATATCGCTGAAATCAGGTCAAAGTTGGAGGGTCGATCAGGAATAATACTCTTCACTAACCCATGTACGGATACTCCACCTGTCCACTGAATGAACTAACCCAACAGGTCATGTGATTAAAGTGAAGAAGCTATACTGCCTACAACTAGAATTCGTAGAAGTATTTTTCCCCTTTAATCTAGTGATATACCTACACTTATTGTAGTTACCCCACCGTTCATTTCACAGCGTTCTTCAATCTGCGCATTCTTTCGCGCATAGATCATTGGTCGGGATAATATATTATGCTTGCCGAGTTTTAAACTCTAAGGCATTTAAAACCGTAAAACAACAAAAAACAGACGGATGTTTCATTAGGATGTGGGCGATAGGTAAAACTCAAAATTGCCGTTCTCTCCGTTAATAATAGACTTTCTTGTTGAACATTGGTGGTACGGGTGTTTGCATTTAGTTTAGCAGTTCTTTGGTGATTAGCCGTCATTAGTTGGCGTGGCAGCCAAAAACAAAGCCAAACTGGCTGTCGGATGTTCACAACTCGTTGAACTCGTCTTAATAAGTCATCACTTTCTTGTTCTTCATTACCTACTTCGATTAATTATAAATTATTCCTGTACTCATTACAGCTAACTAATAATTTATTATGGGCTCACCCAAGGTAGTAAAGTTGATGAAGTTGATGGCGTTGCACCGGTCAGTGATGGCAATGTAAGTGATATCGCACTTATACAAGCCCTCATCCTTCAAATCGACAATGTCGATGACAAGGTACGCGTCGGAGGCCCCCTTCTTGAACTCCAGTGCAGCCCTGCAACATCAATGAGTGGAAATATAATTAGAAAAAAAAGTAAGGTTCAACTTCAGATCACAAAATAGTAGGATTTTGAATCCCGACATTTTCCATATGAATATTATTATCATAAGTTCCCAACACGGGGTCTAAAATCCGACCGCCAACTTCTAGCGTCACGCCCTGGGAATCGCCACTTCATGGTCTAGGCTAATGGGCTGTAACCTGATTGGAATACACATAATTTATAGGCAGTGGCGTAACGAGATTGTGGGGGCCCGGATGCGAGACTGATTCGGGGCCCCCTCTCCACGTCAGGAACAAGTTATAAATATTCAGAACTACAAACAGAACACAGTATTTTATAAATATATTTTCCAAGTCATATTCAGAATTTTCCAAACCATATTCAGAATTTTCCAAAGCAAATTCGGAACATTCCAAACCAATTTCAGATTTTTTCCACATCAAATTCAGAATTGTCCATTTCAATTCAGAATTTTCCTTTTCAAATTCATAATTTTTCAATATTACCTAATTTAATTCATGAAGTTTTCTACCAACTTTCTTACTACTGGGTAAGAATGGAGCTGGAATTCTGTGGAAGAAGTCTCCGCGGTTCACAATTTCATGATTACAAACTAGCAATATTATTACCTGTTTTATTCTCATGTACCACTAAATCCTTCATCATAATATTACATTATGTGGACTGATTGTAATGTGTACTCACTTATACAAATAAATGAACCTGAACTTGAATTATTACTTGTGGAACAAAAAATCGAAACGAAGTGGTTTTCAGGATTCATTTAGCAGTAGGTAGTTCAGAAACAATTTTATTTATTGAATTGGGGAGCAGCCTAAGGTGAGAATATGATGTAGCGGGAGGCTCCTTGAAAACCTGGTAAGGTGAATTTAATCAGGTTCACTCACTAAAACTATTGTTGCTCTGGATGCCAATTAACTACCTACCTATGTAGCAGGTACCTTTATGAGCGGTGTTGAATGGCCCCATGCGCCATCCCACTGCGGTGCATCACAATCCCTTGGTGACAGGCAGACGAAATTGTTACATCCCCTGTCTTCCAGAGGAGGGGATTTTACTTAAGAGGGGGTGTTTTTCTATGCCGGTATCGTTCAGACACCATAAAATGAATATTTAAAAATTCTGAATTTGACTTAGGAAATTCTGAAAGTGGTTTGGAAAAGTCTGAACTTGGTTTGATAAAGATCTGAATTTGGTTTGGACCTCGCGGAGTGCGTTCAGAACATTTACAATTCCGAGAGCTTAGGTAGGACTTGTATTAGATAACTCTATTCAATCACCAACATTTGTTCATTAAACAATACCTTTATTAGAAAGCATCAGTTTCTAATCAAGCCCAATATTATTTACGACCCTTGGATTCCAGGTGAATGTCAGACGGGATTATTCCTTGACTCTCTAAGGAAGTAATCCCTAGAGAGTAAGATCTTCCTGCCAAAGGGTAAACGGGACAGCCTAGGGTAGATATTACTTCTCGAGGCTAGGGTAAATATTCCTCTAGTAGGGGAATAGTGAAACCAAAAAAGCCGAACTTAACAACGCTTAAACAAATAAGCGAGTATAAAGGACGGCACATTGCGCTGGTTCGGTCGGTACTTTGTGTAAAGGAGAATTAGGCACCTACCGTTTAGGTGATATCACATCTTTGAACTTTGAAAACACTTATAAGCAAAAGAGAACTAGAAAATCAGACTAGAAAACCTTAATTTTGTTTTAAAATCTTGCACGTTAACGAGAGAACTGGAAAAACATACTACAAATGAAGTGGGCATGTAAAATCTGACTAGAAAAAAATATTGCTCCAAGGCAAATTTTTTTTCCCTCAGGAGTGAGTCGTTGATTTTCGATGAATAACATTATAAGGGCAAAATATGACATCCTTGTTCGTCACACAGAATTTCTAAGGACCGTTTTAATCAATTTCAATTTAGAAAATGAACTTTCAGAACTAGGAACTGTAACAGCAAGTGTAAAAAATAATGTATACGCTGAAGGGACTTCAGAAAAACTGGACAGTAACAAAGTGTGGTTTGTCATGACATTATGGAAAAGGTCCTTAGCTGAATCCACATTCTCTATCAAATTAACTTACTTCTCAGAGACATCACAAAAATTTGAACGTACCACCTATAATACTGATTTGAAAAAATAAAAGTCTCCTGGCGGGTCCCTGCCCCTCGGAGGGCCCCGTCAGGATACAAAATTTATTTTTTCCAATTTTGTTGTCTCTCTGATGGAGGTCAGGGTACCAACATTTTTCATTTCCAAAAAATTATTTTTTGACTGGGCCCCTATAGGGTCGGGGCCCGCGGGTGCTGGCACCCCCCGTAGTTACGCTACTGATTATAAGGCAGCCTAAGGAAGTAGAGGTATGGCACCATCCAACTACCTTGAACCAGCAGGAGGCTAGTTTGGCAGCTCAGGCGCTGTTGTAGGCCAAGCCCCTGCAAGCCTGAACCAAACCGATTAAATGAAAACAAGAAGAAACAATACGAACCTCTACAGCTAACGGTAGAAGAGGATCCAGACTAAGAAGAGAAGAAGTGCCAACACTTCTGTGTTGGTAAGTGTGAATGAAATATAAGTTAGCATAAAGAACTAAAACCCTAAACGCTTCCAGAAAAGAAAAATATGAGTTTATCAGCGTATGTTATTCCACAGCAATGGCTACACCTGCTCATCGGTGCTCATGATCATCGGTGTGATGGGAATCCGCTGTTGACACAGCCCCAGAACTAAATTTCAATCAGGGAAAGATCATGCCAGTGATATTTTCTGCTCGCTACAGGCAACAGATGGTTGTGTCAATATGAACATTTCGATCGATAATGTCAAACACAATGCCACCTACGGAACAATGGAGCCAATCTGAAAATTATCGGGTTTAATCAGAAGTTTGACATTTGCACTATTGCTTAGGCATAATGTCACGGGGGGGTGGGGAAGTATCGGTGTTATTAGTAACAAAATATTTCAAAGGTCTGAAGCGACTGGATCGTCACGGAAAACAAACCTGATTGTTACAATAATAATTGGTAGGATGAAGAAATGAGGTGTGTTATAGGTAGCAGATGAACATACATCTACATTTTCCGAATGAAACAGAGACTCGAAGAATCCAGCAGCGTTACTACCGTGGCAGCACCACGGTAGTACGCTCGACCACATCGTGAAAATGATGAATAGGGCCCAGAATTATTAGGTAATTACATATATAAGGCACTATTATGGCAAGGGACTATTATTTTCATGTGTCAAAGCACCTATATAGAAATCGGTATTGGGCATTGCTATAGTAGGTAGGTATATAGAATGGCGTATTGTTATACCAGTATCAATAAAGAATCTACGAACTTTACATGACGATTCTCTTGGGCGAAACGTTGATTTTGGTGATTTATTTTTTATTGCTATTTATGGGGGATTTTGTTGGTTCCCAAATTATATTGCTAGCGTCGCATTTGCCCGGTCTAACAAGCATCACTGATCACATAGTTAATTTTGAAGGCCACCGTTTGTATTGCGTCGGCGAAAAAATACTAAGAAAACTCAAACTTTTGCTCATTCGATCATCTCCCAGAAGTAGAAAGTTAAGACCTAACCGATTTCACGGATTTAACTCACATCTAACGGATGGAATAGAATCATACGAAGTTGACGTAGCGAACCGGAAAAGCCAAGCTGACGAGTGTCTTTCGGTTCCTCAAATTTAGAACACGGGGATGCAAACATTCGTTTGATGTAGAGAGTACCACGATCCCCCCCCCCCCCCCCCCACATCCTGTTGTAAACAACTGTCTGCCAGGAAAATCTCATCAACCGCGAGAAGTATTGATATCCATTTTGCCCGCCGAAGTAGCATGGCTTTCAACGCTGCTTGGCGGAAAGCTTCGGTGGTAAAATATATTATATGAAGCCTTCCGGTTTTAACTAAACTGGGTTCTCTAGATTTCCCTCTGAAGCCCTCCGGTTTTTCCTAAAATTTCCCGCTTGGCTTTCCTCGCGGTACACCTTACCTCAAATTTCCCGTTATATGTATACACCCGGTTTTAGCACGGTTTCCTACCGTCAGCTTGTTTCTTTGCTTCAGAGATTTTACTAATGAAGCTCTTAAGGTTTCCCTCCAAGTACCAACTAGGTACATACATTTTCCTGTTGTAATATAATATTTTTGTACGTATGTTCGTTTGTACATTTCGACAACAAGAACCAGCCTTATCGAATGAAACTTGTGGAACAAGACGAGAAGAATTCAGACGCTGATAGGGTGAGTCATCGGATAGGAAGAGGAGATAGGCGGCGACACCATTCAAACAGGATTAGTAGTGGCCCACGAAATCGTTACAAGTTATAAGAGTGATATGGCCGCCTAGATTATTTTGACGTCCACCATTAGCGTTGCTCCACCATCCAACCGGACTTCTGAATGTCAAGAATTATTTATACTTGACTGTCTTATTTAAGCCAAACCTACGTCTACCATGCATTTTCAATCGGCGCACGAGGTTCAAAGTTGTGAGCTTTTCTGAAATCCGGAACAATAACCTGACTGACCTGACCTGATAAGGGACCTGACGGGTCCCTAATTACGAGGTTGCAAATTAAAGCTTGTAATTATGTTGTTACAGTTGTAACTAGTCTCCGACGTTTTGTTTTGATACGAGTGGCTCTTACGAGTTAGGTAATTTAAATGTTAATAGCATTCTACTGACAGGTTACCTAATTGAATTTAGTTGATAAATATCTAATGATTTGTAGGAGTGTTTGGAAATAACGAGAATGTATTTATATACTTTAATTATTATCTAAATTTATTTATAAATGTCTTACCTTGGCAACAATATATAATGAGGTTTAATTTGATTTTTTGTGGGTCAAAATAGCTAAAAATCAGAAAAACAAAAATGCTATAAACAATGTTGAACGGTTGGACGACTGAACGTTTGAACAATGTTGAACGGTAAAATGTGTTGTGACTGTGGTGAACTGCAGGTACGTACCGAGTTGGCTTTGGAGGATAGCCAGGAACTGGCATCAGTCCTTCAGGAATCCCATCCAATTCCAGCCTGAGCGGAGGATTATATTACATTGCCGTAAGTACTGGTGCTATGTTACACATGAATCATGGATGATATTTATGTAGACACCCAGCGAAGTGTTAACAGAAGGATGACAGCGTATTTTGCAGTGGTGCCTCACCGGTCGTGACAGTAAACGACCGTATTAGAGGAACTAATAGGGGAATATCAGATTTGTAATGCTAGATTGGGTTTTGTAATTGGGCAAAGATACTGTAACGACAGGCGAGAGAGGGGAGCTGATCAATCGCGATAAAATTAATGTCCGCCCAGGAAAGTAAAGAGCCCTGACCTCAGTCGGCTGAATAACGTGAAAAACGATCTTGATAAGCACAAGGAAGGAAAGGGCCCTTTGGACATGTAATTCCAGAGTTGAGTGATAGGGTAACATTTCCTTACGGTTTGGGCTACCTACTTTATCCATATCACACAAGGTCAGGAAGAGGCGGGCAGTGTCATTAGAATAATGCTTTCGTCCAGAAGATATAATGACAGCAATTTACTCGAGTGTATTGTATATGTCTGTTTACTCATATATAGGGGAATATAATAAATCGATATTTAATAATTAGCTCCATTTTTCAATGGGCCCTGCCTGTAATAATAGCCTATGTGATTATATAAACATTTCCATGGTTTAACATTTCCATGATTAGTAAATTATTAAACTATTATAGTACTTTTCTAATTATAGATTTTCTTTAGAAACTATAGAACTATAATAGGTTCTATAAATTTAGTAGCTCTTACTACTGTAGTTCTCATGCTGCTTCCGTATACGTATGAATATTTATTCAAACAGCGTGTCACTATGCCCGAATTTGCCAACTAACATTTCATTATTCACACGCTGCAAATTATTACTCAAAGGTTTATTATGTAGGTACCTATATAGATGTCCCTTCTGCTCGGACAATACCTACCCTCGTGCCCCCCTCCCCTCCCGCGACCACAGGAAAAATCATAAAAATGCGGTGGATCATTATAAATAATTATTGTTGTTCTATCCTAAGTATGGAGGTTTATCACCTAGAAGTTGCCCAGATGAGCCCAATTTACTGGACAACAACCTCTGACAACATTATCCACCAATCCTCGTATTTAGGAGCTTTGTTCTCCGCCAGTAAATATTATTGAGGTAGTACCATTACGAATGAGGTCAGTCAACTTGAAATTGTTCAGGTGTCGTTTCCTGAACCAGAACTGCATACTACTTTTCATTCCCCCTTTTCTCTCTCAAACTTCTGCTACCCAGAAGGATGTCATGTGGGGAGGAGTGTAACACTGCGTAATTTTTTGGTCCGGTGGAGACGGGATCGGTGGGTGGAAGCCTAATCGAGATCCCTTCTTAACCGGTGATAATCTCGCTCGTCTAGGAGGGGGACTCTCGAGGTCCAGCACCACTGTCACACTCTGCCACAGAGTTCGAAAAATATGGGTAGTACAACATGCACAATTTGAGAAAGTGATTTACGTGTCCAAGGTAATATTTAATTTATACAAATACATTATAGATACTGTAACAATTCTGTAGATAAGTACACTTTCAAGAGAAGATCATCGAGTGGTCTTTGAATCAAGGGCAGTTTTCAAGCACGAACTGCCTACCTCCGTACATCTCATTTGGAGCGAACAGGATAGACATTTTCTTGTCGTCCGTCGACTCCCTTATCAGTTCAAGAAGAGCCCAAGCAAAGGACAGCAAAGAGGGTTCTCTAGAGAAGATGCCATTAGTGTAATGTACCACCGGGAAAATGTAATGAGTTGAAAAGTAAATGATGTTGCGAATGGAGGGAGAGGGACGGGAGACGAGAAATCGACCTCTGCTCTCCCTGTCACCCTTCCTCACAGTTCCTCCTTAATTCTTTGGTAAGATAAAAAAGAAGAAGAAAGGAACAATATTAATCATTCCAAAAGACTGTATTACTCTAGCTCTCCCTCAACTGGAGCCAGTGATAAAATCTTTAAAGGATGAAGAGTTTCGGATTAAAATAATGTTTCCCAACCCCAGGGACACCAGAGCCATCAGAAACACCGAATTTAATGGATAGAAAACGAAATGCGAGCGGACAACCAGAGCGATGCGGTGAGCAAATGGTTTTGAATGCACTTAGCGAAGATGACTAGCGGAAACACAACAATCATAGAGGGTGGCACTAATGCATGATGAAAGTAAGAAAGATGGAAACCTTCTAGTTCCATTAAATTTACATAATGTATTACACACGATTAATGACCGTGGAGCCTGGTATCAAAATGAAAGGGGCGCCGCTCTTGCGGGGGTTCCAGTGATGTCAAGGCCTCTTCGATCTGCATTCAAAACCTCTCCTTCACTACCAGCGACACTTCTATGATGGGAAGACGGTGTTAAATTGGAAACATACCGAATAATAAATAATGTGCTTCCAGCGATGGAAACAGTGGTTGGTAATTGGAACCCCCCACATTTTGAAATCCCTTTCAAACGCATAGTGAAACGTTCAAAGACATGGATCAGCTCAATAAAATAAACTTGTTCGACTACAGTAAAAAATAGATCTGCTTTTCATCTATCTTCTCATTAATCCGTACCACAATTTTTGGGCAACCAAAACATTTCATTTCAACATAGATATTTATTTTCCCGAGGAGAGTCTATTCGTAGCGCAGCAAAATCTTGATTGACCTACTCCAGCGGCTACCGCAGCTTCCCGCGGACTGCCTGTTTTCTCTCTCAGTTATATACTAATCTGCAACCTGTAAGTACTTTTGTTTTTGTCCTTCCACGTAGTAACGTGCGATACCACAGAACATTCGACACCAGTACTCCATACTGGTACCGAAAGAAACAGTCGATACTACTCAAATATAGAAAGAAAATATTCGATACTACTCAAGTATCGAGAGAACATTCGATACGAGTACTCCATACTGGTACCGAAAGAAATAGTCGATACTACTCAAATATAGAAAGAAAATATTCTATACTACTCAAGTATCGAGAGAACATTCGATACCAGTGCTCCATACTGGTACCGAAAGAAATAGTCGATACTACTCAAACATAGTAAGAAAATATTCGATACTACTAAGCATCGAAAGAAACTATTCGATTCTGATGAATACTCAAGTGAGTACCTACTTTTTTCGATTGGACAAGTAAACATTAGCAAACAAAAAGCTGTCAGTTTAATTACTTATCATTATTATTCTATAAGAAAAATATACTGCAAGGACTTGATGGTTTCCGTTTTAAGGTATGTAGAATCCGAAAATGTTACAAAAAACTCTGCAAATTATTACACAAAGGTTTATCATTTACCTGCATAGATGCCCTTTCTGCGCAGATCACTGTTTTCTGGGTCAATACCCTCCAGCTCCCCCCGCAGGAAAGCCCTAAATCGAGTACTGGAGTACTCCCCCCCCCCCCCCCCCGGAATTAAAGTTTCGTACAAATTCGCGGGATTCAATAATTCAATAATTAATTATTTTGTAGTTATTCATGAAGCATAAGGCAAATAATGAACCGTTGTGTAATAATTTACCTGTATAAGTGCCCCTTCTACGTAGATAGTAAAATGAACCGTTGTGCAACAATTTACCTTTAAGTAAAAATTTACCGTTGTGCAATAATTTGCCCATCAATAACACTCCAACGGTTGTTCAAGTTCCAAAAGTACCTACCAACAAACTCCAGCCCCTTCTACGTAGATGGTACAATGAACCGTCGTGTAATAATTTACCGGTGTGTATTAATTTACCATTGTGTTATAACTTACCCATCAATAATACTTCAACGTTTGTTCAAGTTTCACTACCTATCAACAAACTCCAAAAGAGCCATCATTCTTCAAATGAAATAATATCACAGGACAACCATCTCGACTTCATACTGCGTGAATATAATCAGGTGCTCCCTAGCAATGATGATCTCGGTCCAATTCTCGATTGCTAGCGCGTCCCTAGTGATGGATTTCGGGCGGAATGTATACAATTTCATTCACCATCCTGTTGAAAATGCCTATCGGTGCAAACTTCTGGGTGTTACTGTGAACTAGCGGCTAGACGTAAAATGCTCCGGGTGGTCTTAAAAAATTCTCAAGTTCGAGAACTATTTAAAACCGTAAAAAAAATCGAGATAGCGGCTTCGTGGAGAATTCAACCCCTATTTTTCACCCCTTAGATATGAATGACAGTAACGCCGAGCTTGTAAACTAGACCCTAGACGGGAACTACCCACCAAATTTCGTTAATTTTGGTTCATGGTAACTAAGAAAAGTGCGAAGTACGGCGGACGAACAGACATTTTTTATTGCATTTACGGATTCTACATACCTTGAGACGGAAACCATAAAATTTGGTGGGTGGGGGGGGAGGGTTAAAAAAAAAATGTTTTCATGTTCGATTCCAAAGGTTCATTATTCAAAAATAATAAACCAAAATTTCTTTCCGTCCGCCGTACGCCGTACTTCGCACTTTTCTTAGTTAACGTGAGCCAAAATTAACGAAATTCGGTTTGTAGGTCCCACTTGGGGTCTAGTTGGTCCTCGAAGCTCGGTGTTACTGTCAGTCATCCCAAAGGGGTGAAAAATAGGGCTGAAATCTCCAGGACGCTGTTATCTCGAATTTTTTACGGTTTTAAATAGTTCTCGAACTTGGAAGTTTTTTAAGACCACCCGGAGCATCGAACGTGTCCAGCCGTTCGTTCACTGTAAGGCCCGGAAGTTCGCACCGACAGGCTTTTTCAACAGCAGGGTGAATGATATTGTATACATTCAGCCCAGATATCAACACTAGGGACGCACTAACAATCGGGAATTGGCCCGAGATAATCATTGCTAAGGAGCACCGAGCACCTGACCATATTCACGGAGTATGAAGTCGAGTTGGTTATTCTGTGATATTATTTCATTTGAAAAAAGATGGCTCTTTTGGAGTTTGTTGATAGAGCTTGAACAAACGTTGATGTATTATTGATGGGTAAATTATTACACAACGGTTCATTATACCATCTACGTTGAAGGGGCGGGAGGTTGTGTATAGGTGCACTTGCAATTTTCCCTTCAGAACTTCATTATTTGCGTTTCTTTTTGCCATTTTAGGTACTGTTTGTCATCGGCAGAATTATTTTAGCAACATTTAACTCGTGATTTAGGTAGGTACCTAGTAACGAGTACGGTGGCAGGTACATCATTTCTATAAATTTCTATACTGCGATCTACATAATATGTATAGAATAGTACATAAATATATTGTATACAGGGTTATCTATAAGGAGAGATGTGACGTGTAACCTGTACAAACCGTTGTGCAGGGATTTGCAGCGTTTTTCAAATGGAGTCGCGGAACAACCAACTCGACTGCATACAGCCATCCGTCAATATAATCAGGTGCACCCAAGTGATGATACTTGGGCTGAATGTATACAATTTGATTCACCATCCTGTTGACCAAGCCTGTCGGTGCAAACTTTGGGGTCTTACTGTGACGGAACGGCGGGACGTCAAATGCTCCGGTTGGTCTACAAAAACTTGTAAGTTCAAGAACTATCTAAAAACGTAAAAAGATTCACGTAAAAAAAGGTATAGGCGTCCAGCAAATTGTAACCCCTATTTTTCACCCCTTACAGATGACTGACAGTAACGCCGAGCTTCAAGGACCAACTGCACCCCGAACGAGACCTCCTACTTTTTGTTCATGGTAACTAAGAAAAGTGCTAAGTACGGCGTACGGTGGACAGAGAGAATTTTTTTTATGCGTTTCCGGAATCTACATGCCTTGAAACGTAAACCATCAAATTTTGAAGGAGGGTTTAAACATTTGTCATGCTCGAGTCCAAAGGTTCATTATTAAAAATAATAAATCAAAATCTCTTTCCGTTCGCTGTACGCCGTACGTCGCGCTTTTGTTAGTTACCATGAACCAAAATTGACGAAATTCGGTTTATAGGTCCCATTTGGGTTCTAGTTGGTCCTAGAAGCTCGAAGTTGATGTCAGTCATCCATAAGGGGTGACAAATAGGGATTGAAATCTCCAGGACACCGTTTTCTCGATTTTTTTTACGGTTTTAAATAGTTCTCGAACTTGGAAGTTTTTTAAGACCACCCGGAAGATCGAACGTTCGGCCGTTCGTTCACAGTAAGGCCCGGAAGTTTCACCGACAGGCTTTTTCAACAGCAGGGTGAATGAAATTGTATACATTCAGCCCAGATATCATCACTAGGGACGCGCTAACAATTGGGAACTGGTCCGAAATAATCATTGCTAGGGAGCACCTGATTATGTTCACGGAGTATGAAGTAGAGTTGGTTGTTCTGTGACATTATAGCTCTTTTGGGAGTTTGTTGATAGGTAGTGAAACTTGAACAAACGTTGAAGTATTATTGATTTACGCAACAGTAAATCATTACACAACGGTAAATTATTACACAACGGTTCATTATACTATCTACGTAGAAGGGGCATCTATACAGGTAAATAATAAACCTTTGTGCAATAATTTGCAGCGTTTTCTATTGCATTTTCGGATTCTACATACCTTGAAACGGAAAATATGAAATTTTGAGGGGGGTTGTACATTCTCCCTCAAAATGTTATGGTTTTTAATGGTTTTTATGGGTTTTTCCATGCTCGATTTCAAAGGTTCATTGTTGAAAATAATAAACCAAAAATGGCAGGTACCTACCAACCGAAACAGAACTGATGTGATTATTGAGTTACCATTCTAAATTGATAAAAACCGATTGCCATTTTTTCCTACTGCTGTTCAAATTTTTCGTTAACAGACCTATTGGAAGCGTTTAAAATTTATGTAAGTTATAAAATGTATTTTTCTATTTCCCTTTCTTTACTGAAAGGATTATTTGCATATATGTGAAATTTGTCCACTTCGATCGGCAATTCATTTCCATAAAAGAAGTATCTTGGGGCCTATAAAGTACAATAGACTCACAAACTCAAACGTCAGTCGAGACAAAAGGCAGCCTCGCTTTCGGCTTTTATCGTGCATGAAGGTTAGTTGTAACAAAAATTAGTTCATCAGGAAATACCAACCTACAGCGAAACAATTTTTATGCATACGGGTTCTCACGTCCTTTCTGAATTGAACGAAAGTCTGAAACTAGACCAGACGACTAGACATGTGACTAGACCAGATCGTTTCAGTTCAGAACAAAAATGATGGTGTCTAAGTTTCAAATCAATGAAATGTAATATATAGTAATATTTTTACAAAGTTAAATACGGGCGCGACAAAAAAAAAACAGAAAATTCCGTGGTGTACTATTTAGGCGAAATCAACGGATGGTCATTTTCACGGAAGCACACCCCGAAAATCCCCGTATAAGTGTAGTGATTTCCGTTGTTAATCCTCCAACGTTCCGTCGCACGCCCGTGGTTGTACCGTGACCTTTGTACGGATCGCCATAGCCCCATCCGTGACTATCCCGTAACACTCCTTCGCCTTCCCCGTAGCCCATTCATGATTTTCCCGTGAATATCCGTGGGCTCTCCCAAGACGTTCTGTAGCCCACCCTTCACTGAATGTTGCTCTTCCTTCATACCGTGACTTACCGCCACTGTATGAAGGATTCGTGGATTTTCTGTAGCCCACCCGTCACTATCCTAAATGCTTCCGTGCCCTTCCTTCAATGATCCGTGATTATTCCGTCACATATTTGACTGACGGTCGAGGGAATCATGGCGGATGGTTAACGGACTGGTTAAGGAAGCGCAACCCTCCATTGCTTCTCTGTTGAGGAAGGCCACTCGTAGAAACATACGTGCCCTTTATGAACGAGCAACGGCGAGACGTGTTCTACATGTCGTTCTACAGTGCACGTCCCTCCGTCATCGTCCTCCTTCATCGTCCGTTAAGGGTCCGTAACCATCTACCGTGAACGTTTTACGGACGAGCTACTGAGGATGACAGACGTCCACTGCCTCAAAGGCTCCACCAACCGATCGATTACACCTACCGAGTAGCTCGGCCGAGTAGTCGGTGGAGCACTCCGCCGAGCTACTTCGATGGGGCCCCAATTACACCTACCGAGTACTGGGCCGAGACAGTGCATTTGGCCGAGTTAACCGCAGTGTGGTCGGCCCAGACAGTACTCGGCCTAGTAACGGGCGAGTGATATTGGGCAGAACCATGTTCTATTTACTCGGCCGAGTAGGGACCCCCCACCACTTATTATGTAGAAGGAGACGTTTTCACTTATATAAACTGACGTTTTCATTTATATAAACTCAAACCTCCGTAGGTTAGTACCTAACCCCGTACTCGTTACTAGGTACCTACCTAAATCACGAGTTAAATGTTGCTAAAATAATTCTGCCGATGATAAACAGTACCTAACAAAAAGAAACACACATAATGAAGTTCTGAAAAGAAATTGTTGATGAGGAGTGAAAACTCCATAATGGCGTCAATAGAGAAAACGACAAATTATAACGAAATTGTGTCTTTATTATCGTAAAACAAAGAAATCAACAATTTATATTTTACTTTATGTCGACGATCTTTTTTGCATCTATGACAATGTTTCTGAGTTAACCAAACTTAATGAAGATAACGATCGTGTATCAACAAGACTGGAATGAAATTATTCGAAAACTAGAGAAAAAACACAAACGGTGGGTACAGCTTCCGTACAAGTACGCAACCACGAGGGACATTTTATGTCTTAGCGCCCCCTCCCGCACCCACACCAAGTACTTCGTACTTAATTGTTTTGGTCACCTAGTCCGAACAGCCTTCAGTCCCAATTAGTTCGGATTAGCCGGACTCCACTGTATTATGTACGTAAACATTCATTTAAACAATCACGCTCATACCGCAGCTTGTTGGCCACGCAGTCCGCAGTGGTTAACGTAGTATGGTTAGGTAAATCGAGAGCTATCCAACGAGTGGTGAACGATTTTTGTACGATGATAACTGGCGAAGATAAAGTTCCGTAGCAACGAATCGGTTGTAAGCGAAAATCATCAGAAATATTTTCGTGACGTTGTTTCCGTTGCATGTCTCCGTTGCATGTCCCGCGTTTCATTTTCGAGTTTATGTAGCAAAGTAAAGACATAAAATGTCAAAAAAAGAACGCTGCAAAGTCCTTGTCATATGGGTTTATTATCGTATTATTGTCTACAGAAGTGCTGGAAATACATTTATTGTTTCATTCATGTGCATTAATTTACCTAAATAGCTTTTTTTTTGGTTTCCACCAATTTTGGCCCCCAAAAACACGAATTAAATTCTGCACCCCAGGTTGGGAACAGCTGTTGTAGGTAATAATATAGGGTTGGATAGGCGTAGATAATTGCTGCGGTGAACCGTCTTGAATCATAGTCAAACGAAATTCTGGGCCCTCGAGACGGAAATGAGCTTCAAAGAACCGACGTAGAGTTGGTCGTTTTGACTTCACATTACCCGAGCTGTTTGTTCCCTCGTGGCTTTGATTGCTCTGAAACTCACGTGTGGCGGACGAGGGTACAAGGACCAGGGCGTAATCGAATGGAGCGAGGACGACCTGTGACAAGGGGGATCGCCGAAGATGAGACGCATTGCCTCCGCGGTGCATGCAGATATGGCGTTCATAATTGGCAATTCTGCCGCAGAGGCCTGTGATTGGACAGACGAAGGGGCATCGCAATTAAGTCTCCTCCAACCAGAAGAGCCAAGTTATCCCCCAGCAAGGTTCATAATTCAGTTGATTTCGCACCCTCGGGGCCCTCACGCCCCCGGAACCCCATTTCCAAGTTCCCCAAATAAGAGTTAAATCTTATAAGCGGTTTGTCATCAGGCTCCTCCCCACTTCGCTTGGCGCTTTCCTGCACAAATTTTGTCTCGTCCTGTGTAATTTAAAACTCATCAATCCCCCAGCAAACTCATTCCAGTGAGAAAATGAACTGATCGCAGAGAATATAGGAATCATTAGGGATAACCTTTCAGAAAAAATAGTAATAACTTACAATACAGTGATAAAGTTATAATAAATTATAGCTTTATATAATTTAATACATTATAATAATTAATTATAATATTTTATGAATTATGATTACAATAAACTATAATAATTGTTATAATTAATTATAATATGATTAATTAAAGTATATTATAATACATTATAATAAAGTTATAATTTGAAAGGGGGGGGGGGGATTGCACACTACAAAAAACAATACATATAAGGGCAATTCATAACCCAAGTGAAAACCCATTGATAAGAGATTTCGCCTATCCGTGTGTTAACTGCAAAAGTGGAAGCAGGATAATACATTTGACAAGTGATACAAATGGGAATTGAAGGTTTACTATTTATTGAGTTCACGGTTGTACCTAATTAAACCATGATTGTACCTATCAAGAACAAATGAGAAAAGCATTTGCCTAATTATTCAAGTTAAAAGTCGAAATTGAACTTGATAAATTGGAACGAACAGAAAAACCAATGAATGCGAAATAGCGCATCTATCAACGTATCATATTAGTGATGGTAGAGGATTTCCAATACCTATTTTTCTACCTTTTTGATGAGCAAAGAAGGGAATGCACCGGTGAAATCCTACTCGAAGAATGCCCTGAAATACTTTTTGTTAACTCTGATAACCGAAAACCGATGTAAAATAATTTTTCAATGTACGATTGCTCAGCATAAAATAAGGAATCACCAGTAGTAGGTAGGGAACATATAGGGGTAGCCCCCGGTAATTTGTGAAGTTTACCCAACATTGAGAAGATGGGATAGAAGGGACTTTGTCATTGTACTCCGTTACTGAATTGTAGCATTGCCATTTTGGGAAAATTATATAATTTATTGTCTGTCTTTTGGATAATCGAATTCAATTTTGTCATAAATAAACCTGTAAACGTGGTTGTGGGGCATGCAGAAGTAAAGAATTCGAAACAAGTAAAATCGCACAGGTTTCAATTACTGTACAGGATGTGCAATATTTTACGGTGAGTATTTGTAGGTAGCACATTAACATTTCCCAGCAACCTGAACACTCACTGAGGGCATAACCGAGGGAATCTGCTCGTAAAGAAATAACAAAGCGGACGGAGACACTAGAGGGAGGAAATGTAGTGTTTGACAATAATTTCTCCTGGGCTGTCTGCAAGATTCACGGCGGTATTCAAACGCAGGTCCGTCCATGAAAGAGGGAAACGTGATACAATTAAGAAAATGGAACGACGAGACGGGATCAAATTAGAGCAATGCGGCCTCGGCCATCAACTAAATCTAATGAACGATATCTCTTGATGGGTTCGGAATTATTAACCCCAGCGACTGGGTTCTGAATGAATTATTCTTCCATTGATGTGAAATTTTGGAAGGCTTAAACAGGTTTCACAACGAGGAAGCACACGACGCGACACGTTTCCTGTAGACAGGCGACAAGCGATAAGAGACAAGGGCTTACACATTGAGTCGACACAATCATCCTTCTTGTCCTCTGTTTTTCATGTCATTAGGTATATTTTGCCACATGTGCATTCTACAATTAGCGTGTCCCGCGGTTTTCTGCTTTGAAATGTATCATCGGATTCTTCAAAAATTACATTGATTAGGTAACGACAGAGTCTACTGAGATGTTTCTGATCTACACAAACATAGGGAATATGTCCAGAGAAATCTGGGATTATTGAATATTATTGAAATGATAAATGTTAAACATCAAAGGGTTATGAATGGCGGGAGATGAAGAAAATGGAAACCTGGGTTGTCCGATTATGATGGAATGCGAAGAATACCTGTCTTGGCAGCTCAACTGGAAATCTGATGAGTGAGGGAAAGGGGAAAAGGATTGTCAAATAAATGTGTGCCTACCTATGATGTTTGATCCGTTTTTAATGAAAAGTTAGTACCTACTTAAATGTATACGAAATTCAGAAATCACAAATTGGTGATGGTCAAAGTTGTATGAGACTTCGAGGCTAATGGTCATTAGAGCGTACAGCCCTCATTTCATGCAATTAAACCGTTGCCATATAACTTGCGGATTCCTAGTTCATTCAGCGAGTGAGGCTTAATTAAGCATTGGCTGAACGAGGCCATTTATGAAGCAGAAATAAACTGTGTGAAAACTGTATGTTACACTAGGGTCGAACATACAGCCTGCCACACATTTTCAGCGTGATTATCTAGCAGTTACGTTATATTTTTATTGATAGTTTACAAGAGCAGTGGACACCATTTTGAACCCTCGCCGTTTCAATTTATAGAACCAGTGTTATACAGGTGATGTAGGTACATCATGTTGTAAGACAATGAATAAAAATGCATACGCTTGCTATCACTGATTGTTTTTCATAACAAAATACGTGAATGCACACTGCGATCCAATTAGGTTGTTCGTAGATCTTGTCCCAGCCAGCTCTTTGGAATGATTGTTCCTGAGGTGTTGAGACACAAGGTATGTTTGGTGAAATCCTCTTGTCGAAATCGTGTGTTTGATTGATCTCATGAATTCAACGAACATGTTATAGATTACTCAGCTCTCCCTATGTGGCACTGAATGGATTAGGCCAACCTCAAATATTTATATTAGCCGACGGCCGAATCGTGTTCTGGTATTGTTATGCCTGGTTCACTGGGTCACATAAAATGTTGAAGACGGCTCTTAGAACATTTTAATGAGCTCTAATACTATTCTTGAGCACGACAAAAACGCCGTCTGGCGCCGCCGCGGTCATTTTGAAGTCTGTGGACATTACTTTTTCAATGTCGTGGGTCGCAGAGTGCTTTCTGCTACTCATCAAATAAACTAGTGCAATCCCTCAAAAAACTCTCCGTTGAGAGTGAATATGAAGGAATCCAAGCTGTTTTTCTTTTTCTTGTACTATACATTTTTGACAGGCTTGGGGCAGGATACCTACTACAATGGTTCTTCAGTCATTTTTATAACAGATTTTCCCTTCTAATGTAGTATTGTAGCATCGCCGCTTCGTCGATATATCGATCATTTCAAATAAATGATTTTGTTCACTATCGCCTACCTTAGAGTCAATGTGAAATAGGGTTAAAATAATTATTATTACAGTTACCATTATTTAAAAGGACATATTATTAGCTGGCTCACTTCTTCACTTGAATAACAGACCTTCTCTTGAAATCAACCAGCAATTCACCAATAGCTTTTTCGTAAGACACCAATCAGCTCCTATACCTGTTCACAATGCGCTTGAATACCAAGTATTAAAGTAATCATTCAACCTTTTCCTAACTAGGTGGACAAAAGTCGTGGCTGAAAAATGTATCGAAGGGTTGGGCAGAAAAGTGGACTGAACTGATCAGTCAACATGGCACTGAGCTCACAAATGACAATCCTCTGCAATTCAGGGCGTATGATGTCGAACTACTGGAGAAAATAAAAATTAACCTAGACGATAACATGAATTTCATCTCCTATAATATAATCTTCAATTTCAGGATGAGACTGCCATTTTCAAATTGGGAGGCGAACTTCTCAATTTGAACTATAATAAGCCCTGGGATCCTGATATGAAATACCAATGTGCGTTGTACAATTTGGGGGAGGTGGAGGAGATACCTGGGAAGGTCGCACTGAGCACCAGCGAAGTCATAAATCTACTTCACGGTAACCAACGGCGTATATGATTTTGTTAAACTAAATTTATTCAACCAACCTATGCTATAATAAACTCAAATCTATCTACATATCACTATCCTGTACAACTTTATTTGAATTAGTACTGGTAAAACAGCTGTAGGTTCATTCAAATGCTAAACTTTTTATTACCCCTGCTAACCTTATGGACAATACAAGGTGACCAAAAATTGGGAAACATGTCATTTTCTGGCCCAGTGAAATACCCTAGACCTCACAGTTCTGGAGAATCGAACCCAGGATTGCCAGTCTGGTGTCCAATGATGCTCAACCTCACTCGGCTGTTAAAGCACTCATTAAAGATGCCCATGATATTGTTATAATGGCATAATCTTGGGGAATTTAATTATTCCGTTCTTGTTTCTTCAATGTAGTCGGTATTGAATCGAAACTAGATTCAGTCGTTGTGTATATAAAGGGGGATGTTAATTTCAAAAGGGGTCGCAATCCCCTCGAATCGGTCAGGCTGAGAGTTACCATATGGTGTTTATGTTTTCGAATCTGCCTAAGAAGATGGGCTGGCGAAGCTGGATGGCTTAAGATTGGAGTGGGAGCAAAGCGGTTGAGAGTGGAAGAGGGGTATTTAAATTAAGTTTACATGTGATGTAAGGGTCAGCCCCTCACCGCAAGCTTATCCCATAATCCTTAAAACAAACCGTCATACATAATACGTGCACGTGGTGAGGTCAATAAGCTTCTCCCAAGTTCTATCTCAATTGATAGTTTGCTTCCAGAGGGCGTACGAGTTTCAACGAAAATCAGTCTCACCACTTACGTATAACTATACGTACTCAGTTCCATTCGTTGTTCTTACGGCATCAATGCATGAGATTGCGTGAAGACGGCGAATTTTTATATACAGCCCAGCAAATTTTCTTTTTTGGATCTCACTGGCTGCCATCCGAGCGACATAATTATTATATTTCATGAGCAAGCACATATCAACCAATCGCAAACTGTATGAATTTGAGATTTTACCAGTGAACAAACCGCATTGATTTAAACTAAAAAACTTTTTTATAGCTTGTCGAACGGTGGAGAGGCTCTTACTTGGACTACAGATATGTCTGCCACGGTTTCTGTTTGTCTTTTCGTTCCGGGAAAACAAAATATTATATTAAAATTAACCTTACAACTTGAACGTTCAAGGGTCCAGTTGCAGAGACATCAAAATGTGTTGTGCCTTGGTGCCACGAGGGCACAGTGACAATGGCATCCAAAATGGCAAGACTGCTAGGTGACCGTCATAAAATGCTATATATATACGTTATGGAGCCACGAAGTTCCCAAACACGGGTGTCACGGCGTCATAAAATATGTACTTCGTATACCTCAGACCTCGTACAAACCGTGCGAAATGAAATTTTATCAACATACAAGAACAATGATGAATCACTGAATTAAGGACAAGCTATTAGAGTGACCTGTTAGAGTGCACATAACAGCATTGAAACAATACTAACTCTGATGTTTTGATCCATCTGTTTCAACTCCGATTTCAGGAAAGTCGACAGTTTTCACTAATACGTAGAGCTGGTCAATCATCAAATGCGTGAACCTTGGAACACGTCGTTACCACAACGCCAAAGCCGCCTAAGTAATTTTAACTAGTTTCGAGAAAAATGTGTTCAAATTGTTGGTGATACAATACAAATCGAAAAACGGCTTTGAAGCGACGGCACTTTCATGATTATGAATTGGTTGTCACTCGTAACATTTCACTATCAAAAAGCCATTTCGAGCCAATAGGGGAGGGGGTAGGGTACATATGAGATTTTGGCCTTGTGCTCTTTGAATAAAATCGCTGTTGCGTACTTGAGTTCTTTTCAACAACGAACGCTATTTTGATCTACTATTGTCTCCATCAACATAAAATGTTTATGGGCACCAATGAAATAGTTTTAAGGGCATCTGCTAACTAGGGAAGGAAGGGTTCCTCTCGAGGCACTTAACGCGATTTTGGCATGGTCAGATTGTCCATATTTGTAGTTAGGCGAAATAAATATGCATAACGTGCCACTCTGTGTCACTCGGGCGATTTTGGCATGGTAGGATTGTTCATTTCTGGAGAGAGGCGATATTCATTTTAAACTTTGTAACTAACCTGTTTGAAATAGAGATTCGCGGTTTTGTCATGATATAGAATATAATAGTGACTCAAAAATTGCAATTAGGTTAAATTGGCCAAAATGGCACAGACTGTTTTGGCATTGCGGTAAAACAGCAAAATTCAACAATGTTGTTTCAACAAGGTTACTTTAAATCACACGGTGGTCAATAAAGACGAGAGTTGGACCTTGGGAAGCTATCTTCCACACTCTTTCTCAGTAAGTATACACTTGATTATTGAGTATCAAAACTCTCGGAAGAAATCCGTTTGCATAGTATCACCATTACACTATGTTATTTTTCTTCATTTTCTCGAAGCTCCATTTTCTTCGCGTGTCCGAAAATCACTATATCCAGTGTGTTCTTCCTTCCACCCATCATCTGCCGAATGAAGAAGAGGCAGTAGATTGCTTCGCATGATCGCGTATGAAACTCGAAATATGTTTTCTTCACGCTGCGAAGGGAACCTCTATTATATTATCGTTCTTACGACGTAAAAAAGAGGGAAAACCTCACACGCGAGGAAACCTCCCACTTCTGATGAATGCCCTACTGACGTCGTAGATCAAAGTCCACTGACATTTGGCATCCCTTTACACTTCAAAAATACTCACATAAATTCCCAGCGTTTCTTTCTAGTTCTGCGGTGAACATTCTTTGAAGGTGAATATTCTCGTAGGACGCACGGCTCTTAGAGGAAAACAGTTAGGGCGCCCCAATGTTTTTAATTTTTCTTTTCTCTTTAACTCCAGGGAGCTAGTACACTAATTGTTACCTCGCTCGTTGCTCCAGTTGTCCACAGTGGCTCATGCACCAACGAGCATTAATACATGTAAATTAGAAAAAAACATCCGCCGCTTAGCATATAGCTTCCTCGTTTCAATATCGTGACAGGTTTTAGCGATTTTTGACATAAAAACTTCAAATGACCCAATTTTTATGAAAACATGTTTTTGTTTTTTTATTAAAGTTAAGATAAACAGTCATTTCAGGCTGCGGCTCCACGTCCGATTACCCTGTCAGCTTCGCGGACGTGATCGGCTGTCCATTTTTATTCTTCATTCATCGAATATCAAAACTCTAATGAGGGGATCAGAATTCAAAAGTTATATTTGAACAATTATTTTCCTCATCACGAGTCGCCATTATAATATACCACTTCAGGTGATTTTACAATCAATTACAGGTGATTTTAATTTTTAATCATTTTAATGATTTATAACGAATTTTGAATTGAATAATTGCTCATCATGGTACTCATCAATCATTTACTGTAATAAGTTGAACCATTGCAATAATAGGTACCTAGCTAATTTTCTTCGACAAATCACGAAGACAAAAATTGATCGCGCCGCATCATTAGGTACCTACTTTATAACGGAACAACTCTCACTTTCCCAAAATATTTCAACCCATCGTTTATTTTTTTATTGAAGCAATAATAATGATGGGTATTCGTACGGAACTGTTATCTATTCGGATTAGAGGGGCTATCTATACAGAAACAATTCAGAACGATGAGCACAACACAGGCTACATTTTATATAATATACCCATACATATATAATATACTCACCCTTCCTATTCATCGGAAATAGAAACAGAATTAACCTGAATACAGCACAGAAAGCAGAGGTTTATAACCAAAAGGAACTTCGAATGAAGCGGTGGAATTTCCCTCATATTGTCACTTGTCGCACGTCATGAAAGATATACCGGCTATCTTCCAAAGAGGAAGAGCGGGAAGAAATAAATTGAAACCTTGTCTACAGGAGGGTTATAGGAAAAGGTGTTTAGCCAACATGATTGGTCGTGCGATAGTGTGCTCGTGAATCCTCCCCCAACGCCGGTAATATTGCGGGGTTGCATCCCGAGTCTTCTTCTTGCTGTACTTATCTCCCCTTTTCAAACTTTTTTTCCCCCCCTACACGTTACCCACCTTCTCTCGACAAATCCACGCTTCTTCGCTACAGAGACTTTGCCATCTTCCTGGCACCGACGACCTCCCTTCGTCTTCTTCCATACTATTACCCCCCACTTCTTCGTCGGCGATCCTTCGCCTTCTTCTTCTTGGGCTTTGCGGAGCCGTTTTCCTTCTTCAACCCCCAACTTAGCTCCTTAGTTCGGAGTAAAGACCGTTAAACGAAAAGAGATAGAATGAGGCTTTGAATGAAACCACTTTATTCCGTTCCATGGTTTTTGAGAAGGGGTTCGGAATATCGATCACCCAGTTAGGTACAGAGCGCTAAAAATAAGAA
Organism: Leptopterna dolabrata; assembly: GCA_954871275.1. Classification (NCBI taxonomy): domain Eukaryota; kingdom Metazoa; phylum Arthropoda; class Insecta; order Hemiptera; family Miridae; genus Leptopterna; species Leptopterna dolabrata. Next base: position 61,431,716 of record OX940975.1, read on the forward strand.
ATATACAAAATACGAATATAAGAGGCTGAAGAATTAACGTCTATTCTGAAGATTTATTTCCTGGATATAGAATAGAACCTCAAGACTTTTCAAGTCCAAAACAAAAAACAAAATAAATTACATGTTGTGTAAGTATTCCATTATATTTTTGGTGAATTCAAGGGTTCACGGAAAATTTGGACATCTTCAGTTCAGTGATCTTATTCAAGGCAATTACTCTATGTGGAAGAATATCAGATCCTCGATACGTTTTGTGACCACATCGGTAATGTTAGCAATACATTACGACTGCATACAGAAATGCCAATTAGATGATGTGTTTCACGGATGGGGGAGGATCTCGATGGTGTGACATTAAGCTGAAGCGAGAAGTTCCAACTTGTGGTGAAGGTTTTATGAGATCGAAACATAGAACACTGAAGCATATAGAAGAAGATTGAAACGCATAGACCATCCCGATTTAAATTAAAAATCAATATGTACACTAACGAAAAGACTAACATTTTCGTTTTGGTTTATTATTTCAATAATGGACACTTGGAATCGAGCATAAACCTGTTTTTTAACCCCACCTCCCACACTCAACATGTGATAGCTATCGTTTCAAAGTACGTAGAATCCAAAAATGGAATACAAAATCTGTCCGTCCACCGTACGCCGTCAGCCGCACTACGCACATTGCTTAGTTACCATGAACCAAAATTAATTAAATTGAGTATGTGGGTCCCATTTGGAGTCTAGCTGGCCCGCGAAGCTCGGCGTTACTGTCCGTCATTAAGGCGTGAAAAATAGGGATTGAACATTTCAAAACGCCGTAGCTCGAAAACTTTCAATAGAAGGGTTTTTTTTAACGTTTTTAAATTGATCTTGAACTTGAGAATTTTTCGCGACCTCCAGCAGCATTGTAAGTCCAGCTATTCGTTTGCAATGAAAAGCTTCGTCATTGAATGAAAAATGGTATACATCCAGCCCACATACATTGTTAGGATCACCTGATTACACTGTAGGACACACTGTATGACATTGAGTTGGTGGTTCCGCGATATTATTATTTCATCTAAAGATTAATGGTTATCTTGGATTTTGTTGATAGGTACTTTTATAACTTGAACAAACGTTTTGCTTCATGAACAAAAAAACGCTGCAAATTTAATAAACAAAGGTTTATTATTCACCTGTAATGCCCCTTCTGCGTAGATCACTGTTTTCTGCGGTCAATACCCTCGAGCTCCCCCCAGGAAAGCCCTAAATCGAGTACTGGAGCCGGCCCCGGAATTAAAGTTTCCTAAAAATGCGCGGGATTCAATAAGTCAATCAATAATTATTGCGTAGAAATTCATGAAGCATAAGGCAAATAATAAACCGTTGTGTAATAATTTACCTGTATAGGTGCCCCTTCTACGTAGATAGTATAGCGAACAGTTGTGCAATAATTTACCTTTGAGTGATAATTTACCGTTGTGTAATAATTTGTCCATCAATAATACTTTAACGGTTGTTCAAAATGCAAAAGTACCTACCAACAAACTCCAGCCCCTTCTACATAGATGGTATAGTGAACCGTTGTGTAATAATTTACCATTATGTTATAATTCACCCATCAATAATACTTCAACGTTTGTTAAAATTTCACTACCTAACTCCAATACAGCCATCGTTCCTCAAATGAAATAATATCACAGAACAACCAACTCGACGTCATACTCCGTGAATATAATCAGGTGCTCTCTAGCAATGATTATCTCGGGCCAATTCCCGATTGTTACCGCGTCTCTAGTGATGGTATTTGGGTTGAATGTGTACACTTTCATTCACCCAGCGGTTGAAAAAGCCTGTCGGTGCAAACTTCTGGGCCTTACTGTGAACGAACGGCTGGACGTACAATGCTCCGGGTGGTCTTAAAAACTCCCAAGTTCGAGAAATATTTAAAACCGTAAAAAAATTCGAGACAATGGCGTCGTGGAGATTTCAACCCCTATTTTTCACCCCTTCCTACAGTGTAATCAGGTGATTCTAACAATGTATTTGGGCTGGATGTATACCCTTTCATTCAATGACGAAGCTTTTCGTTGCAAACGAATAGCTGGACGTACAATGCTGCTGGAGGTCGCAAAAAATGCTCAAGTTCGAGATCAATTTAAAAACGTTAAAAACTATGTATTGAAAAACTTTCTATCGAAAGTTTTCGAGCTACGGCGTTTTGAAATGTTCAATCCCTATTTTTCACGCCTTAGATATGACTGACATTACGCCGAGCTTCGAGGACCAACTAGACCCCAAATGAACCTGTAAACCGAATTTCGTCAATTTTGGTTCATGGCAACTAGGATAAGTGCGAAGTACGGCGCACGGTGGACGGACAGAAATTTGTTTATTGCATTTTCGGATTGTACATTTCTTGAAACGGAAACCATAAAATTTTTAGGGGAGGGGGGTTAATTTTTTGTCCCCTACTCGATTCCAAAGGTTCATTACTGAAAATATTAAACCAAAAAATATTTAATTAAAGAATTCTCGAATCCACCGAATATTCATAAAACTGTAACTACCCTGCTGGCTCCAGTACTCAATTTAGGGTTTTCCTCGGGAGAGCTCGAGACTAGGTACTGACAACAGAAATCAGTGATCTACGCAGAATTGGCATCTATACAGGTAAATAATAAACCGTTGTGTAATAATTTGCAGCGTTTTTTTGTTCTCTCGCGTCACGGAAGCGTACTGTTGGCCGCCCCCCACCATACGTTTCGTTATATCTATGGAAAAACCACCCATTTGAACAGGTAGGAGACAAATGCGAAAATTAAGTCTTGTGTTCTATGTGTTAGTTGGCTTGACCACGAACTACTAACAGTGCGACTGTTAGAACACACATGCCTACCGAATTCCGGTATTTTTGGCCACTGTTCTCTGATAGAACGAGACATACGTTTAAGGGAACATAATATTTGTGCTGACACCATTGCTGTACGATTTTTATTTACCTGGTACGGAGCGATCTCAATGTCTAAACCCGAATTCCTGCTCTTTTCGGGTTATCTCCGTAGTTATGGGGGTTTGAAGTATGACACATTAGCGCATCCCCAGATGACAGTTCAATCCGCGACGTTATGAAACGGGACTGGCAGCATGTGTTCATCAACCCTCACTCACTCACCTTTCATCACTTTTCGGCCTTTTGGGAAGATACGGATTTCTAGGATTCGCGTAGACACTTCCGTTTTGGTTTACTATTCTGTGAATAATACACCTATGTATTAGCTCAGCAAAAATTTTGTATAACAACCCCTCAAAATTTTTTCTTTTCCATTTCAAGGTGCGTAGATTCCAAAAATGCAATGTCCGTCCGCCGTATCACGTGTACCGGCTTCGTTTTCGGTCTAAAAAAGTCGTTCATTCGCGCACATGCTCCATTTGGGCCCTAGTTGTGTCCCGAAACTTTGCAGCCCGATCGGAATATACCCAGGGGTTTTATGAGTGAACATGTGCATAAAAATAGGTACTTTTTGTGTTTTAGTAACATGTTAGTAACATGAGCTTTTGAGATATCGTTTTCCATGTTTTTGGGGACGAGAAGACCGAATATGAAGTCGATTTTGACCAAACAGTGGAAAATTGAGTTCTACCAAATGTTCAACTCCCAATATTGATTTTTATGAGTGAAAAACCTCGGAAATCGTCTGAAATCACCATCAATTTGTATAATAACACTGGGAATAGTGTCAACACGTCGGTCAAGACGATTAAATGGCACTACCAATGATCAAAGATAGTGAAAAAGAAAGAAAGCGTTGCCGTAGGGTGCGTCTAGCCGCCAGTGGCTTATGTTCATGACGGTAAGTTTATTTTTGAATGAAATCCGGGGGACACCCCCGGACCCCCGGATTACAACAGTTTAGATCAAGGATCAAAGCAAGGAAACATGGAACATGTTTTTCGAATAGGTACATGATAACAGAGGATATGGAGATAAGTAGGAAAACGTCTGCCAATTCGAGTAGGCACTATAGCTTCCTCACTTGAATCACATGAACGTAGACTAGTTGGGTAGGTTCGTTATGATACGGGACCAACTGCGATCCAACCCGCGCGTACCCTCAAAATTTCATCTCTCTACGACTATTTTTCGCGTAGTTAGAAGCGTTATAAGGAGACGGTCAACAGTTCATGTTTGCGCATGCGCAGACGAAAGCTACCGTAATTTTTCAGTGATTTTGGTACGGGACCATCTGTGACTCAACCCGCACCTACCAGAAATTTCAGCCCACTTCTACCATTATTTCGGGTAGTTATGGGTGTTCCAAGGAATTACCACGGACAAACAGACACGGAACCAAATATGTTCCTTGATGTCTGAAACGGAAAATGGTAGTGGAAATTTTCATTTTGGAGGACATGAACTTTATTTACTCGATCACGAATCCAAGGCTTCCCTACCTTCGGCAGTGAGGAAGCAAAAAAACTTCGTGCTGCTGCTACAGCCGGAAACGGCGGAACCCCCAAGGCAGTTTTCGGCGGAGTGGACTCTGGCCAGACTCTCCACGGCGTAGGCACAGCAGTGTCTGGAACCTGCGTCCTGGGGACGGAGACTAGCGCGATCTACAGGTCACTGAGAGAGCCTATTCACTAAGCCAAAGAGACATCTCTTTCAGGTCCGACTCTCTCTTTGGGCCAAATAGATTTTTATAGTATCCATGACAGGGTTATTCAGTAACTTTTCAAAGAGAGAGTTGGCGGCCATCTTGGCATTCTCGATCTCTGTCAGAGAGACACCTAATTAGGTGTCTTCCCTCGAAAGAGAGTCTATTTCTCGTTTGTTTCACAGTGATCGTGTAATATCCTCCTTCATCCGTGTAATATCCTCCTTCATCCGCAACCACATCGGTACTTTTGATCGTGTATTCTTTCATTTCATAAAGGTAAGTCAATTTTAATTAAAAATATATACATAATCATTGATTCGTGCGTAAAAACGTCCAAGTACGGGTTGAGGTAGGTACCTACCTACCTAAGAGGTTCATTAGGTGCAGATATAATACAAGCATTAAGCCCCCTAATTCGACTTTTTCTGTTTATAATTGAGACTTTTTTCAATTTCATTTAAACTTTTATCCGATTCGTGAGTAAAAACGTCCAAGTATGGATTGAGGTAGGTAGGTACCCATTGAATAGGTATTAAGAAATGCGTTCATTATTAAGGAATTGAACTCCCGGGGGCAGGAACATCTCGCACTTCATGGATACTATGGCATTTTCGTGTATTAGGATCCATATCTCTTTCTCAAAGTCTCTGGAGCTATTCTGTAAAATAGAAGAACCGGGAGACATTGGAAGAGACTGTCTTCCCGGGGGAGACTATCTCTCGCGGGAGATTTTCAAAATAGATAATCTCTTTCCACTGTCTATTTTAGTCAATAGGCCCCAGGACCTCGTTTCGTTATCAGTTATCACAAATAAACCCGCCAACCACAATCAATATCACACCTACCCGGTCCTAGTTTTGTCTTAGTTTTGCCTTCTTTTATTATTTTATCTAGATTTAATTCGCGATTACAGCAAAAATTTTTTGCTGAGCGATTACATAGGTGTATTATTCACAGAATAATAAACCAAATTGTAGAAAACAGTTAGGTATGTAGAATTGTATGGGTGAAAAACTCGGTAGATCTACCAGAATCCGGAAAAACAGTGAGATTGGCAAAACTGACGGTGGTTCTGACTCCCTCAGTGACATGTAGATCGCGCTAGTCTCCGTCCCCAGGACGCGGGTTCCAGACACTTCTGCGTAGGCACCACGTGTGGTAGGAGGGGAGATGAGTTGGGGGGCAGGAGTGGGGTAGAGGGAGAACTGTGCGGGCGACGGGGAGGGGAGCCGAGTTTGCGGACGCAGACGCGGACGCTTTCCAGCCCGGTTTACTCCCGTAAAAACATGTTCCACGTTAAAAAGGAGCGTACCTAATTTGTGCTTTAGGGGCCAAAATTGATGGAAACCATCAGAAATCGCTATTTCGATTACTACGCATGAAAGAAACAATAAATGAACAGCCAACATTTCTGTAGGTATGTCCAATGGAATAATAAACCCATGTGACAAGGACTTTGCAGCGTTTTTAACCAGAAAATGCTCGATGTGACACTAATTTACTCCACATTCCAGGATACCCAGGTATTTCTGGGTCATGAGTAAACTATCTACGAAGTTGAAAGCCAGAAAAACCCAAATGGATTTTTCATTTTTATGAATAAGTAGATTTAACTAAAGGACAATGAAACGAAGAAAAATTGGGAGTAAAGCAGACGGAGAAAAAAGTTAATAGAGAGGGCGAGGGAAGGATTCTGTGTAAAACAATCAACGGCCTTCTGGAAACGGAGAACTGAATGCGAGCTCTCGGTGTAAACCGCCCTCCAACAATCTATTCAAGCCCTAAGGAAAAGGTTTGGGTGTGGCGAGGGAGGTGAGAGACTCAGGGCTAGGTACTGCGTGTGAGGGTATGGGACTTGGGGTTGGAGACGGTCTCACTGCTACAGGAACAGGATGGACAGCCCCGGTGGCGGGTGAGGGAGGGAAAGAGTGAAGCTAGAGAAGTTATTTTACGGCGCTCCGTTTTATGCCCAAGGTTTCCTCGGGTCGTCATCCTGACCCCCGCCGCTCACCGCACCACCACCGCCCCTTGTCTTGAACACTTCAAGTACTGACACAAAAAAGAGCTGAGAGGAGGAAAACCAACTTCCCGACGACTCTGAAAACCGTCCACTTATTTTCCTACGGCTTTGTTTCCCCTTTTCTTCTGCTTGGGATCGTGTAGTAGAGCCCACCGCCCAGCCTTTGCCCAGGCGTTCGCCCAAGTAAAAGCTTCCTACGAAGTGATAAACCAACAACACTGATTCTTGAAGGAACGCTCATCAACACAGAACCCAAAGCGATATTTCACTTGACTCAACCGAGTAAAACGTCCGAGCGGTCCCTTGATTTTGTTGATTAGTACTGAAACGTCAGATATCAGTGTAGCTCCAAAAATTGGAAAGCAGTCGAATCAGAGCCCTACCAAAGGGCACGCATATCTATCTTACACGAAATGGCACGGCAAAAAAAAACTCACCCATTCTATATTTATACGGTCTAGGTACTTCCTTAAATTAAAATAACTCCAATGGTGCAGCATGACGATATAACCGATTTTTCGAGAATCCGAAAATGGAAAAACAAAAATTTCTGTCCGTCCGTCGTACTTCGCACTCTTCTTAGTTATGTACCATCAACCCGAATGAATGGAATTTGGTTTGTAGGCCCCAAATGGGGTTTAGATGGTGCGCGGAGCTCGGCATTACTGTCAGTCATCTAAGGGTTGAAAAATAGGGGTTGCAATTTTCAGAACGCCGTAGCTCCGAAACTTTCAATAGAAGGGTATAGTTTTTTTTACGCTATTAAATTTGTCTTGAGCTAAACAATTTTTTGAGACCACCCGGAGAATTGTACGACCAGGCGTTCGTGTGCACCAAATTGCTTCGTCAACAGATCGTGAATGCAATGGTATAAATCCGGCCCAGGTATCATTGCTAGGTAGCACCTGGCTGTATGGAGTCGAGTTGGTTGTTCCGTCATGTTATTTCATTGCGCGAGTGATGGCTCTTTTGGAGTTTGTTGATAGGTACTTTTGTAACTTGAACAAACGTTATGGTTCATGAATAAAAACAACTAATTAAAGATAAAATTATTGAATCCTGCGCATTTTTATGACAATGTTTTTCCCGGGCCGGCTCCAGTACTCCATTTAGGGATTTCCTGGGGAGAGCACGAGAGTAGGTACTGACCACAGAAAACAGTGATCTACGTAATAGGAGCATGTATACAGGTAAATCTCCTAAAAAAAACACTCCCTGTAAAAAAAGATGCCAAGCTACAAAAGGTGTGATATCCAGGTTGTGCCAAGCACTGTACCTAACAATCTTCCGTCCACATCCGACAGTTCATTTTCGACGTTAATTTTGAGGTATAGACTAGACTTAGCTAACAGGGTGAGGAGTGAGTTAATCTTTAGGAAGTGTGCTGCTTGGCCGGTCTAGTTACTGATCTATTCAGTTCCTACACGAAGGATTCGAAGTCATCAAAATTAATGATTCACATGCTATGTGCCAGATATGTCGTGGACAGACAAGCAGCACACTTCCTAAAGATTAACTCACTCCTCACCTCAAAATTAACATCGAAAATGAACTGTCGGATGTGGACGGAAGATTAGTAGGCACGTAGAATTTGAATCATTAATTTTGATGGCTTCGAATCCTTCGTGTAGGAACTGAATAGATCAGTAACTAGACCGGCCAAGCAGCACACTTCCTAAAGATTAACTCACTCCTCACCCTGTTAGCTAAGTCTAGTCTATACCTCAAAATTAACGTCGAAAATGAACTGTCGGATGTGGGCGGAAGAAATTAGGCACAGTGCTTGGCACAACCTGGATATCACACCTTTTGTAGCTTGGCATCTTTTTTTACAGGGAGTGTTTTTTTTAAGGAGATATCACAAATTTAGGAAGGTCGCAAGTAAGTTTCGAAGCTGAAATCAATGTGGCTCAATGTGGCGCAACAATATCCGAAGCCTGAATGAATGTGGTGCAACAATATCTGATCCGAAGCCTGAATCAATGTGGTGCAACGACGATATTCTCACACAAGCAATGCTAAAAATGCTTGACACTTCACATTGGAAAGGGTAGACCTCCCGTTATTCGCCATGTCACTTCGGCGTTACAGTTTTTAATTTTCGTTTTGATGGAAACACCCAAAATCACTTCACGCATTAACATGATTTGGATCGGTACTAAATTTCATAAAGATCGGTCTAGGGAAGAGGGTATATAAGTGGCGTGACAAAGAATGGGTGGAACAAACAAGCCCCCATCTCCCGGAACCCCCCCCTTTGCTTGTGCGAAAACGGTTACAACTCCCAAAAGGTACTTCACCACGCCAAACCTGATCTACATACCAAATTTCATAAACATCGGTCGAGGGGAAACGGTAGAAGTGGCGTGACAAAGAATGGGTGGAAAAAAAAGTAGGAAGAAAGTCACCAAACACGTATTTTGAGCCCTATTTTTCGCAGGTTTTCGAAACACCTACCGCTTCAAATTTGGTGTCAGGCGACTCAGGGTGTTTGCCCCACAAAATATATATGCGCGAATAAAATATAGAAATAACGGGGAAGGCCCGGGAGGGGGCCAAAGTTGGCCAGATTCTTCGCTCAGTTATATTAGGCTCTGGGGCAGCCGGGCGCGGGTTCATGCTTGGCATCGCTCGGCTACCGCCTCGCTTGATAATAAGCCGTTGCGTAATAATTTGCAGCGTATTTTGAGGTACAGTTGTCCCAAGTGTCTCTCAATTTGTTGGCCCTCAGCCTGAATGAACCGAGGTGAGCAGGAGCCAGACTGGGTACTTGGGACCCCCCAACCAGTACGATCAATGCCCGGGGGGGGGGGGAGGGGGTTGGTTCGTCAAAGAAGTGGAGGGGGTGTCGATGTCTTCACACCGACTTCATCTCAACTAAGTAGTGCAAGTGAGGCAAACTCATTGAGCCTCTACCTACCAAAATCACAGTAAACTTCCTCTTATATCGATCGCGGAACATCAATGATGCTTTGTTCAAGTTTCAAGTTTGTTTGCAATCGAAAGGCGCTAGGGAAACAAAGAGAACAACCATCATGATCAACTTCAAATTAAAATGTTTGAGCCTTCATGGTCATTTCATAGCCTCATTTGTTCACGTATTTCACATCATCATGTAATTTTTTATTGTACTTAGATAGGTAAGCGATTTCAATATATTTAAAAAATAATGTTTTACCTACTGCCATTTTAATTAAATTGTTTAATCAGCGTTTTTCTATATATTCATCCTGTAATCCGGAATATTCTGTAATCCGGCATGCCTCGTCCCGAAAGTACCGGATTAGAGGAAGTTCACCGTACTTTTTTTTAAATTATTGAAAGTTTTTCTCAACTAGATTCATTTTTGGTTAATTTAAATATCGATTTTTGGCTATTATAATGACAAAGTTGCCCCACTCCTTGTTTTGGTTTATTATTTTCAATACCTAATGAACCATTGGAATCGAGCATGAAAAAAAAAAAAAATTCTAAACCCCCTCAAAATTTTATGGTTTACGTTTCAAGGTATGTAGAATCCGAAAATGCAATTAAAAAAATTCTGTGCGTCCTCCGAACGGGCCACTTTTTGAGAATTGTTCATCTACTTCTTTGCCACCTACTAACATTTTGTAAAATCTGAAATTTCTCCCGTCTTGTAGCCAAGGCTGTCCAGAAGGACGTATATTATATTATACCTACACTATTTTTGAATTCGATTCACGATTCACATAATAAGCGTCACAAACCATAATTAGTTCGAAAAGTGGCATTTTTAAAATATAAATGTCATAATATGACTTGTACAATCTGATCGTGGATCGTATCACTGACTCTAATATAGATAGTGCGCTGCAGATACAACTAAAAATATATCCATCTATACAGCACCCAGTCTTTATTGACTGGGAATGAGACCAGCAGGAGCAGCTCTCTTTTGCAAATGTATAGGAGGTATGTATGTATAACTATACCATGCTACATGCCGCACGGTATTTTCACTTGAAATTTTGAAAGTATATTCCTTAGGCCTCCAGCATTAGCTGTATAGCTTTTGGTGTCACCATGGTGCCAGGGAACGGCAACGAGTTGGCATCAGTGGTGTCAGAATTTGCTAGATGGTTTTTGGTGACATCTGTCAGAAAAATGTGCTTGGTATTTATAGTTGTTCATGTTTTCCAGCTCGTTGGGAACAACTTTCAATGCTCTAACCATAAAAAAGCCATAAATACGAAACATTCGAGCACGGTAAATCGGCATAATTTGAGCCTATTTTCACAATTCCGCCGATATAGCGGACCCACTGGTTGTTACAAGAATGTGTCAAGAAACGAATTCATGAATAAGCGTACAAATTACAACTAGCCGAATCCTCGTACTCCGTGACGCTGCATACTTACACGTAGGAGAACAGAGTGTTGTTGATGTCTTCGCTGCTGAAGTTTCTCGGCTTACTCTTGAAGTGTATTTTCATTTGAGGAGAGCTCGGTTTGGTCGTGTGGGGGCGGCGAAAGACTTAATGTTTGTTCGATTGTGGTTCAGGAGGGATATAGAACCTACCACGTGAGGAGACTCCCGTAGGCTTCCGGAGCACGTTTCTCTGTTAGTGGGTGTTTCGGACTTTCATCCTAATTCTGGGTTACGACCTGAGCTCAAACAAGGAAAGCGTAGTCTCAAAACGGTCTTCAACTTTTTCCATTATTCCTCTGACATTCTCTCGAGGGTAATGCTCGGTGGAATAACAATACTGAAGGATGGTGTTCCGAATAGGTACGCCAGATATATAAATCGAACGATACAACACAGCTAAAGAAGGTAAGTACATAATTGTAGCACTATTGCAGTAGCTATAAAATTTGGTTACAGTCTGGCTGAGTTTGAAAACCTCGAAACATCAACACAGAGATTTCATCGTACGTACTGAAAGAAGACGATAGTAACAGCTCCTTATTAACTGCTCCGTCAGCAAGTGAGTTATTTCGGTTGACGCGGGACACTTCATCCCGGTCCTATTATTTGATGAAAACCAACATGAAAACCAGATTGTAACCCATTCCTCCACCATAACAAAATAATAAGGGGTCAAAATTTCTTAGGTACAAAACGCCCGTGAACTCTACGTTAGCAATGAATGGAAAATATCCTACATACATACCTAAAGTTTTTTAAATATATAATTACAATCAATTCTGTGACTACCCCTGACTGCCCCAACCAAAAGCAACAGTGGAACCAGCTGTACATATGTTACAAGTACGATTATGCTTCCCTGCAATCAATCAGTAAAGAGATGTTTGCAAATGGCATTATGTTGCATGTCCTCATGATATCATCGACAGACTTGCTGGATAGCTAGATGAAGTTGTGTTGCAGTAGCTGTAGTACAGACAATGATATATCTAGGAATAAGAAACTATGATAATCTGATAACCGTTGGTCTGTGGTGATATGGAGGACGGAGATTGTGGGGGTCGGATCAGTCCATTCAGCTCTCCATCTCCTTCATATTTTGTGGCAAGCCCTGCCAATAATCTAATTGGAAGAATTTATTATGATTCGCAAGTTTGAAATAAACTTAGACCGAAAAAGAAATTTTGGAAACACCATGAGCCCGAGGAAACGGATTTTCGGACTTTTTGTCATCCGGAGCGAGATATGGAATAATCCAGGGGAATGATTGATCCCCAGAGCGGTGCTAATTGCTTCGACCCAAACTCGACTCTCCAACGTCCCACTCAACGCCGTGTTGATTACCAGGGGTCCAAAGCAAGGGCTGGTCTACAGAGGGTAATGGCCAAGTGGTGGGAGGTAAGGAGGAAAGGCCTTATTTTGTGTACAAATCCAAGAAAACGCCCAGCATAGTCAAGCATCCCAGTCCCCTCCTTTTCCCTCGCTCCCACATTATCATCTATATTGAAGAATCTGGAGGCTGTAATCCAAGTGTTGAGTAAACTCACCTTTTTCCTCTCTCCCCGAACCCCGCCTGCCACGCCACCGTCGATCAATTTTGTATCCGGGTGTACTTCGCACCCCTTTCGTCCATGGTTCTACAACCGCTTTTCGAGTTATTTGTTGAGAAATAAGTTTCTTCCTCCCATTTATGAGTTTCGAAGCCAGATTGCTCTTCGCAGCGTCATTTTGAATTCATTGGATTTGTTTTATCACCTAACGGTAAAAGTGAAAAGGTGTGTTAAGCTTTGCTCAGGGTCGTAAAATCGATCATCCCCCTTCTCAGCCATTTATGCGCTATCGGGAAATAACGTTTTATTTATACACAGGGTACTAGGGCTAAAGGTACTCAACCTCTCTTCTAGAAAGTAACTTCGATAAGAGTGCAGACATCCTCATTGTCTATTCTCCATGTTCAAACAACCCGCCCAGCTCAACAAATGAAAATACTTTCAACTGAAAACATGAAGCATCTATTTTACCTCTCAACATTATAGTAGACAGTTAGTTATTAATTTGAAACATTATGTTTTATAACCGCGAATTATTTGTAGTTATTCATGAAGCATAAGGCAAATAATGAACAGTTGTGTAATAATTTACCTATATAGGTGCCCCTTCTATGTAGATAGTATAATGAACTGCTGTGTAATAATTTACCATTGCGTAATCATTTACAAACCAATAATACTTCAGCGTTTGTTCAAGTTTCAAAAGTACCAATCAACAAAATCCAAAAGAGCCATAATTTTGCAAATGAAATAATATCACAGAACAACCAACTCGACTTCATACAGTCATCCGTGATTATAATCAGGTGGTCCCTAGCGATGATATCTGGGCCTGATGTATACCGTAGTATTCACGATCATGTTGACGAACCTTTTGGTTGCAAACGAACGGCTGGTCGTACAAAAATTCTATAGTTCAAAATCAATTTAAAAATGTAAAAAAAACCATACCCTTCTATCTATAGTTTTCGAGCTACGGCGTTCTGAAAATTGCAACTCCTATTTGTAACCCCTTAGAGATGAGAGACAGTAACGCCGAGCTTCTAGGACCAACTAGACCCCGAACGGAACCTATAAACCCAATTTCGTAAATTTTGGTTCATGGTAACTAAGAAAATTGCTAAGTAATGCGTACGGCAGACGGAAAGATATTTTTTTTATTGCATTTTCGGATGCTACATACCTTGGAGGTAAACCATCAAATTTTGAGGGGGGGGGGGGGGGTCAATTCTTTTTTTCATGCTCGATTAAGGTTCATTATTGAAAATAATAAACCAAAAATGATTATGGCTTTCTCAATTTATTCAACTCTATAGCGCGATGAAACGGATTGAAATGCCCAAGTCACAATGAACTTGTCGAAAACGTCACGTTGTATTGGTAGGTAGGTACAGCTACTGAAGTTGTGTCGAATAACGGGTGTTGCACCGGGTGCTCCACTGGCCAGGTATCGATTCTAAAATTTTTTTTGCAGTAAAACTCCATTTTATCGCCAAGGATTCTACAAGGTTTTTAGGGTTACAGTACTAAAATATCATGCAGAATAATAATATTCGGGTAATTTACCAAGACGAACGTTTACGCCTGCGGAAAGCTTCAGTCAAAAAGCCAGGTTTATCTTGTCGGAGAGGCTGGGCTGGGAGTGCCACCTTTCGATTCAGCGTAAAAAATCACGTAAAAACCGACCCATTGCCCCCCCCCCCCACCAAACAAGTCACGATAGTCATATTCCTTCACCAAGCGTTTTTTTCCCATTCAAACACCGTTTCCCCCTCTAATAAGTAACATCTGTAAAACTAAAAAGAATTAACATCGTTGAAAAAGCTGAGATTCTATGGCAACATTTAGAATTACAGAACGAAAATAACAAGCAGAATTTTTCGGGTTTACAAACGTTTGAAAAACCGCAGATTTCTACAATTTTACAAAATTGGAGCTTGTGGTTCATTCTCCAACTGTTGAATTCACTTGAAAATTCTTGGGTAGGAAATAGGATGGTAGTAAATTTTCCAACGGGATCCTCAAATTTGAATTAACCTTTTAAAATAAGGAAGTTATAATAATTTTAGCGACATCAGGTCGAAAATACGAAAAAAGTCTTGAAAGTGAAAAAAACTCGGCTTTTTGTTAGCGGAGAAATAAAGTTACAGGATACATTTTATTGCGAATTAGTTGTAGAATCGAACGTACCGACTGTACGTACCGTTTAATTACTTTCTATTATTGAGAGTGAGGGGGGGGGGGGGAATTCACGGTTCACGGTTGTTGCAGAAGTATGTACCCCACGCGGCACACGGTATGGTTTCGAAGTGCGAATCACATTCGAAAACGCTGCAAATCCCTGCACAACGGTTTATTATTTTGCACAGAATACCCTTCTGTTACAGATCACAGCTCTCTGCATAGATAACCTGTCTATATAATATAATATGTACTACTCTATACATATTATGTGGATAGCAGATCCTCCGTAGGTTAGTACCTAACCCCGTACTCGTTACTAGGTGCTTACCTAAATCACGAATTAAATGTTGCTAAAATAATTCTGTCGATGACAAACAGTACCCAAAATGGCGAAAAGGAACGCAAATAATAAAGTTCTGAACGGAAATTGTTGATTTGGAGTGAAAAAAGTTGCAAACGTACCTACCAACAAATTCCAGCCCCTTCTACGTAGATGGTATAATGAACCGTTGTGTAATAATTTACCATTGAGTAATGATTTACCATCGTGTAATAATAATTTACTCATCAATAATACTTCAACGTTTGTTCAAGTTTCACTACCTACCAACGAACTCCAAAAGAAAAAAAAAAAAAAAAAAATCCAAATGAAATAATATCACAGAACAACCAACTCGACTTCATACTCTGTGAATATAATCAGGTGATCCCTAGCAATGATTTTATCTCGGGCCAATTCCCGATGGCTAGCGCGTCCCTGGTGATCATATTTGGGTTAAATGTATACAATTCGAATTCATTCACCCTTCTGTTGAAATACTCGTTACTAGGTACCTACATAAATCACGAGAAAATGTTGCTAAAATAATTCTGTCGATGACAAACGGTAACTAAAAAGGCAAAAAGAAACGCAAATAATGAAGTTCTGAAGGAAAATTGTAGATGTGGAGTGAAATAGACGTCCCTTGAGCGTAGATCACTGTTTTCTGTGGTCAATACCTAACCTAGTGGTCAAGTATAATGAACCGTTGTGCAATAACTTGCCCATCAATAATACTTCAACGGTTGTTCAAGTTGCAAAAGTACCGATCAACAAAATCCAATAGTCCATCACTTATCAAATGAGATAATATCGCAGAACTACCAACTCGACTTCATACAGCCATCCTTGATTATAATCAGGTGCTCCCTAGTGATGATATCCGGGCCGGATTTATACCGTTCGATTCACGATCGTGTTGACGAAGCTTTTTGGTGCACACGAACGGCTGGACGTACAATGCTCGGGGTGGTCTCAAAAAATTGTTTAGCTCTAGACAAATTTAATAACGTAAAAAAAATCATACCCTTCTAACGAAAGTTCTCGAGCTACGGCGTTCTGAAAATGTCAACCCTTATTTTGAACCCCTCAGAGATGAATGACAGTAACGCCGAGCTTCGAGGATCAACTAGACCCCGAACGGAACCTATAACCCGAATTTCATCAATTTTTCTCATGGTAACTAAGAAAAGCGGCCAGCACGGCGTACGGCGTACGGCTTACAGACAGAAATATTTTTATTTCATTGACGGATTCTACATACCTTGAAACGTAAACAATCAAATTTTGAGGGGGGGTTAAAATTTTTATTTTTTTTTCATGCTCGATTCCAATCGTTCATCATTGAAAATAATAAACCAAAACTAGGATGTCATGAAAAAGAACACTGCTCCTCAGAAAAATTAATTATATTTGAAAACGCGATGGATCGTACGCATCGCAGTGTGGATGATGACAAAATTATGACTATAAGCGGGTAGATCGTGTTGGGTATGTTTTACGAATTGGAGGGTCCAACCTACATATGTTCATGTGCGTATGATGACAAAATTATATCCATACGAGGGTAGATTGTGGTAGGTTTTTTTCACGAATTGGCGAGTCCAACCTACATATTTTTATGTGCGTTGGTGCATACGAGGGTGCATTTTGTTAGGTATGTTTAACGAATTCGCGAGTTCAACCTATATATTTTTATATACCCACCTCTGGATTATACTCGTAAATCAAAGCAGAAATTACTATTCATATAGAAAAGATGGGAAATGTATTTTGATAGTTAATGGTGGATCCACGATGTTATTGTAGTTCGGGGGATTCAAGCGAGACTGGAAGCATGTATATCCTCACGAAGTTGATGTGTTCATTATCCAAAGCGAACAACATCCTTTTTCCATTATAGGGCCGCCGCGTTCACCGCTCGAACGCCCCAGTTAGGAACGTAAAGGATTGCAATTACATTCATGTATTTGAATGATCAGAAGGTATGTCGAAGCTTCAAATATTGTTCTAACAAGCCTACATTGGATTCCCATTACGGTTTTGTACATTTTGACAACCGCTCGCTGTTTTCTGATCTTTGAAGGTCGCTATTGGTGTTGACAAGTTGTGCACCGCTAGGATTGTTAGTGATCGGAACGGCGGTATTAATATTTACCTACCATCGGCATATTTTCATCAGATTAGGTAGATGTCCCATGAATTTTCGAGAGAACAGAGAATCAGAGAGAATCACGAGTTTGTCGTTGTTCGCAGGTAGGAAAACGGTTGGTTTTTCGTTTAGAACTGTGGGAAGGTTCACCACTCTTCAAATCGATGAAACTTTGTATGTAGGTACAGCTAATAATTGAGAACCTATATTATAATAAGTCTGGCTGTTCAAGTAAGATTGTTCTGTTATGTTTAAATTATATTTTAATTTTTAGCATTAGAAAAGTTGTGAGAAAATAGCTGACCCAATTTGCGTCTAAAATGGCTTCACTGTAAGTTCAAATGAACCAAAGGAGCAACACAAATTCAATTAAAATTTATTCGCAGTATGGACGATGCTATTATGTTTTAGGTCGACTATTACAATGATTGCGCTGAAACAATTACATGCAACTGACTTTGCTACCAGTATATCATCAAAACGTGAATTCCTCGAATGAGTTCGACTTGTCTATATTCACATTTTAATGTTCCGGTGGATCAAACCTCAGGATGCCCAATTTGATTTCGTTTCACAATTCCAGTAGGGGATCCGTCGTGCAAAACTATCATCACCAAGCGTTTATATACCAACCAGTCCCCACATTACCGCTAAAAGATATTACACAACAGTGAATATTAATTCCTGTTACCATAAAACCCTGAATTAGTAGGGTCGCCTTCTGCGGTAGATATCTAACTACCCACTCACGCACACATACACAACAAAAATGCCACCAGGTCAAGAGTATAAGGTCTAGGACGTTCAGCAATTGCAGTTAGATGAATATGCATTTTTCCATCGCCTCCATCTCCTGTAAAGCGCATTTTGGGCCTTGCGAACCCCACACATGGCCATTTTGGTTTATTACGTTCAACAATGAACCTTTGGAATCGAACATGGAAGAAAAAGAAAGAAAAAAAATTAGCCCCTCACAATTTTCAAGGTTTCCGTTTTCGGGTACGTATAGAATCCAAAAATGGAATTTAAAAATTTCTGACCGTCCGCCGTGCTTCGTTTTTAACTTAATTACCATTAACCAAAATAACTAATGAACTTTGGTACTTATGTAAGTCCCATTTGTGGTCTATTGGTCCTCAAAGCTCGGCGTTACTCCGGGGGGCGAGGGGGGGGGGGTAGGGGTTGAGATTTCTAGGACGCCGTTACCGCGAATTTTTATAAAACATATAATTCTATAATCCAGCGCGTATTTATGCAACTTTAATTGCCCGCCCGACTCGAGTATTCGGTTTAGAGCTTTCCTGGGGAGAGCACGAGGATAGGTATTGACCACAGAAAACAGTGATCCATGCAGAAGGGGCATCTACACAGGTAAATAATAAACCTTTTTGGTTTATTATTCTTCAAACAATACAGCGGTGTAATAATTTGCAGCGTTTTGAAATTCAGATGGTAGCTGAACTGAAGTAGGACCGTTGGCATTTTCCACGTAATTTGGATGACACTTGCAGCCGTGAACAACAAATTTGCCCATCAAGAAATCGGCAAAATCAATCAACAAAATCGAAAATGACCCTCATTCTTCAAATGTAATAATATCATGGAAAAAACGTACCCTAAGTCATAAGAAGTCATGCTTGATTACAATCAGCTGTTCCCTAGCAATGGTATCTGGGATGGAGTTATTTATATCGCGTAATTCACACTCATGTTGATGAAGCTTTTCGGTTCAAACTACGCGGAGTTGATGTGGACGGACGGCTGGACGTATAATCTCCGGGCAGTCCCGAAAATATTTCTGATAGTTTGGTATCAACTTAAAAACGTCATAACAATACTCTTGGACTGCTGAGAGTTGTCCAGCTGCCGCGCTTTAAAAATGTCAATCCCTATTTTTTCCGAGCTTTGCGGACCTAATAGACCCCAAAATTTCAACGGTTTAGACCAACAAACCAACTTCATTGATTTTGGTTCATGGTCCTAACTACGGAAAGTGCCGTGTACGGCTGACGGACACACATTTTGGATTATTATTTTCAATAATGAACCTTTTAGCATGGAACATGCTTTAGCCTTGGACTAACTAGTCGAAAAACGTTACGCGGGATGGGTGACGCGGAAGTGGAACGAAATTTTAACGATGATTTTCACGTACAACCGAGTAGTTGCTAGGGAAATGAAACTTCTTTCATTTTCATCGGACAAAAATCGTTTTCCATTCGTTGGAAAGCTCTTGATTTATCACGAATTTAATTCGTATTTGTTCTTGGTATTCATTTCCTAGTTTCATAACATAACCATATAAATGAATGTTATAAATGGATAGTAAACAATGACGCTTGTTTGGTAGTCACTTGGTTATAGATACGTAGTGGTGAGTCCGCAGTGGTCATCCGTTCACAAGTTTCTATCTACTCTATTAGTAAAGTTAACATTTTCAGCAAAATGTATATGTTTCAATCTTTTGTTTGAAAAAACTCGGAACGCGGCTAAAGCATGTTCCATGTTTCTTGAATTTTAGCCGTAGGCTCTAAGCAGTAAGCATCCGGGGGTCCAGGGGGCTTGCCCCCTGGCGAGGCGCGCAGCGCTGAGTTTTCATCGCATTTTTGGATTCTAAGTCCTACCTATACACGCAAACCAAATTTTGAGCGGGGCTCAAAATTTGTTTCATGCTCGATTCCAGAGACTCATTATTATTGAATGTAATAAACCGAAATTCATATTTACTCGAAAAACTGTCACACATCGACCTGCTGCTCGATGCTGAGTATCACGGTTTCTACGCCAAACGAGCTACCTCTCTCTCCTCCTCAAACTTTGAAAAACCTTGAATGCATTTTCATCCAAATCTTCTCAGCCAAATTCAGTTGAGGTGGCATTGGTACGCGATACATTTTTTGGTTGGAAAGATGGATTTAGCGGAATAGTGATGTGGGTTCTCAGGAATGGGGAAGGCTAGGAGTAAAGCAAATAAAAATTGCTGTTCTAAAGCTCCATGCTGTATCAACATAATCTATAGAAACAAATAATATGGTTTTTGAAGTATCCACCTTCTACGTAGGTACGACCCTTCTGTTGTAAATTGTCCAGCTACCGCGCTTTAAAAATGTCAATCCCTATTTTTCCGAGCTGTGCGGACCTACTAGATTCCAACATTTCATTAATTCAGACCAACAAACCAACTTCATTAATTTTGGTTCATGGGAACAAAGGAAAGTACCGTGTAAGTCTCACGGACACACATTCCGGATTATTATTTTCAATAATGAACCTTTTTCCATTGTATTCTTGGATTCGACGTCCTACCTTCAAACGCAAACCAAATTTTGAGCGGGACTTCAAATTTTTCATGCCCAATTCCAGAGACTCAATACTGAAAGTAATAAACCGAAATCCATATTAACTCGGAAAACTGACAAATCGACCTGCTGCAGGATGCTGAGGATCACGGTTTCTACGCCAAAACGAGCTACCTCTCTTCTTCTACGTCAAAATTTGAAAAATCCTGAATGTACTTTCATCCGAATCTTCTCACCCAGATTCAAAATTGAGCTTTTTTTTTAATCGTTCGTCGGTCGGAGACAATAAAACCAACTCCTTCCGTGCTGCCCAGTATATATTATACTCCACTTAGTAAGCGGAGAGTCAAAATTGTTATCACCAAGATAAGCAGTCATTCAATTGAGGTGGCTCAGGGCCTTCAAAGCAAATTCCACCAATACAAAGACGAAAATGTGAAATCCTACCCACATTACTCATTCCTTAATTTCCGGGCTTAACTCCTGTAGTTATTCTGAGATCCCTCTTTCGGCTCACCTCCTTGTAAGCTGTAGGGCGTTTTCCACTTGATGAATGCCGCTTTGTTGACGGCTTAATTTATTTAAATTAAGCGACAGACGTCTTGGGGTACTTCTATTCCTGGTAGGGGCTCGTCCTAACGATCACAGGCGTACGTACCCTTCATGAAGATACACATATATATATATATATATATATATATATATATATATATATATATATATATATATTTCGATCCGTGATGCGGATTTTGTCAGGATGTGAGGAGATCAATGATCGATACAACACTTTTGGAAATATAGAAAAGGTTTATTATTAATGCGGAGAACTTGTCGTTGTGACTTTACGTACGTAACTGACTTACTAGCCACCAGGCCAACCCTCAAGGAGAAAAGAGGTGGGGGGGAGTCTTCGTCGGTGATACTGCTCCCTCTCCGTCGTCGTGGTACAGGTAGTAAAAATGGGACAGAAGGATATGCGATAGGTTTTAGGCGGGCATATCCCGAAACGGCTATCCTGATCTTTCGCGAGTCCCATTCGCGAAAAAGAGATTAGGGGTTAGGACCCTGGAGAAATGAAGTTTGATGAAATAAACATTATGTACAAGCTTTAGCCGAACAATGTCCTATCCTAGTCCTACCTATGAGGGTTGGTTCCCTAACTGTAGTACAGGGAAAATAAAACTGACCAAAACCGCATGTTTCATCGGTTGTGGCCAGGGTAAAAAAAAACCCTGTGAACCTCTGGCGACAAAATATTGGAGGATTTACAATAAATTGGAACATAAGAAATCATCTCATTTTCGAGATTGTGTGTAAAATAGTAGGTAATGGTGTTTAGCGCGACTGCCTGGAACGACCAATGGGCTGATCTTTTCGTCCTGAAACATACAATGAGATTAGAATCACCGAAATATCGGTTGGTGGTAGGTACCCTGTCAGAGGTCCCAACTGTCAAATGTGAAAAATGAATGCAAGGCGGAGGAATTCGGTAAGCTCTTTCATGGCAGTGAGAAAACCCACCTGCGCAACTAAAACGGGCGATTTTTATGAGTGTACAAGTTGAGACGTGTAGTCGGTACCTACGGGGCACCTCGTCCCCATGTCGAGGGATTACTGTCGGAAGATAGGATGAACACAAAGCGATTTACGTCTCAAGTCTGGAAAACCCTAGTCCTTTCCAAAAGTCATAAAAATGGTTTGGCCTGTGTCGACCACTCGGCTATTCTGACGTTTTGTTGAGAACGGAACCTTCCTTAGGTATCGCCAAGTGCATCACGAGGTTGAGTTGAAAAAAATAAGAACTTCTAGCATCGAAGTAAACTGTTGAATTTCGTGAGGCTTGAGCCCCCTGTTCATAAGAGCAGAATCCGTGTTGGAGAAAAAAAAAAAAAAAAAAATGCAGTATCTGAGTAATCAAACATTCCCCTGTGACTGTCAAGCTGATACAAGGTTTTGTTCATATGATTAAGCAAGTGTCCAAATAATTTTTGTGCAAAGAGTGGCGCAATTTTTTTGATTCTTCTTTTCAATTTTAATATTATTATTTATTTTGAGTAATTCGTCTCAGACTAGCCCTGAGAACATTTAAACATTTTCAACATTTGAACATTCACTAAGATTTCCCTTTCGGGTTAGGAGGACATGAACTCAGGTTGGGCACATTGTACCGGCCTGGAACACATCGACCAAGTTTTGCCTCAGAGGGCAGGCCGGAAAATCGTGAGGACAGATTGGGCTCGTGCGAACACTGGCCGGTCTGAGAACACGGTAACTCGGTGTGCTGCCTTGAGCAAGGTTGTCTCTTTGCTGCTAAATACACCTTGGGAATGGACTGGGGTTTTTTTTCGGTACTTTTGTACCAGAGTTATCGCTATTGCGATAGTTTCCTATACTCCTGATTGTGATCAGCAATCAGTCAGACCCGAAGGTAAAAATTTGGCGTTTACCGCCCACAATTCTATGGCTTCACATAAGGACCATCCAAAGGAGGGCCTAGTGCCCATCGAGGCAGAGTCCAGATGATGTTGCCCCCGTCGCACGGTACCGAGGGAAGTTGAGTTCAGGGCGATGCCTGTAACTCACGAAATAGCTCTTCGGTCCGGAATGACGGCCCTATAGGTCTCCGCCACTAGTAAACGTCAACCGGGGATGGCCATTGTCACCAGACAGGAGGCATCAGGGGCCTAAGACACCGAGGCTAGGCCAAGAGCATGCGACCCCCGAATACATCCGTCCGTTGCAACAAAGGACCGGTGTTGTTGTACACCAACACCGCTCTAAGCCGAGGTGTCCAATTCCAAGTGAAAAAGCCTCCAATTGTGAATTTAGTAATCGATAAAGGTAATATTTGTTTGATCAGTCAAGGGTTTCTGTTTGGTTGGAAGAAAGGCAAAATTTTGTTTGAGTTGTGAATTTACTAATCAGGAAAGTTAACATTTGTTTTCAAGAAAGAAGATTCATTCGTCCGTTTCTTCGGACTCAGATTGGGATGATTCATCCTCTGCAAGTAATTGTGGCATCAATTCGATATCTTGAGTGATTTTCCTCACTCTTTCATGAGGGTATTTTACTTGACGATTTGTGGTAATATTTTCGAGTAGGTATCGATCTCCTGGTAACAATTTGATAATTTTGTACATTCCTTTGAATTTTGGAGCTGTTTTATGTGATGTACGAGGTTCAACCATTCTAACAACTAAATCACCCACTTCCAAGGGGACGACCTTCGCCTTTTTTTCCTCGAAGCGTTTCAACTCATACTGAGCCGATTTTTCAATATTTTGTTTTGCTTCAGCACGAATTGACGATAGTTCCGAACGAGTATGTGGGGAAATTTCTTCATCTACTGTAATCATCCCTGGTATGTAGGGCTTCCTACCAGTTAAAAGTTCAATTGGAGTCATACCCGTAACTCGATTGGTGGTAGAGTTTAAAATTAATTGAATTCGGGGAGCTAACTGTCTAATTGATTGAGATTTTATGCTTAATGCGACAGTAATTAAGTTTGTAATGGAGGACATTAGTCTTTCGACTTGAGCATTCGCCCGGGATGCGCCTGTGGCTATCGCGTGAGTTTTAATGTTATTCTTATCGCAAAAGTCGATAAAATGGTTAGCAGTAAAAGACGTGCCTTGATCAAAAATTAATCTTGAAGGTGGGCCGAAATATTGGATCATCTCGGATACCGCATTCACAGCCAATTTAGCAGTTAAGGATTTTGTATGATGCAGTATGACATATTTCGTAAATGCGCAGATTAGTACAATGTAGTAATCAGGTGGACCATTGGATCCTGACAAACGACCAGTTATATCAATATGAACAGTGTCAAACGGCACATCATTTTTTGGAATGGGGTGGAGTTGCATTTGCTGTTTTCCTGAGGGAGTCTTGGCTATTTTGCATGTTATACAATTTTCAATAAACTTCTTAACAAATTTATTCATATGAGGAAACCAAAATTTTTCAATAATTGTATCCATAGTTTTTGGGAGTCCTAAATGAAGTATGGCTTCATGAACCGAATTAGTAACCACCCACCTGTAAGCTTTTGGTACCATGGGAGCTTTCTTATTTGTCTTTTTGTGTTGAAACTTTCTGAATAAAATTCCATTAATTATCTCGTAGGTACTAGCCAAGTCTGGAGCCAGTCGATCATTTTCTAACTGTTCTTTAATAAATTGAATTTCTACGTCTTGTTGTTGAGCAGCTACCAGCCAATCCCCAGTTAATTCAACTAGATTTACTCTTTTCTCGATCATTTGGTTGTGGACTGCATCCGTGATTTTGGGAAGGTTAGATTCGATCACTTTATAATTATCCGATGGGTGTGCGGGAGGATAGTCGTTAACAAGTGTTTCAAAAATACTCACCTCTTGGGGTGAACTTACAGGATATCTCGACAAAAAATCTACAGTCTGCATCTTCGTACCGGGTCTATACTTAATTGCAAAAACAAACATCTGCAAATAAGACCACCATCGGTGGACCCGAGTATTTAATTGTTGTTTCACGTAAGATGCTTGGAATGATTTACAGTCTGTGACTAGCGTAAAGTCGTTATAGAGTAGAAAACATTCCCAATTTTTAAAAGCCTTGACTGCGGCTAGAGTCTCTAATTCATAACTATGATACTTGGCTTCAGCTGGGGTGGTTTTCCTACTAAAATATCCTACCACTTTTCTTTCATTATCTACGATATTAAAAATTATCCCTCCAAATCCTATGGCTGATGCGTCTGTCCAGACTTCTATGGGGTATTCAGGTTGGAAAATTGTCAAAACGGGTTCGCTTGTTAATAATCGAATTATTTCCTGTCTAATTGATTCGTGTTCGGGTTTCCATTCAAAGCGATTTTTCAAAGACGTAAGTTCATACAACGGGGCACATTTTTGCGCAAAATTTTGAATAAAATTTCGAAAATAGGAACACAATCCTAAAAACGATCTGAGTGCCGTCGCATTTGTCGGCGGTGGCAAATCGGTCAGAGCCTTTATTCTGTCATTATGTGGGCGAACCTCGCCGTTTTGAACATGATATCCTAGGTACACTACTGAATTTTTCAGGAAGCTGCACTTGTCTGGATTAAAAGAAAATCCAGCCCTGGACAGTACTTCCAAAACTTTGTCTAGGCGTGTAAAAGCATCTTCTTTATTCGAACTTAAAATCAATAAATCATCAATATACGCTAAACAATAGGTATTTGCTAAATTCCCTAAGGCTGTCGTAATTGCTCGTTGGTAGACGCAAGGTGCGTTACGAACGCCCATCGGTAGGCGGCAATATTGAAATTGACCGTCGGGCGTTTGAAATGCCGTATTTTCTCGTGATTCCTCTGCAACAGGAATCGCATAAAAACCTGAGGCGGCGTCTAACGACGTAAAATAGGTTTGACCTGCCAATCTGGCGATTTAATCACGGATTAGCGGAATTGGAAATCTCTCGGGAACTGTATTAGCGTTCAATTCACGAAAATCTGTACATAAACGCAACTTGCCGTTTTTCTTCGGAACTAACAATATGGGAGCGGAATACGGACTCGTAGAATGTTCCACAATACCCGCATCCAATAACTCCTCGATGTATCCGCGTACGGCTTCGCGGTCCCGGGGATGTAGTGGGTAAGGACGTCTATAAATAATCTTTTCGGGATTGAATAACTTTATCTTAAATTCGGCGGTCGTTACCTGCCGTCTAGGTAGACCTCGGGTGAAACTATCGGAATATTTATTTAAAATTTCTCGTAATCGATTTTGATCGTCCTTTTCGTGCAGGTCAGTATCTAAAATTTCGTTTTCTAGGTTAAATGTTCCAGTTTCAGGATTACCGGTTGTAGACCCCTGAATAACGCGCGGTAGGATCATCGGACCCTCAGTGGCTGAAATAGAGTCTACTTGTAAATCGACTACAGGATTATTACAAGGAATGGGCCAATTTTCATTTTCTTCGAACTTATTACTGGTTTCTTTATTTTGCTTTCTTTTACGTTCCAAATATTTGAGTTTTAATTCATTCGATTTATTTTTGTCATCTACTCTTTTAATTTCGTAACGATCCTGCAAAATGTTAACACTAATACCGGATTCCAAAATTTCTCGGCCTAATAATATTTCGTGTATCATCGCGTCTTCTGGTATTAAATAAAATGTTACTGGGATATCGATATCATTTATGGTGATCATAACTGAAATTTGCTTATTTGCTATAATTTTACCTTTGCCTATGCCTGTAAGGCATACTGGATTCTCATACTCAGTTCCTGAGAAGTATGGTAGTAACTTCACAGAAAGGAGTGATGCTTCAGATCCAGAGTCAAAAACAAATGGAAAGGTTTTACCTTGGTGTTGAAGAGTCCCTTGGGGGTTGATGGTGCAGGCATTCACCCTCTTTTCCTGTGGTTTCGACGTGGAGGCGGCGGCTTGTTTCCGTTCATTTTGGTCATTTTTTGAACGTCTGTTCGGGTTGTTGTAACACCACGCCCAGTTGTGGTTGTCCATTTTACAGCGATTGCACCATTTCTTTTGCGTTGAGGTTGTGGGAGTCATACTCCTTGGTGTGTATGGGGGAATATTCGGCTTTGAGCTCTTGTTATCCGAGCCTCCTTGTTGTCCGTCATGTGGTCTCTTTTGGCCTCCTAAGGGCCTGTGAGGCATCTGCTGCTGCTGCCCTGGAGGTTGAAACATGGGTTTGTTTGGTCTGGCTGCTTTGGCCGCTTTTAATTCTTTCATGAGGTTTACCTCGTTGACCTTCTCGTGAGTGTAGGCCCACCTACGAACGTCGGGTTCTGACCTCGCGGCGAGAGCCGTCGCTAGCAAGAGAGCACACTCGTTGTCATCTCTCCCTCCGAAGGCTCCTCGAAGCTTGATCAATATTTCTGACGTGTATTTTAGCACGTCCCCATCCTTCGGGTAAGATGTCAGAGCTTGATGTACGACTGCAGCAGGGGTGTCGATTTG
Source organism: Leptopterna dolabrata (assembly GCA_954871275.1). NCBI lineage: Eukaryota > Metazoa > Arthropoda > Insecta > Hemiptera > Miridae > Leptopterna > Leptopterna dolabrata. The sequence goes on from OX940975.1 coordinate 61,459,225, forward strand.
GCAATACTTGCTCATAAATACTTCCTGGAAAGTTTCCCATGAGAGATTTTCGTCAATAATTTCGGCCAGCCATTCGCCCGCAGATCCTTTGATGCTATTGGCTAACGCCATGGCTAAATCAGAACGACTGGATTGACGGTCGGACATTATAAGGTTGCATGTCCGTATCCACGCCTTCGGGTTTGTCCTTGTACAGTCGAATTCGGGGAACTTCATTTTTCCCTGGGAACTTCCCGCGGGGAGTCTATCGAGGATGGCACCGAACATTTGGCTTTGTAGTTGGACGGCTCGTTCGATAGGCGTTTCCTCCGTACCGGTATCTAGATTTTCATCACCATCTCCTGGGCTTTCTATGATGTGGATTTCACCTTCTTCGTCAGCCATTTCCTTAGATGGGTAGGCACCGATTGTGTCGGATTCGGGAAAGCGACAGAGTCGAAAACGCGAACGCGTACACACGAACTTCCGCGAATGCACTTGTGAGCACAGAAACTGATCCCACTTCTGATTTCGATCCGTGATGCGGATTTTGTCAGGATGTGAGGAGATCAATGATCGATACAACACTTTTGGAAATATAGAAAAGGTTTATTATTAATGCGGAGAACTTGTCGTTGTGACTTTACGTACGTAACTGACTTACTAGCCACCAGGCACGAGACGTTCGGGATCACGTGTGAGCACTCCCGTTTTCCACCCGCACTCCAGTTTAAGTTTAGTTAATCATTCATAGCGTTGTTTACACTGAAAAGTTTTTTGGAAGGTAGGCGAAATATAGTTTTGGTTTATTATTCTGTGAATAATACACCTATGTATTCGCTCAGCAAAAAATTTTTATAACACCCCCTCAAAATTTGTTCATTTCCGTTTCAAGGTGCGTAGATTCCAAAAACGCTGCAAAGTCCTTGTCACATGGGTTTATTATTCTATTGGACATACCTACAGAAATGTTGGCTTTTCATTTATTGTTTCTTTCATGTGGAATGATTGAAATAGCTATTTCTGATGATTTCCACCAATTTTGGCCCCCAAAACATGAAATAGGTACGCTTTTTTTTTTTTTTTTTTTTTAATCATCTTTGATTATTGGTAGTGGCATTTAATGGTCTTGATTCACCTGTTTACACTTTTCCAATGTTATTGTACACATTGATGGTGATTTCAGACAGTTTTCCAGGTTTTTGACTCATAAAAAACCAATTTTGGGAGCTGAACCTTTGGTAAAACCTCAATTTCCGCGTCTTTGGTCAAAATCGACTTCATATTCGGTCTTCTCGTCCTCAAAAACATGGAAAACAATACCTCAAAAGCTCATGTTACTAACATGTTGTTAAAACGCAAAAAGTACCTATTTTTATACACATTTTCACTCATAACACCCCTGGGTATATTCCGATCGGGCTGAAAAGTTTCGGGACACAACTAGGGCCCAAATGGAGCATGTGTGCGAAAGAACGAATTTTTTATACCTAAAATGAAGCCTGACATTGCATTTTTGGAATCTACGCACCTTGAAACGGAAAAGAAAAAATTTTGAGGGGGTGTTATAAAAATTTTTTGCTGAGCGAATACATAGGTGTATTATTCACAGAATAATAAACCAAAATGCAATGTCCGTACGCCGTATCACGTGTACAGGCTTCATTTTCGGTCTAAAAAAGTCGTTCTTTCGCACACATGCTCCATTTGGGCCCTAGTTGTGTCCCTAAACTTTTCAGCCCGATCGGAATATACCCAGGGGTGTTATGAGTGAAAATGTGTGTAAAAATAGGTACTTTTTGCGTTTTAACAACATGTTAGTAACATGAGCTTTTGAGGTATCTTTTTCCATGTTTTTGGGGACGAGAAGACCGAATATGAAGTCGATTTTGACCAAAGACGCGGAAATTGAGGTTTTACCAAAGGTTCAGCTCCCCAAATTGGTTTTTTATGAGTCAAAAACCTGGAAAACTGTCTGAAATCACCATCAATTTGTACAATAACATTGGAAAAAGTGTAAACAGGTGAATCAAGACCATTAAATGCCACTACAGTAGAGAAGGAATACCCGTACGACGCCACTGATAAGTATGGCGCCAAATTTAATGAGGGGAACTAATTGGTAGTTGGCGGCACTTTTAATGAGTTAATTGGGCGGAGCGGTAGGTTTAGGTCATTAAATCCGTAGCTACCTACGTGTGGGCTTATCATAATTGATAGGAACGTCGGGTTTAGTTCATTAAATCCATAGCTACCTACCTATTCTTATCACCAAGCAGCGGCGAACGACGACAACAGTGTTATCACATATTAGAAAGCGACTGTCATGTTATCATAATGCCTGGCTGAGCTCAGAAGGACCTCATGATTTAGCTCATTATTTTGGTAGTAACGGGCAAGGTTTGTTATCAAGTTGACGGTGGTAGGTAATGAAACTTTCGAGCAGAGGTTCCTTATCACAACATGTGATTGGTACCTTCACAATGTCTACAACATAATCAAGACGGTTTTAAATGATCCCACACACACGCGCTAACCTCATAGCGCCCCAAAACAGATAAAATTTTGAGAGAATCGACGAAAAAGTTTGAGCGCACGTGTAAAGGTCACCCACCACAAAGATATTAGCTATATAAACGAATGATTTCAGTTCACTCTGAATTAATCATGAAGGTTTTTGCACTCCTGACCGTATGTTTCACAGCCTCCTTCTCCTCAATAGACGCGAGAGCTTACCATTCCTCCTCATACATTCACTCAGCTTTCACAGCATCACAGATCTTAGATGTAGAAATTTTAAATGATGGTACGCGAACGGAAGTGCTTCTACTCTATAATAACCGATTACCCATTTCCATAAACGCTGAGGAATTCCTACATCTTGCTTTCTCATGGCGGAAGATTTATCAAGCGTTCACAACCGCCTTCCATTATCCCTACGTTGTACTTCATAATTCGGAGGAGGAGGAGGAAGAAGATGAAGAAGAAATGAAGGAAGAAGATTTGTTCAAAGATTGGGAAGACAACAATTCGGTAAGTGGCCTCCAATTAACTAGCCTTTAACAGATCTACCTACCTCCTCTTTATTATTAGTTTTTTACCAAAAGCTCATTTTTAGACAGGAGCGACGTTGAAGGAAACGAATAAACCAAACGCTACCATTTCTATACATGTGCAGGAAGTGGATGATAGTCAATGGTTTCACCCAAATCAGTTCATTAGTACCACTGTTAAAACTCCTACAACCACGCAAAGAAAAAATCCATTTAACAAGGTAAGTCAAAGGAGGTGACCCACTTTCTAATTTAGCGAGGAAAGCTCATTTTACCCCACTCTCATACTTTACTACATATAAAAACCCTCCTACTGCACTGCTTTACTATCACACCTTCACCTGAACCAAGTGTTCCACCATCACCCACTTACCTTGCAAGATCATTGTAAGTCTTTTTTAACCAATCATGCATACTAAGCTAGGAGCACCATATTCTTTAACACACGAAATTACCCCACCAACACTTACGTTTATAGTTCAAGACTTTTTTATTAATGAATTTATTCATGAAGCTCAAATCTATCTGTTAGATGCGCCAACATCAATACAAGCGGACCTATATCAGCACTGGAAACTTTACAAAATTCGAAACAATCATAGCTTTCTTCATTTTTTATTTAACGGTGACGATATTGCATTCCCCTCCGTATCTGTTAGCGAATATTGTCACATTCTTCACTATAAATGTTGCGGTTTACCTAATTCAGTACCATCGTTCCTATTCAAAAGTGAAGAATGCCCAAACATTTTAAAATTTAAAATAACTTTTATAGCCATACATAGACGTGGAAATGGTAAAATCTTGAAACGGGTATGCGTTAAATGTTCTCTTTGTATAATAAACGCTTTATTTAATTGTAAATTTCATTTCATACAAGAGCATGAGGAGGTTATCAAATTACCATGCAAAGATTGGGCAAAAGTTGTGTATGATGATTCAAATTGGTGCGTCTCATGCCATTTAACATCCTTTTTCGAACCGCTAGTGTAAGTGGGTGGTGGTGGTGGTGGTGGTGGTGGTGGTGGTGGTGGTGGTGGTGGTGCTGGTTGCGGTGGCAGAGAGAGAGAGAGAGAGAGAGAGAGAGAGGTAAAAATGCTTTAACATAAGTTTATTATACCTACCACCTCACTCTATTTTAAAATTTTCTTGTCTTTTATGTTTTAGCGCAAAATGCCTGGACTACTAAATTCGCTTAATTTTGTGACGTCTTTGAACGCTACGAGACCCACCGTGTTCACAAATATCAAAGAGCTAGTAATTGGAAGGGAGTATCCAATTTTAAAATTTCAAGCAGTCAACAGAGGCTACGGTCCGGCTATTGAGGCAGAATTAAAAAATTTTGAGGATGATGGAACCTTAACTGTCACATTACCCAGACGATATAATATGATCGTCACAAATGAAATAATAAATACTTACACGCGTAAGTATTTGACGCCCTCATCTGTTTTTTGTTTTTCTATGTATAACATCACACAAAGTCTTAAAGTGTTATTATTCTTTTTTCAGCGTCTACGATTAACCTCATCTATCGAGGCTGTAACGGGGGGCGAGGCTACAACCTAGAGTTTGCCGAGTCAACTGAACACGAGACGACCTCCAGCGAGTAGCCTACGACCTAGATTTTGCCCACTCAACTTCTTCATCTACACACCTGGAACTTCCTTCAACATCATCGCCAATCCAAGCACTCTGGAACTTCCTTCAACACCACCAATCCGAGTACTCTTCAAAATCTCTCTCTCTCTCTCTCTCTCTCTGAAAAATATATAATGTAAAAAGAATCTTTTGTTTTTGTTATATTCCCAATTCCTCAGAAACATTTCTATGGGTTGGAGCACAAGCTGACCAACACTCGATAAGATTAGGGGTATTTCTTAAAAACGGACGATGCGAGGTTCATTTTTTACCGTCTGCAGGTGATAAGGTGCTCGATGCGGGTATACAGCTGAATGAGCAGTTACCCTCTCCCTTACCTTCTTAAAAACGGACGATGCGAGGTTCATTTTTTGCCGTCCGCAGGTGATAAGGTGCTCGATGCGGGTATACAGCTGAATGAGCAGTTACCCTCTCCATTACCCAGCCGAGGTTATAAAAGACCTAGACTCCTCCACAGTTAACATTAAACACTTCATCACCATGCCTTCCATCACCACATCAGCAGATCTGGAGATTCGACACTTCTTGAGGGCGACCCTCCCCACCCATTTGAGGGTAAGTTCAACATTTTTTACCTCTCTCACCTTTCAATCAACTGGAAAAAAAAATTCGAGTCATGACACTTTTCTCTCTTTCTTTCTGTTCAGAATCATCCCACAATTGTGTTGACTGGAACGTCAACATTAGAAACGTGCACCAACCTAGGTCGACTGCCGGACGGAAGAGAAGTCGGCTTCTACCTCTCTGATGGGGGCTGCGTGGTAGTATGGGTTATGAAACTTAACTAATAAACACTACCACCACCCCCAAATTGTAGTTTTCCATTATATTTACCTAAGACCCACTAGCTGCTAAGGAATGGGCTGGGAAAAAAGGAAAACGAAAATGTTTTCAATATTTTATTTATTTATTATTACCACCACCAAAATACATTTTTTTAAATATACAAACTACATTCATATTGCAATGTCATTACATCATGTTCTGAGAGTAGTTGATTAGCAGAAGTTGGTCTACAAATTCCATATTTAAGTTCCTCAACATACTGCAAAATATGTTCTTTTTTCAAAGTTAAGTTATTTAAACAATCGGTAGCGATATTCAAAAATTCATTAAAATGATACACTTCCTGAGGTGATAAAATAAAACATTCCTTTGTTTCACAATTATACAATGAGATGTGCGGTACATAGAAAATCGTCTTTAAACTAATTACTAGAGGGCTGTTGGGTACATCAAATCTACGTGCAACATCCTTTTCTTCTCGTCCAATATCCACCAATAAAATCAAATGCTTGGAAATTGAAAATAAATCATCAACATTCTGTTTGGTTAAAAACATACTCTTCCGTTTTTTAATACTTAATAATAGTACACTGGGTTCATAATTAAGTTTGCTGAACAAACCTATAGTGGCAAATTTAGTTTCATTACAATTTAGGGGAAACTTGATGACTTTCCCATATCCAGTTGTAGGCACCATCCGATATTGTTGCGCTACCATACGTTTTAAATTTGAGTTATTAACAAAGTGACGTAGCCCTTCTTTATTAGAGGCCGAGATATTATCAACTAAGTCCACATCTTCAGTTTGATTCACATTTGCCTCCGTCATCATCTTCTTCTGACTGTTGTTTTTCCTCTGTCCTCGCTGTCTTCTTTTCTTTTTTTGCTTGCTCTGCTTTCCGTCAAAGGAGTCGTCCCGCTGAGTCGGAGGCGTGTTTTCATCATCAATATGTTTTGCCAAATCATGCGAGACTGAATTGCAGCATGTCACTACATTAATAACATGAGAAGGTTCACGTTTCATGAAGAATGAGCTAAAACTTCCACCATCAGGACTAGAAGGAGAATTATTTCCTCCTCCTTCAGCCATTTCATCATCATCAAACGCAGCATGTTCTCCATAGGGTGTAGCCTTTCCGACTCTCTCCACCAACACCTGTTGTGAAGATTTTAAAGACGAGTCAATTTCCATATCATTCATCGCAACCTTAGATTGAAGAGAAGGAGATGCGGCAGATGGCATGCAACCCACATTCGCTGTCATCGACGTTGGCTGAAGGACAATAGATTTATCCAGCAAGGGGGTGCTCAAATTTACATCCATGTTTACAACGTGAAACCTCAATGATAACTAAGTGTCACCTGTGGGAGGGAAAATCTTGTATAGACCTCCCCCCACCTCAATTAGAGTTGACAATTCCAGTTAGCGGTTGATAATTGGCCAACACGTCATTTATCACCAAACAATAGGCTGTAGTCTCTTTTGGAAAATTCTCCTGAGCCTCGATGTCAATTTTAAGATCAATTGTTCCAGACTTGACGGTCATTTCCTGGTGTGAGCAATCAATAACATAAATGGGGGATTTATCAAATTCCTTCCGACTCATCAGCGGGTAGGAGGCGGCAGCGGTGGCAGATTCTTGACTGTAACTCTTCATAAATCTCGCGTACAGTTCATACATAGTTGCAGCTTCTCCCTTCAAATTCGTGTATGGAAACGCTCGATCGTTGAGGTACACTTTTATTTCCCTTAACTTGCACCCGTCAAAAATAGAGGCGTCGGCTTTAACGGAATTTTTTCTCTTATTTTGGAAGGCAACGATAATGAAGCGTGGTGTTTCCGGCGTGACGGCGGTACGAAGCGACCAGGTAATTTTAGTTGTTTCCGGCAGCGTTGGATACTCATACAGTTGCCATGTTCTGAACCCAATTTGTAGTGATTGATCGCTCTCGATTATTTTTAATAAATTCAACTTTTGATAAGCGTCCAGTTTTAGATGCGGTACTCTCCACTGTATCTCGGTGAGATCCAATTTGAACGGGGATGTAGTTTCATCCACCGTAGCATTAGTGTTGATGATGCAATTAGTTCGTGTGCTAGCCAGCAAAAGGACGAGTTCTTGTTTTTGGTTTAATATTACTTTATTGTAATGTTCAAACAGTGGGAGGAAAAACTTTAGCGGGATGCAGTATGTGAATTTTCCATTTGTTCCAGTCACCCCAACCGACGTCCATCCAGTGTTGTCTAATGATTTATCCCAAGGTTTATGGGTTAGCAGTCCACGAAGTGTGCTGGAAATGCCCACATTTTTCACCTTATCCAATGTGACGCCGGACAGTTCGTAGCGAAGCTGGTCAAATAAGAATGCGATTCCATTGTTGATTAACTTCGTGTTATTATCAATCATCTCCCCATCCTTTGTAAGATTTCCAGCAATGTATAGATAGCTTTCTGAAGGGAGGGTGATGCTGTCCTGATGATTGATTAAAATGCGAATTTCATCGTTCACGTTGAACGTGGAGGCGGAAAATGGAATGTGCGATCTATACTCAAAATGTGTGATCGCATCATCTGTTTGAATCAAGTCAGTAACGGATAATACGTCCTCCATAATCAAACAAGAACCGTTAGTCCCAAAGATTTCAAAAAACGTCTGTTTTCAGCTGTTAATTGGCCAGCTGACGGAGAGCGTCTGAGGATCTGCCCCGAGCGGTGTTTTCTTTTTGTAGGGGGAAGTAGTGAGGAGGAGGAGGCAGACGGCTTGAAAGTTAATCCCATTTTCGACTCGAAGATGTTATTTAATTAAATGAAGCTTGACATTTATTAGTTCTCCTCTGAAATTTATGAGCTGATCGTTTTGATCTTTAAAAGTTACAACAATCCTTTCAATACGCCTCGTATTTATTGGTAAATAAATTACGTTTTTAGGTGTTTCAACTATTTTAAAGCCTGGAGGTACAGTAGGATATACCTCATACAATGTGTGTGACAATTTCCCGTTCTGATAAGAGCCAGTAACTAAATTACATTCTATTCTGATCAAATGCACGCTTTGAATTGAAACGGGGAGGTCAGATTTGTGGGTTTTATTAGCTTCCAAAATTTTCGGGCTAAAACCCAACAGAGGTCCGATAGTGGTGTTTTGAGCGAAATCTATCGGTAGGTTCGAGCGGATTTCCGCCTGTAACGTGTTATTATTACCAATGATACTAATTTGATTGGGAGGTTTAATCCATTTTTGTACGTAACTGTTAATGTCTGAGAGCTCATATGAACCGGTCGGAAGAGAAATCAACTCTTTTCCTATCGGGAGAAGGTTGTTTTTCCCCACTTCAACGTTGGGAATTGAATTGTATACAGAAAAATCAATTAAACCTAATCTCCATTCACCGTCAGCGCTACCGCTTGTGTCAACGTGTGGCCATAGATCGGCGGAAATTACCGACTCGTTTCCGGATAAACAAAACATGTTGTTGTTGTTATCAGTGCGGAGTCTTGATCAAAACTGATGATTATGTAACAAAAATTTGAGACATAAATGTCCGCAAATAATTTCATCCCCTTTTTGAAACGAGTCATAATTATAGAAAATGTGAGGAGCGCTCTTAAAGTAAACAGTCAATTCCTTTGGAGGTGGTAGGTTTCCATATGAATCGAAATAGAAAATTTTATTATTTCGCCGTTTATAGCTCACCCAATGCGTTCCCGGCCCATCGTTATCGTCTAAATTGACTATCCCGCTTTCAAATTTTCGCATTTTCAACGGTAAAGCACCCTTACTGTATACCCCTCTAAAATGTGAAATTTTTAATTTCTTCGCGTACCGAATCAATTCAAAATTTGATAAAGGATGTATTGGAATTTCAATTCCTTCTACATTTAGTCTCCCTCCTTTTCTTTTTCTTCCCTCCACCACGACCTTTTTTCCCCTGCCCACCCCCATTAATTTTGTAGGGGCGTAAATAAAGACCTTTTCCCTCCATTGCCAAGTTGTGCCGCTTTTCCTCATCAAGCCGTCTCGCATTTGTTTTTGCATCTGATATCGATTTCGCCACACTTCCAACACCACCGGCGATGGACCCCAAGGCTCCGAGACCTGCTAAAATTAATGGGAGAAATCCACCCTTTTTACGTTTCCTCACTACATGCCTTCCTCCCGACATTTTTCGTTTAACTTTCATGCCCGTTGTAACCAGCCACGCGGCAGCTTTCTCTTTTATATCCGCGTCTGACGATTGTACACGTTTCCAAGCCTCCTCTTGTAGGATTTTATCCGCACGAGACCGTATCTTATCGTCTCCACTCGTTGTTGATTCAGCGTACGCTATATCGTGGTTTTTACATAATTTATCGAGTCGATTGATTCCCGGATCACCACGGGTCAGTCTCGTTTCTAATTTCGTTCCTGGACCGCAATATTGATAACCACCCGGAAGATGAAGCTCAAAAGGGAGTTTATCTATTAATCGATTAATTATTCCGCCACCTCTTTTCTCGGCGCTCTTCCTACTACGACTAATCACTTTCGATCTCACGACCTTCATTTTATGACTGTGGTGACAGGCCTACTCGAACCTTTTTATTTACCACCACCAGCACGCATCAACCCATTCGTTGGATCTATAAAATAAACGTTTACAATGTTGTCATGAATCCATTGCTCACGTTTATGAATGTCAGTCATCAAGAAGCGGAAAGCGTCACCATTAGGTGTTAGAGCCGAGTATAAATCGAAAAACATTTTTGATAACAATCTCGTTAAATAATTAACGGTGCAAACATCCATATTATTACGAGGATCGTTCACGTTCGTAATTCGCTTTCCCATCATGTCAACAGTTTTAGTATCGTTATGAAAAAATTCCGTTTTAGTGTTTACATACTCAATACAAAATTGTTGTTTATCAGCCGTTTTCTTATCAATGTAACCCTTTGTTGCAGCATCATTTAAAAAAGAAGGTTCACCCACATTTATCAACCGTTCACCCTTAAAATCCCATCCTTCGTCCCGTTTTGGGGGAACAATAGAATCAACGTACGCTTTATTCGTCACATCGAATGGGTGTGTAGGGGTTACTTGAAGATTTTTTAATTTCGCTCTTTTAATGTCAAAAACACGCACATCTTTTCCCAACCCATCCTCCTCCTCCCCCTTCTGTTCACTCATTAAACAGTAGCGTTTCAAGGTGGTAATTTTAACCAAGTCGTTGTCATTGATAGGTTCGGATAAATTAACAATTCCTTTTCCTTGCGCATCGAATTCCTTACCACTAGAAGTTAGTTTTAAACATTGTTTATCTAAAGCGGCTAACTGGTCAAGCGTTATCACGTCACGCGGGTCCTTCCCCTTACCTACATTGACGAGGCGTTTTCGACCCAAGTCATAATTACCCGCAGCGGTTAATTTAAAACCTACACCCGGTGGTCCCGCTCCCGTTTTTATGTACCCTCCTCCTCCTCCCGCCTCGATTGAATCTCCGCTCCACCGTCCGAACTTGTCAATGCTCATTCTCCATCTGTTGATTGGGATGGAAAATAATTTTATTATAAAGTAAAAAGTTTAGGTTCTTTTATAATTTTGAGCTCAGTCAGCTCTTCAAGAATGGAGATGATTTCATTCGAATGTGAATTATTACCGGCTTGAGAGGAGGCAATTAGTTTTCGTAAACGATGACACAGTTCATTTACATTATCAAAATAAACGTATCGAACATTATTCATCTCCACCGTTGTCGGTGAATGATGTTTTATTTGGAATCCTGTCCCAGTCACGGGATCTCCCCGCCTCTCCTCCTCCTCCCCCTCTTCCACTTCCGTCTTTGGAAATAATTTTGAAATAATAGTTTTATATTTCATTCCCTTGTTAGATTTAAGTCTCCCACTCTGCGTTTTGTGTGCATTCGTCATTTGAAGGATCGTTTTATATATGCGTTCATCTTTACTAGTATAAGTTAAAGGGGTGGGTTCTCTTAAAAAGAGTAAATTTAAAAGTCCGCGAGATGGGGTGAATGAAGCTAGCCCCCCATCGATGTGTATTTTATTTCCCTCGAAAGAAATGGTTGAATTACCCATCCGCCAACTACCACCATCGTTCGGTGTATAATATACACCATAGGTTGTATCTATTAATCTTCGTGAGGAGGGAAAAGTGGCAAAATCTCGATATTTACTTATTAATTCCGATACATGCCCCTCCTCCTCCGCCCCTTTTTCAGCTTTCACCACCACCGTTGACGTTGGTTGTCCTTCCTTTTTCTCACCCACCACCCCCCTGTCCTCCTCCTCACCGCTGCCACCACCCTCACTTTTGACTGGCCCCCCTGACGACAACAACGCGTCCGACAAGGTGTTGATTGGAGTAATTAACGACTCGTACTGTTTTTCCAATGATTCTTTACGTGCAAGCTGATCAAATTTCAATCTATTATATTTTCGTTTAATACTCTTTTGAATATTGTAAACATTTGTCAACACCTCATCTTCATTTTTTCCCAACTCCTCCTCCTCTCTCCCACCCGCCCTCGATGAAGCCATTTGAACTTATGCGCCAACCCCACGATATGAGTGATTCTTTTATATGGACGCCAGCGCGCCGACGCACCGCCTGCGCACCAGCAGGTCGCTTCACGTTGGGGTCGAACGTGACGCGTCGAACGTGAACGTGAACGTCGAACGTGTCGCGTCCAACGCAGTACGTTCGTCGAACGTGTTGCGTTGAACGTGAACGTCGAACGCGTTGCGTTGAACGTGAACGTCGAACGTGTCGCGTCGAACGTGAACGTCGAACGCGTCGCGTCGAACGTGTTGCGTTGAACGCGTCGCGTCCAACGCAGTACGTTCGTCGAACGTGTTGCGTTGAACGTGAACGTTGAGCGCGTTGCGTTGAACGTGAACGTCGAACGTGTCGCGTCCAGCGCAGTACGTTCGTCGAGCGCGGTTTGTTGGTCGAACGTTCGGGTTGAACGTTGTTGTCACTCGCTTGGGAGGATTGTCACGGTTTAAGAAAGTTATCTAACATTTTTCGATATCGACCCTGCCCAACGTCCCGCTCAACATCTATTGTGAGGAATCCATGTTTTTCCACCCACGCACGTTGACAAAGCTCCTTGAATTGAGGGTAGGTCATGTCAGTGTTGACATAGTCCTGATATATATGGCGTAAGTTGGTCTCGTCTTGTTTAAATAGAACGATGAAATTTGCATTATCACGTATCAATTGTTTTGGAATTTTACTATAGGTTTGGCTAAGATAAAACACATCCACATGTTTATGCCGCCCCATAGTGAAGTAGTTACGTATTGACTCCTGTTTTTCAGTCGACACATCGTCAAAAATCATCAAGGAATGGGGTAGAATTTCATTAGGGTGAAGTACTTGATCATGTTGTGAAAATGGAAAATACCCAATTTCCTTCATTGGAGACAAGACCCTCTCTAATAACTGATATTTCGGCTGGTATAGAGTTTTTGAGAATATGTACACATTTTCAAAGGAGAGACCTTGAGGGGCGAATATTAGGTTTAGCAGGATATTGGATTTGCCAGAGTTGGAGGGTCCGCATATAAGACAACGAACGCTCATTGGGAGAAGAGGACCATGGCGCTGCTCTTCAATCTCTCGTCCTCCACCTTCAGCAAGCTTGTCAAAATTTACTATGGGTAAGATGTTTTCTCTCTTCATATTTGTTGTAAAATGCCGCCTTACAGTTAAAGTAACTCATTTTTATGGATCCAACTTGAATGTTCGCCTGAGAAACCCAACCATTTGACAAGTCGTTTGTCCCCTCGACTTTTTAGAATTTTCTCCACGAGAAACACATCTCCGTACGCGGTTTTTTTCAACTCGAAGCCATAAAAACTACCGAGAATGGGTTTCCCCCGATAATCTGTTAGAGAATATGTGATTGGAATGGTGTTTTTCACCTTGGATATGACGAATATTTCGTTGGTCCAATTTGGAAGGTATCCTTTAGCGAATACATGTTTATACTTGCTAATCCTCACCTTGTCTCCAACACGAAATTTAACCTTTTTATCAATCCGCTCGTATTTCTGTCTATTTTTATGAATGTTGATCTGAACGATCCGTGAATTTCTCCCCGTCACCCCAGCCGGCTTCATCCCAATTGTTCTATGACGTCGATTATTATATTCATGTAATAACTGGGGTAACAACCGCACCCACTCGTAAGTCCCTTGTTCTGTGAACATTCTATACATTAACTCTTTCAGAGATCTATTAAAGCGTTCCAAAATTGCGCATTTCTTATCACTGTATGTTACATAGTGATTTATACCAAGCTCCTCCTTCATTAATCGTTTAAATTTCGAATTTATAAATTCCTTACCCGAATCTGTGTGTAAATGATGTATAGGTAGATTATCTTTTAAAATTGGGGTAATAGCCTCAACGATGGAATCGGCCGTTTTATTGCGTAAAGGAACGGCGTACGCATATTTTGAAAAACAATTTATAATCGTTAAGATGTACTTGTACCCTGCATTGATTTTCGCGTGCGGGATCATTTCCACAAGATCGGCTTCGTATAAGTCATGAATACCCTTGACCTCCACAGGTCTTGTTCGAAACCGTTTCCTGGCTGGTGAATGAAGTTCACGCGCAATCGCCTCTCTAATTGCTGTCATGTTTTGTGATAGCGGTGACGGCGGTAGTGGTGCAAGATAATGAGTGAGTTGGCAAGCCTTAGCTCCATTCTTTTATATATATATATATTTTATTTAATGCGTTCCCTCCTCACCTTCCCCCTCTTTGATTTTGTAATGTCCGTAAGCTAGACTATCAATCCCATTTCGAAGAATAAATCGTTTATCATCATAAGGGGAGAGAGATAATTTTTTTAATTTTAAAGTAAACAATTTATGGTTTTTAGACCTAATCATGTTGCTTTCAGTGTGACATTGAATAAAATTAAATAAACATTTTTTGTATGATTTATGCCGTAGCTGATGCTTGATAGCAGAGCGGCTGACTCCCTTTGCGACTCGTTTTTCATTATTGTTGTCACCACCGCCGTCGCCACCCCCGATTACGAATGAATAGCATTTTGAACGTAAACCGATAAATTCTTGTATCGGTTTACTGTCTGTCTCGTCTTTAAACGTGCCTAGCACATTCTGATTGTGTGTGATCCTACATTTATGCCCTTCGGGATATTTGAATGTATCAAACCTATCAATGTGACGCAGCATATCTTCGTACACGTCTGGACTTGAAATATGGTACATGAGCGAGTCGGTGTCTGTAAAGAGAAGTTTTACACACGCTCTATCGTACGTTTTCATAACATGATTATAATGAAACGAGTACATGAGATTTTTCGCGATTTCAAGTGTGGTAAACCCAACGTATGTGGGCTGTCTGAGTTTACAACTAGCCTTTTTCAAAGTTAAACCCGCCAATGTTTCATCGAATATATGCATGGATTTTAGGCGCGGAGATGCTGACCACTTGAGTAGTTGTTTTTCAGTTGCAATCAGTTTGAAATCTGTATGCTTACGTACATTTTCCAAAGATTTTCCATACACCGAATTGATCATTAATTTGAAGAAATTTTTTTCAAAAACTGTTTTTGAACTCTTCCTTTTTTCCGTGTTGAAACTTATGAATGGTTCCATCCACGCGTCTTGACTAAAGGATAGAACGCGGTGAATTTTAATCAATTTCAATCCTAATTGTAGGTATAATTTCAAATTTCGATAATGAATAATATAATTTCTTTTATTTTCTAAGGTGGTCAGCAGTTTTGCCACCTTTCCACTCAAGGGTAACTGACAGTCTTCTATAATTTTCTTCGAATATGGGGATAGCATTTCCTTAGTTATTGCCGAATTTAATGGTGCCAACGGGTAGTCATTATGTAAATCATGTAATTCTCGCGGATAATCTAAGTCCACTTCTAGGACATAACCCACGCTCGCCGTGTCCGACACATTTGTAAAATCTATGCTCGCTATTTCAGCGGGTTCGAGCCATTTGAAGTCACCTTTTGGTAACACTTGAGACATTGCTGTACCGTACAGATTTGTACAATCATAGTACATTATCCACGTTGTTGGTTCTTGCGGATTAAAATTTGGTAAATCTGGATTGTTTGCTCTAGCGTATCTGTGAGAAATCTGACTCAGCCCACCCCGAATTCCCGATTCAAAAAATATATGCTGATCAATGTCTGTAATCAGATCCAAGTGAACTCGGGTCATTTTCAACATGGAGAACCACGCAAGACCCGGGGCGGAGTAAACGTTTAGGGGATCAATTTGGTAGTAGGAATGAGACATTTGTCTAAACCTTTGGAAAATGCATGCTAAAAGTAAGGTGTCAGTTAGTAGATACAAATTATGGTATTCTTCCATCGTTTCTAATTCGAACGATCTCCACACATTTTGTGCGTGTGCATAGTCTTCACCCGAAATGTGAGAATTTGTCAGATCGTTGTAAAATTCCCCCTTCTCCGGCAATTGTGTCTCACGAAATTTTTCACTGCTCGTCATATAGGTGTAGGGATAAACTCCTTTACGTAGCAGCAATTGAATATGGTTGTGCGCTGGCTGTGGAAACACATCGTAGAAAAATTTAAAATTACTCTCGATGTTTCCTTCAGCGTATAAATTCGAGGCCAAAGATTGAAGATTTTCATTCAAAAATGCTAATGAATCTAAAAATCTAAGCTTATCCAACGTTATTGATAAGTATTTTTCAGATGTGTGGGCGATACAATCCATTTTAAGTTTACTGTGATTTTTGAAACTTTGTAGCAGTAAATGCCCGTCGTAGGATTTTAAATTGTGAAACACGACTGGGATGAAGGGTTCAACTCTACGTGCCAAATTACAAAATTGGTGCGCAATTCCTTCAAATGTTCCATCATAATGATTATGGTCATATACTCGAATGTCCTCCCTAGAAAAGGGGATTTTACATAAATAACATTCGCTCGCTCCCCGTTTTCGTTCATTTTGCACCTCCTCACTTTCTAGCGAGGGTTTGTATACTTGAAAAACACGTTCAACAATCATTTCAGCTTCATGAAGTAAATAATTGAGGAATGTATCAATAACGTTAGGTCCTGAATATAATTTCCAACTCATGATTTCACCATTTGACCCGACCACTATATAACAAAATCCTGAAGGTTTGTGTTCAGCTATTTCCTGCGTCTTTCCCCCCCGGGGTCTTTCCTCGCTGCTGAGTGGGGAAACGAATGCTTCAAAATCACAATACACAACTACCGGAGTTTTACTACATACGGCATATTTTGTAAATTTCAGCACTTTTTCCTCCTCTGTGGGGAGAACCGTTTTTTGGGGACCAAAAATTTGACAGTGTGGGATATGATTCTCAAGTAGGGCTTTGGATGAGAAATTGTGTAAGCAGAAGTTACAGTAGAATGCCGCGTTACTGTGCTTGTATAATCCACGTAACAAGCTATTTATGTTTTTAATTAAACAAAAATGAGAAAAGGATGTATCATTCACAATTTCAGTTAATAAAAGCAAGTTTACGTGATGCTTTCTATATTTGTGCGTTGTAATTCTTAGGGGAAAAACCTCATTATTTTCCCAAGCAAAGACATTAATGGAAATTAACGGATTATTTCTTTCAAATAAAGAGATTTTCGGAATTTGAACGGGAAATGTCACATCCCTAAAGTTTAACTCATTTTCAAACCTACGTAAATAAGATAATCTATAATGGTGACCTGGATCAGGATGGATTTGAGCTAGGATTGACCATTTAAAACATTCCTCGTCATCTCCATTACGAACATTTACTATTGACAGTTTAGAATTGGATAATCGTTTGGGTGTAGGTATGAAACTGGAGGCGCGAAGAGGTTTATATTTTACATAGAGCACGTTAATTTCTGTCACCTTTTCATACATCCATCCTGATCCATTTCTTACAAATTTCTCCAAAGATTCATTAATTTTTTCCACAGACTTGTCCCATTGTGATGAAAAATCCGCCTCGTTTAAAAGTGTATTTAGTTTACTGTTAAAAAAAGGATTACATTCTAATTTATCATTATTAAGCAATTTATAAAATAATACCTTAACTACGATGTGCCACTTAACGCCTTTATGCACCTTCAAAAAACTAATTAACTTATCACTGAAACACTCACGCACTTTGTCAACTGATGTAGATAAATCTAACGCGTCCTCCTCCTCAAATGATGAAACATTAATTATGTTATACTTATATTCATTAAGTAGCCCACAAATTGATGAGGATAACGACACGTTCATTGTTGAGCATGTTTTGAAAACAAAAATGTGTAAACTGGGAACTCTTATATATAGTGGCAAGCGTTCTACCACTAACCTCAAGTGATAAGGAACGAAATGAGTGAAAGCTCAATTACCCGCTGCTGCCAACTTGATAACAAACCTTGGCGGTTACTACCAAAATAATGAGCCAAATTTTGAAATGTGGAGACCTTAGGAGGAATGAGTGCGAAAAAATGATAACACATTATGATAACAGTGTTGTCGTCGTTTCCCGCCAGGAAAGTGGTACAAGCGTCGCTTTCTAGTATGTGATAAGAATAGCTGGGTAAGTGCCCGTTCGCCGCTGCTTGGTGATAAGAATAGGTAGGTAGCTACGGATTTAATGAACTAAACTCGACGTTCCTATCAATTATGATAAGCCCACACGTAGGTAGCTACGGATTTAATGACCTAAACCTACCGCTCCGCCCAATTAACTCATTAAAAGTGCCGCCAACTACCAATTAGTTCCCCTCATTAAATTTGGCGCCATACTTATCAGTGGCGTCGTACGGGTATTCCTTCTCTACTCACTACCAATGATCAAAGATGATCTTTAAAAAAAAAACGTACCTATTTCATGTTTTGGGGGCCAAAATTGGTGGAAATCATCAGAAATAGCTATTTCAATCATTCCACATGAAAGAAACAATACATTCAACAGCCAACAAAAATCTCTAGAACTCCAATAGAATAATAAACCCATGTGACAAGGACTTTGCAGCGTTTTTTGTTTGTTTTGTTTTAGTCACATGAGCTTTTGAGGTATCGTTTTCCATGTTTTTTAGGACGAGAAGACCGAATACGAAGTCGATTTTGACCAGTGAGTGGAAAATTGAGGTTCTAGCAAAGTTTTAGCCTTACATTTATATTAAATTTTGGTCTAATATCGTAGTTCTTCCGCACACAGTTTGGGTCCCCATTTGGGAATACATCTCGATCCTAGTTGTGCTCCAAAGCTCGGCAGCCCGATCGGAATACACCCAAGGGCGTTATGAGAAAAACATGGGTGTAAAAATAGGGGTTTTCGAGGTTTGTTTGAGGTTTTAGTGAACACAAGCTTGTGATGTATCGTTTTCTATGTTTTTTAGGGCGATAAGACCGAAAACGAAGTTGATTTTGACCAAAGAGTGAAGAATTGAGGTTGTAACAAAGGTTAAGCTCCCGAAATTCATTTTTTGTGAGTCAAAAATCTGGGAAATTGTCTGGATTCACCATAAATTTGTATAATAACACTAAAAGTAGTATCAACAGGTGAATCAAGACAATTAAATGGTACTATCAATGTTCAAAGATAAGCTGTAAAAAAAGAAGGGAGCCGAGGTCGTGTTTTTGGGTGCCAAAATTGATGGAAACCGTCAAAAATCACTATTTCGATTACTGCGCATGAAAGAAACAATAAATGAACAGCAACATTTCTTTAGGTATGTCCAATAGAATAATAAACCCACGTGACAAGGATTTTGCAGCGTTTTACAATATTTTCGAGCCAAATACCAATACTGGATTTATGTGTCAATATTGTTGTTGTGATAGTTTATCTTTCAAAACATCGATTCTATTTTGAATTTATTTTGTATATTATAATATAGTGAGTTTTCCTCTAACTGTTGCATTGTTTCTCAAGACTGGAACTGATAATTTTTTTAGTTTCCTCGCATTTGGCTTAATTTGGCAAAAGGATTCATTTGCTTTGGAAAACGATTAATTTGATTTGGAAAAGGGTTCATGCAAGATCTGTAGAGCATGAGTTAGATTTTAGAAGGATTTTTTTTGTAAATTACCGCGATATTTGAAGGGAGCTTAAAAAAACGAGATGTATCAGAAGAACTAGTCTTTATTTCCACGAGAATTACTTACACTTGTAGACCGGTTTCGGATGTTAAACAATACAATCAATACAACATACTGACACAGAATGATGTATGTTGTATTGATAATGGTTTAACATCCGAAACCGGTCTACAAGTGTAAGTAATTCTCGTTGAAATAAAGACTATTTCTTCTGATACATGTCGTTTTTGAAGATGGATTTCCACTAACTCACCGCATCTACCCTTCGTTATGAGCTTAAAAAATGTTCAAATCTTCAGGATCTTCAAATCATCGCGAGTCTAATTTTCGACACGCACCCTTAGATCGGACTATAATTGTTGGCAGTGAACTAAGAGACAATAGGTAGATAGCTTTGTTGGGAAGGGGCGAAAAGTTGAAGTGCGTTGAAGATGGTGGGTATTGGAGAAGGAAAACGGGAGTGCTCACACGTGATCCCGAACGTCTCGTGCCACCAGGCCAACCCTCAAGGAGAAAAGAGGTGGGGGGGAGTCTTCGTCGGTGATACTGCTCCCTCTCCGTCGTCGTGGTACAGGTAGTAAAAATGGGACAGAAGGATATGCGATAGGTTTTAGGCGGGCATATCCCGAAATATATATATATATAGGCGTCGAGTGAGGGTGGAGATGAGTTCTTTAATACCGGATCTCTCAGATGTAGGCGTGGAAAATTATAAATTACCCCGTAGGGCAAGGATCGTGGCAAAGGAAGATCGGTGCACTCTTGGAGAGTCTGTGCATGATTTATTCCGGGAGTTTAGAAGCTTAATAAAGGAGGTTGCCCCTCGGTACTTCGCCTTATCCCAAGGGGAGCTGAGCGTCGGGCTTTTTTCCTTGGCCCTTCACAAGTTTTCCCTCTGGGATTGGTCACATTTCAAGGTGGGACGCCCAATAGAAGAGACGCCCAATCGAAGAATGAACAAAGTTTGAATCAGACAGCTGGGATTTAAAGAAGACCATAACCAGAAAACTTGAATTTCTAGTGGGAAGAATATTTGTTTACACATCACTCGCGAGTATTTCCGTTCTATAAGGCGACATTTCTTATTCACTCGAGGAACGTGTTTTCATTCCCTTCCGGCGCCAACCTAATTTAGTTTAATCCCCAATTAAACCCTCACCTGACCCAGTTAATGGCTGAACATTTAATTACATGCGAAATATTTTACCATTTAAATCGTATAAACCAAATTTAAACCTCTGGGGTCGGTGCTGCGGAAGTGGTTTAGATCTTGATTAAGTTAACATTGGTCCCAGCGGCGCTCAGGGTAGCGTCGAAATAGGAGAATTATTTATGGCGTTTGCCGAAGGAGTCTGAGGTAGTCATCAACCATTTCCCGCCTCCCACGGTCCGACGCTTCCTGTCGGAACGCTAAGCCGCTTCAAATACCAATCGACAGATCGAAAACCCGATCGACAGATTGAAACCCCGATCTTCGGTTGGTGTATTAAGAACAAGGAAGGCCCGAGATGATTGTTCCCTCCGGGTAAGTTGGACTAGAGCCGTATATTAAGTCATAAGACTCAAATAACAAGCAAGAGAAATGGATCCAAATAATATATTGGATCTCACAAGACAACAACTCGTAATTTTGTGAAATGACTATCTAGGCGAGCATTTTATGGGACCACGCATAAAATGAGAAGGGTCTAGTGAGAGAACTGGAGCCGAAATTGGCCGTACGCAAAACAAACCTGAACATTGCCGAGTCCTCTTTTAGAACCAGCGGCTTCATATATAAAATATAAGAATATAAGCAATGAGCAACTTCATTATTCAATAACCTAAATACATTGATCAACGAATTCATTCGTTTGAGGTAATTCTAACTCGTATAATGTCACTCAAATGTCTCATAAATTCTTTTCCCGGTTCGCTCACCATGATTGTACGTAGGTGCACTTTTGTTACTGGCTAGGTACCTACCTACTCTTTAACATAACAAAAAATCTATCTGATCCATATTCACGGATACAACAATTTAAGTAGGTGCCTACCTATTAATTTAATAAAAATATCCTTCAAATATGAGAATGCAAAAATATCAATTTAAAGCAATACGTAGGTACCTACACATCAAGTAAAACGTGGTCTGGCGAATGTAACAAACAGGTAACTAAAACTTTGAGAAAACGAGATACGTAAATCTTGAATTTTATCGTTTCATAATTGATGTTTTAGGTAGCATTGTAACCTTCTCACTCTCTTTCCCTCTCTTTGGCCCATGTTTAAAAATCACAGGTCGTTATTATTTTTTCTACCCCTCTTTTTTGCGACCCGACAGAGGGGGACAGCCTCTCCTTATCTTACGGGATGATTGATAACTAGTTCGGCAATGCTCGGGTTCGTTTAGCACTCGGCTCCATTTCTCCCGCTAGACTCTCCTCACAAAATGCAGGGCACTCGACAAAAATTGAAGATGAACACCAAGCAGTGTCTAGCCCACAATCATGAATCCAGCAAATTTAATTTTTCATTCATTTCCAATAGACACATTTTAATACGATTTACATATTTAGATACGATCACTGATACACAATTTTTATCAAAGAGAATACTTTTGAGCAATGAAATAGTCTTTTTAAAGCTCGAGCCACCCACCTATACCACATTTGGTGAATTTGAACAAATTGTTGGTCATATTGCATTTGTTTTCAACGATTTTTGAAAACCCCGAAAACTCGAATTTAAAGATGAAACTCTTGATGGAAGAATTTAGAGATGGGGTTTTATTTTTTTTCTTAGCGTTTGAGCTCTTGAACGGAAAAGAAACGAAAAAGTTTTCATTCTTGTTAACGGTAACATCCATCAGAATCGGAAGGAAACAAAGAAAATTGGAAGAATATGGCAAGGCACGGGAGAAGAGATGTACAAACCAATGAGCTCATTGTAATTCAAATTACACTGATGTTCTTATCAAAACAGCCTGCAGTTGAACGCCAGTTCGACGAACAGAACTGCCTTCCGATGTAGCGCGAAAAACGAAGAAGAGAGGATGAAGGAAACGGGGGACTAAAGTTTCAACAATTAAAAAAGGCTGCTCCCACTTTATTTATAATATTCTTGCCTCTCCCCCAGACAGGTGCGGTTATCAACTCCAGTAAATCACGGACCTACTTTCCCTCTACCGCCTGTCTTGAGCGAGGGATCCTGAAATTTTGAATTATGAACACTTTCGAGAAAAAAAAACTGAATTGAAAAGAGAGGTCGTTCAAACAGGGTAGCTACCCCGGAATTTAGGCTAGAATAAGGGATCAGGGGTCTTTGTAAAATGCGGGTGGTAGGGGAGAGAAAGGTAGAAAAAAAGCTAAAAAACCAAATGAGATTGGAAGTCTATTAGGATCCGAGGATGGTGAATGGAGGGTGTTGTAGCGCCTATCACATAAATCCTGAGCAGCTCTCTTACTACCGGTGGGACAGCGAGGGGCGACCAACATCCGCGAAATTCACCCCGTTCGTACCCGATCCCCAACAAAGATACCAAAAACAATAGGGCTGGCTTTCTACTACCCCTTACCCACCTCCCAAGGTTCCACTCCGGTTCCTGTGATTCACCGCCGACCCTATCCCTCGCCGGGCGTAATCAAAACTACTATTTTCATTAGAACAAAAGACCCGTTCTCCATCCCATTAATGTTCTATTCAGCTTAAATTAAAAGTTGTTTCCCCTTTTTTCTGTGTTCGGTTTCTGTGTGTTGGTGGATGGGTGGCCAGCGATTAAAGTAAGAGGGATCCGCCATTCACATGGCTTGAGGTTTTTAAAAAACGCTGCAAAGTCCTTGTCATATGGGTATATTATTATATTGGACACACCTACAGAAATGTTGGCTCTTCATTGATTGTTTCATGTGCAATAACTGAAATAGTTATTTTTGATGGTTTACACCGAATTTGGCCCCCCCCAAAACACAAATTAGGCTCCTATGTATTTTATTACAAATTATCTTTGACCACTGATGATGCCATTTAATTGGGTTGATTCTACCTGTTGACACTACTTATAGTGCTAATATACAAATCTATGGTGATTTAAGACAATTTATTACCCAGGTTTTTGACTCATAAAAAATTAATATTGGGAGTTGAACCCTCGGTACAACCTCAATTCTTCACTATTTGGTCAAAATAAACTTCATATTCAGTATTCTTGCCCTAAAAAAGCATGGAAAACGATACATCACAAGCTCACGTTCACTAAAAAATTTTAAAAACCTCGAAAAACCCTATTTTCACACCCACTTTCCCCAAATAACACCCCTGGGTGTATTCCGATCGGGCGGCCGAGCTTTGGAGCACAACTAAGACCCAAATATTATGTTGCCAAATAGAGACCCAAACTGTGTGCGGAAGAACGACGATTTTAGACCAATGTAAATTTGAGCCTGGAACTCCGTCAAAACCTCAATTTTCCGCTCTTCGGTCAAAATCGACTTCACATTCGGTCTTCTCACCCTAAAAAAACGCTGCAAATCCCTGCACAACGGTTTATTATTTTGTATAGAATACCCTTCCGTTACAGATCACAGTTCTATGTATAGATAACCCGTCTATATAATATGATATGTACTATTCTATACATATTATGTAGATCGCAGACCCTCCTTAGGTTAGTACCTAACCCCGTACTCGTTACTAGGTTCGTACCTAAATCACAAGTTAAATGTTGCTAAAATAATTCTGCCGATGACAAACGGTCTAACAAAAAGAAACACACATAATGAAGTTCTGAAAAGAAATTGTTGATGAGGAGTGAAAAAAGTTGCGAAAGTACCTACCAACAAACTCCAGCCCCTTCTACGTAGATGGTATAATGAACCGTTGTGTAATAATTTACCGTTGAGTAATGATTTACCGTAGTAATAATTTACCCATCAATAATACCTACTTCAACGTTTGTTCAAGTTTCACTACCTACCAACAAACTCCAAAAGAGCCATCATTTTTCAAATGAAATAATATCACAGAACAACCAACTCGACTTCATACTCCGCCAATATAATCAGGTGATCCCTAGCAATGATTTAATCTCCGCCAAATTTCCTATTGTGGGCGCGTCTCTGGTTACGAGATTTGGTTTGAATTGTATACAATTTCATTCACACTGGAGTCGAAAATGCCTGTCGGTGCAAACTTTGGGGCCTTACTGTGAACGAACGGCTGGACGTACGACGCTCCGGATGGTCTTAAAAAACTCGCAAGTTCAAGAACTATTTAAAACCGTAAAAATATTCACGTAAAAAAATGGTATAGGCGTTTTGAACATTTCAACCCCTATTTTGAACCCCTTAGAGATGACTCACAGTAACGTCGAGCTTCGAGGACCAACTAGACAGCGAACGGAACCTATAACCCGAATTTCATCAATTTTCTTTTATGGTAACTAAGAAAAGTGGCCCGTACGGCGTACGGCGTACGGCGGACAGACAGAAATATTTTTATTGCAGTTTTGGATTCTACATACCTACCTTGAAATGTAAACCATCAAATTTTGAGGGAGGGTAAGAATTTTTTTTTTCATGCTCGATTCCAATGGTTCATTATTGAAAATAATAAACCAAAAAAATGGAAAACGATGCCTCACAAGCTCATATTACTGAAACACCCCAAACCCCTATTTTTACACCCACTTTCCACCCATAACATCCTTGGGTATATTCCGATCGGGCTGCAAGTTTCGGGACACAACTAGGTACACAACTAGTAGATATGCATGATACGGCGTACGTTACACGGCTACGGACATTTTATTGGTTTATTATTTTCAATAATGAACCATTGGAATCGAGCATGAAAAAAAAAATTCTTACCCCCCCTAGAAATTTGATGGTTTACGTTTCAAGGTATGTAGAATCCAAAACTGCAATAAAAATATTTCTGTCTGTCCGCCGTACGCCGTACGCCGTACGGGCCACTTTTCTTAGTTACCATGAAAAAAAATTGATGAAATTCGGGTTATAGGTTCCGTTCGGCGTCTAGTTGGTCCTCGAAGCTCGACGTTACTGTGAGTCATCTCTAAGGGGTTCAAAATAGGGGTTGAAATTTTCAAAACGCCTATACTATTTTTTTACGTAAATATTTTTACGGTTTTAAATAGTTCTTGAACTTGCGAGTTTTTTAAGACCATCCGGAGCATCGTACGTCCAGCCGTTCGTTCACAGTAAGGCCCCGAAGTTTGCACCGACAGGCATTTTCGACTCCAGTGTGAATGAAATTGTATACAATTCAAACCAAATCTCGTAACCAGAGACGCGCCCACAATAGGAATTTGTGAATACGGCCAATCATTGGTAGGGATCACCTGATTATATTGGCGGAGTATGAAGTCGAGTTGGTTGTTCTGTGATATTATTTCGCTTGAAAAATGATGGCTCTTTTGGAGTTTGTTGGTAGGTAGTGAAACTTGAACAAACGTTGAAGTATTATTGATGGGTAAATTATTACTACGGTAAATCATTACTCAACGGTAAATTATTACACAACGGTTCAGTATACCATCTACGTAGAAGGGGCTGGAGTTTGTTGGTAGGTACTTTTGCAACTTTTTTCACTCCTCATCAACAATTTCTTTTCAGAACTTCATTATGTGCGTTTCTTTTTGTTAGGTACTGTTTGTCATCGGCAGAATTATTTTAGCAACATTTAACTCGTGATTTAGGTAGGTACCTAGTAACGAGTACGGGGTTAGGTACTAACCTACGGAGGGTCTGCGATCTACATACTATGTATATAATAGAATAGTACATATCATATTATATAGAAGGGTTATCTATACATAGAGCTGTGATCTGTAACAGGAGGGTATTCTATACAAAATAATAAACCGTTGTGCAGGGATTTGCAGCGTTTTTTGGAATCTACGCACCATGAAACGTAAAAGAAAACATTTTTAGGAGATGTTATAAAAACTGTTTGCTGAGCGAATTACATAGGTAGGTGTATTACTCACAGAATAATAAACTAAAAGAGAAGTCCGTTTTGCTGGATAGCTTAATAAAGAAAATGGTGAACTTGGCAGACTGATGCTTGATGTTAACGTATGCATGACGGAAATAGATCATAAACACATGATCTATAAGCAAGGTTAGACATGTAGATAAGCAAGGTTAGATGCATCCCGCACAGGCAGCCACAATCATGTGCCCGAATTATGCATTCTCAGTCTGTGCCCGTCGGGAGCGGCCAAAGCCTTTGGTGCGATTTCCAAGACATCATTATCCAAGATTCCATTATTTTCATCAATGAATCACGATTTCCCCCAATTCTGACTTTAGTGTTGAGTATGTGACTGCGTACGTATCAACTCAATACTCACGTGATGCCCATTAGACAACTATTCGCGAAAATGGCCGATATGAGAGTGAGTTTGGAGGGTTGGGCAGGTTGGATTCCAAATAACAATGCCATATAAATTTCATCAAATCCCAAATGGACCCTCGTATGCGCATGCGCAAAGGCATTTTCCTTGAAACAACCGTAACTACCTACCAGAAAACTGAAATTAAGAGGGACGGTACAAGCTGTTCCGATGACCTACATACAGAAAATCATCTGCGTAATATCACTAGTTCCACTAATCAATAACTTGACATCTGTTTTTGCTGTAACTGGGTAAAAATGACGAGATAAGAAGGCATTTCGAACAGCTATGTTAGCACTAGCGAATTTCTATTCTCGAAACCGTTTGTAGTTATTTTGAAGAAGGAATTCAGTTCTAAATCATTATTTGGGTTTCATCATCTCGACTGGGACGCCATCTTCAGGTTAACTGGTATTACTAAAAATGAAACACTTACTCATCAACACACTTAATTAGTGCATGAAAAATAGACGACAAATTAACGAGAATCAGAAAAGATATATACGTTAATAAAACTTCGTGGAAAAATCTCTTTTGGCAAGACGTTTACCTACCTCATGCCAAAAGAGATTTTTCCACCAAGTGTACAATCAGTGTACCTACCTACAATTTTTTCTGATCCACAACTATTAAGCCAATAAACAAACCAAACCACACAGCCAATAAACATCCAAACTATACAGCCAATAAACAAGCAGGGAGATACGTAGAATCCAAAAATGGAATGAAAACGCTGCAAATCCCTGCACAACGGTTTATTATTTTGTATAGATTACCCTTCTGTTACAGATCACAGCTCTATGTATAGATAACCCGTCTATATAATATGATATGTACTATTCTACACATATTATGTAGATCGCAGACCCTCCGTAGGTTAGTACCTAACCCCGTACTCGTTACTAGGTACCTACCTAAATCTCGAGTTAAATGTTGCTAAAATAATTCTGCCGATGACAAACAGTACCTAACAAAAAGAAACACACATAATGAAGTTCTGAAAAGAAATTGTTGATGAGGAGTGAAAAAAGTTGCAAAAGTACCTACCAACAAACTCCAGCCCCTTCTACGTAGACGGTATAATGAACCGTTGTGTAATAATTTACCGTTGAGTAATGATTTACCGTAGTAATAATTTACCCATCAATAATACTTCAACGTTTGTTCAAGTTTCACTACCTACCAACAAACTCCAATAGAGCCATCATTTTTCAAATTAAATAATATCACAGAACAACCAACTCGACTTCATACTCCGCCAATATAATCAGGTGATTGGCCGTATTCACAAATTGCTATTGTGGGCGCGTCTCTGGTTACGAGATTTGGTTTGAATTGTATACAATTTCATTCACACTGGAGTCGAAAATGCCTGTCGGTGCAAACTTCGGGGCCTTACTGTGAACGAACGGCTGGACGTACGATGCTCCGGATGGTCTTAAAAAACTCGCAAGTTCAAGAACTATTTAAAACCGTAAAAATATTTACGTAAAAAAATGGTATAGGCGTATTGAAAATTTCAACCCCTATTTTGAACCCCTTAGAGATGACTCACAGTAACGTCGAGCTTCGAGGACCAACTAGACGCCGAACGGAACCTATAACCCGAATTTCATCAATTTTTTTTCATGGTAACTAAGAAAAGTGGCCCGTACGGCGTACGGCGTACGGCGTACGGCGTACGGCGGACAGACAGAAATATTTTTATTGCAGTTTTGGATTCTACATACCTTGAAACGTAAACCATCAAATTTTGAGGGGGGGTAAGAATTTTTTTTTTCATGCTCGATTCCAATGGTTCATTATTGAAAATAATAAACCAAAAAGGCTGCCAAGTCGGGTCGGTAGTATTATAGCCTCCTCACATAAATTATGTAACATGGACGTTCATAATAAATTAGTTGCTGGGCCCATTCTGTGGAGAACTGATGCGTATGGGTTTGAAATTGAGAGGTTCAAACATGAGAAAATAGTAGGACGTAAGAGTAGTAGGTAGGTGTTATAGCAGTAGGATTGATGATAAGTGTAACAGGATTAGTACAGGTATTCATATGTGTTTTGAATATTTTTGTGGTATTATTGGACTTGAAGAATAAGTATTTGTAAAGTGTCGAAGATGTTGCAATATATTACAAGATTTTATACTGAAACAAATTAGTAAAACTAATTAAAATTGAGAGAGAAATCCAAATACATGTCGTTTTAAGAAATCCAAATACTATTTTTTTCTAGGATAGTTATGGGTTCTACTAGGATTAAACGTTTTCACATGCGCAGATGAAAGTTACTTTACTTTATCAATGACTTTAATATGGGCCCAGCCCCCACCTACCCACCAAACCTCATCGCTTCACGTTGATTTCTAGGGTAGTTGTGGGTTCTAGAAGGATTTCCTGTTCGCGCATGCGCAGACGACAGGAATCATCTGTGCTTCAACCCGCGCCTACCCTCCAAATTTCAACTCACTACGACTATTTTCTCGGGTAGTTATGGGCATTACAAGGAATTGGCAAACATTCCGTTTTTGCGCATGCGCATCCAAATTTTACAGTCCGAATTTGATGAAATTGATAAGGAATCATCAGGATAACATTCTCCGTCGTTCCTGTAATTTTCAGCTGTTTTTGAACGATTCCTAGGGAGCTGTTTTTGACGATTCCTTATGAGCGTTAAAAGGATATCACATTTGCACATGCCCAGACGAAAGTTACAGTATTTTTTGATGAATTTAATATGGGACTATCCGTCACCAAAGTCCCACTACCCTCCGAATTTCAACTCACTACGACTATTATTTTCTACAGTTTTGCTCGGGACAAGGAACTGACCACAGAAAGACACGGACCAAAAATATGTTTCTTGATGTCAGAAACGTAAAATGGGAGAGGAAATTTTCATTTTGGAGGACAAATTTTTTCGAATGATGCACAAATACAAAGCTTCCCTACCCTCGGTAGGGAAGATGCACAATGTCTGCCCACTCGCCTTACCCATTCACCAAATGGCGGCATCACAGCCTAAATACAAGATAGTTTAATCTGAGAGATGATGTGGAACCATTAGTAAATAACTACAAACATAATACACAACATAATATTATAATAACATTCAATATGCTATGCAAAAATTATACATACTGTAGTGATCGGCTGCTCCCTATTAAAGGCGATGTATTATACCAATAAACATGCATTCATCAAGTCACAAACCGACTACCTAGTCTCGTGTACTTCTTCATAGCTTTAGTTCCCGCTGGATCATCACACATACCTATATTATAGATTCCACTGAATAATGTCTCAAACAATGCAAAATTTACCGGATGTACAATTTTTACATGATGGCTCTCTGAGTTGTGTGAGCAGAGAGGCTAATTTATTTCCTATTCAACTCACTTCACCGAAAGCGTAAGGTAACATTCCATATTTCATGCCGTCAAATTTATGTGTCGGTGGTACATTGATCGAGTAAAATACAGTAATCTCCATCTCGTTCGTGATACTGCGAGCGTGGCAAATGTACATAAATTTCAGAGAATCGTATTATATGGGTTTGCTGGACCATTTCTATCAGCCTTATTACGCCAGCCTATCCAACCCATAACGGCGTATTAGCATCGTGAGAAGGTAATCTAAGATAGTGATCGATGCTAGAAACCCCCAGGGGTAAATACTTTGGTCGGATGAATAGAGTAGTTGCTCGGTCGGAGAGTATGACCCTTCCATTCCTTGCACGTGCATAATGGACTTCTCATTCCTCGCAGTTTAATTAGAGTGCCCCCCTTCCGCGATCAGCACTGCTGAATCAGCATTCAGCGTGAGTGTCGCCTTGGACCTCGGATGGAAATCAAATTCGGAGCTTGATTCACCGCAGCAGATTATCTCCCTCGAGGCTGCGATGTTGAATAATTTTGTCTGCAAATACCCTCCATACTAATTATTTTTCTCCACCATCCACAGTACTCGAGTTTTGAAGTTGCATCCGTAGTCCAACTACCCGCACGTTGAGCGACCCCAGATGGTTGACTGTTTTCGGTATAACTAAATGGAAAATACTGAGGGGAGATGGGGAATTCGTGCTGTAAAACTAGAATGAACAACTTCTCAATGTACCCAAGTTTTTTCACATGCATTTCCCAAAGGCGATGAAAAGTCGTTTCAAGACAAGTTATGCTATGAATTCGAGTGCCCTATTTCATTATCTTACCAATATACCAATGTATATGGCCACTCCCATGTCGTTAAAACTCTTCTCTTTGTTATTATGATAGCAAAGTTTAAATAAAACTAGCTGGATTACATGGGTGTTGCACGGTGAAAAGCAACGAAATTGGTATCAGAATCCACTCAGCTGATCATGGCCGGAAATTCATATAGCCCATGTTACCTGCCGGTGTTTGAAGAGCACGCCGGAGAAAACCGCATCAAGGTCCATTCAATCGTTTAGCCACCCATTCAAGAAATACATACATACAAACATACACGCAAACAGACTTGGAGTTTTATAGATAAGAAGATAATAATGTAACAACATCAGATGCAAGGCATCACAAAATACTGCCGTGAATACCATGAAAGTCTAACCAGCCTTTTTCACCAAAATGAGTTAGGTTCGGGGAGAAATATGAGATAAGCATATTTTCGGGGATTTACTTAAAACAACCTCGAGTGCCCTTTTCAGAAACGACTTTTGCGCTTCTGGCGGCATTAGATAACAATATATTATAATAGTATCAAATTGGACGGAGGAGGCCCAGGTTCCCTTATAGGACTGTAGCGCCAAAGATGATGATGATGAAAGGTTTTTCCTACTATAATCCTATAGTTTTGGTAAGAGAAGTAAAATATATATCATGTTCAATTCCAGAATTCATGGTAAAAAAAAAATTAATAATAATAATACACTTATTAATTTGGATGTTATCGCTAAGCGCTTTAATTTTGCTAGCCTCGTCCTCATCCCCAACTCGACTAAAATATTTATATTCTTGAAAGTATTTCGAATTTTCCGGTGTATTTTAATTTGAGATATATGGGTTGTCAATGTTTCTGACAATATAATTGTAGTGCGGGAACATTGGGTGTACTTCCATCGATAGATCTGACGGCAGCTTTGGTATTAGCACATAAGATACTTATAGCTCTTCGTTTTCCTTCAAACTACGGAATTCCGCATTTGGGTTCCCAAAAGGATCGGAAATGATATTAATTTAATATTATCCATAACCCTCAATCAACAGGAAGAGTTGAAATGCTTGGGAATTAAAAGCAAAACCTCATTTGCTGGTTTGGTTAATGAAATCAAAGGGCGCGAATTGTTATACTCTCAGGCAAAGTAAGCCTTAATTATCGTAGAACCAGCAGAAAATCAGAGGATACTGCAAAATCATTACACTTTCCAGGTTACTTTGAAGATCATCAGGTGAAAATTGAGGTCACTGCGAATCGAACAGACTATCCAAAACCTGATCTAACTTTTAATATCCAATGGGGAAGTTTGACAGCACTAAAAGTAACTTTTCTTGAACCCGGGGGCCTCTTGAAAGTTTTGTTTCAATTATAAAATGGAAAGCTGTGAAGTGATGAGGCCAAGGTGTGGTCGGTGAACCGTTGGAAGAAGGCCGAAGGAAAGTTTTGGCTTCAGTGCCAGGATGATGACAAAAATGGTATGCACCGAAGCTTAGGTCACTGAAGAAACTTTATCTTGCGAACATGTTTTGATACAAGAATTGGTATGGTATTGTGTAGATCACCACTCTGTACACAATACCCTTGCAATTCTCAAGTAGGTAGTTACTTAATCAAAAGAAAGGTGGTTGGTCATCCATCAGATCTGCTAGCGAGTTTCTTCCGATTCATGAAACATTTATAATTCTCACCCATATGTTGAGAGTAGTAGGTAACTGGCTCATCAATTTCACGACTGAACCACGCAATTCATGAGTTGCAGAATATTATACGAAAATTCTTCTCGGAATATATTACGTCGTAAGTAATTACGTACCTAAATAACCTACATCGTCTATCTTCATCGAGAGGAGGTACCTACAGACATCCGAAATTAGGCGCGAAAGGTGTCTTGGAACAAAGTAACTCGATTTCACAAAATCATGAATGATTAAAATCGGGAGTTTTCCATCATCATAACTTAGCTGCCGTTTCTATCGTTTGACTCATGCTCGTGTTGAAGATGTTATTCCGTTCAAACTTGTTATTCGGGCCTACATAACTGCGAGCTCAAGACTGGTCAGAAAATTCTCAGGAAAGTCCCACAGAACACATAAATTACCTACCCGTGTTGTACTAATTGAATGTTTTCGAACTATGGAGTTTTGAAAATCTCATCCAAATTTTTAAACGTGTAATCACCCAATTTCTAGTCATGACACCCAAAGTTTCTTGCTTGCTGTAACAAAATATACTGTTTTTAAGGTAATTAAATTTATTCCTCCACTCGTTCTGCTATCAGGATCTTGCTATAAAAATGGAACCTGAGCCGCTAGAACGAAAAGTTTATCAAAATACAGTGGTAAAAAAGAGTTTTTGAAAAAAATTCATTTTTGATGGCGAATAATGATCTCGAAGTGTTTAAGGGATGAAATAAAAATTGATTACCATAACATCTTGGAGGAAGCTGTAATAGTGTGGGCCGTTCTCGAGCTATTTTTTCTTCCGGTGGCGACGGGGTCGCTTGGGGAAGCCTAATCGATATCCCTTCTTAACGGGTGATAATCTCACTAGTCTAGGAAGTATGGTGAAGTGCTCAGCGCATACTACCGGACCATGCTGAGAGATATCTGCTGATATCATGACATGGTGAGATTATCACCGTTTAAGAAGGGATATCGATTAGGCTTCCCCAATTGACCCCGTCTCAACCGGAAGAAAAAATAGCTCGAGAACAGCCCACAACAACAAGAACAAAGTTGAACGAAGTTCAACTCTCTCTCATTTGGTGTTCCTGATTACTGTTTCTTTACTAACAGTAACCGATTTATGAGCGAAAAACGAAAATAATCATACATCTTCAACCCCAACCCACCATGTAGCATCATTATAGGTCCGGTGATTTTTAGTATGTTTATCCAACCACCACTCCCTGAAATAGGAATGAAGTAGGAAGAACGATCTGAACATATCCCTGAAGTGAGTAACCCTGACGTCCTCCATGTCGTCTACAACAGACCTTTAATCGACCAGAATAATTATACGTAGTTCTTTAAGCCCCGGATTAATTCGGTACCTGAAGATACTACGACGAAGATTCGATAATAAATGTGATAACTTATATATTGCTGCCGTTTGTATGAATGTAGATGTCGACGAGTCGTAACGAGCGCGGAAACAAGAAAGCAACATCAATTCTGTGTGAATCTCCCTCTCCACGAGGTGTTTTTTGACGATATTAAGAGGAAATGGTGTAGCCCATTGTTGATCGAGGAGTATATTGAAGAATGTGATGGGAATATCTTTGGAAAGGGTCGACTCATGCATGACAACTAAGTCGACCCCGTGAGCACCTCCTACCACGTATCTGCCCCTCGAGGAGACCAGTAAACTAACGACCCTCCGTCTGGATCGCTCTCATCGGCTCTGGTTCTGAATATTCTGCCAAGGTTTCTTTTCTCATCATTAACCTCGGGGACTCGTATTGTCTGCAATTCTAATGATGGGCCTTTTGATATTGAAATGGGATGAGAGGAGGAAAAAATGGATCGAAGACATCGGGTGATGTCACTTGACGAATCGAGGATTCAGATGTGAGGTATTCAAATGGTAATAAGTTAAAGTATTAGAAAATCATTATAATATAATTATTTATAATAATTATATATATATTATATATAATTTCTGTAAAGGTGAATGTATCGAATGATTCCTCTACCGTTCAATCCACAATCACATACATAATCAATGCACACACTGCATGAGAGATAATATCTGCTTCAACCTGACATGAGAGCTTCAGCACATTTCAACCATTCTTTATAGTAGTTAGGGTAATTCACAAATTGCATGTTTTCGAATGAGCAGACGAAAGGTACAGTCAGAATTTGATGAAAACCGTATGGGACTCTTAAGGTGTCAACCCGCTATTTCCACCAAAATGTCAGCTGATTTTGACCATTTTCAGGTTCGGGCGTTTCTAGGGATCCATGCACACAAATTTTTCATTAGATTTATGAGTTTGATTATATTCTTTGATTATATAGTTTGTTGATAAATTTCGTGAGATATCACAGAAAAATAGAGGTAGCTTTGTTAGATGCGGGAATCAGACGTCTAACAGTGGAAAATGTCGCTGATCACATCTGTTGTAATAATTAGCTGGTCGGAGCTTGAAATAAAATGCGTGATGCGAGAAACTTGATTTAGAGAAAAAACTGTATTGTACTGAAACTTTTACATGAAAAATGAAAGGATTGAATTGAATATTGAGTTGTGATTCTTGAGATGACGAAGGACTTGACTGTTGACGATGTAGTGAAGGAGGGAGGGGAGTCGCGAGGCCCGCGGGATTTCTCGCGGGCATGGATTGGTGTCGCTATAGCAACCACGACTGGACAGCCGCGAGGCCTCAGCTGATGCAGGCCAATCAAAAAGGTCCATTGTTTAGGCCTAAATGCGTCGCGGTATTTTCAAGTCGAAATTCGCCACAACATCCCGCCCGCCTTGAAAGAGTTGACTTTCAACAGGGTTAATGTGATTCGTGTTGCTGATCATCGCTGACTTGCTGATGATCTTCTGGTAGAGGGCACAACTTGGTGATGGTGCGTTTGAGCACGCCAGTTGAAGTTTTGACGCTCACTACTCTGATATGTCCATCTGAGCCTGGGTGAATTTCTATGACTCTTCCCAACTTCCATGTGAGAGGGGAACTGTTTTCCTCTTTGATGTAGACCATTGAGCCAATTTTGAGGTTGGATGATGCTGTCTTCCATTTGGTTCGCTGTTGGAGGCTGCTCAGGTATTCTCGTGTCCAGCGTGACCATATATGCTGAGACATTTGCTGTATTAGCTGCCAGCGGGTGAGTCGGTTAATTTTGACATCAGTGAGGTCTTGCTCAGGAGCTGCAGCTAGTGATTCGCCAATAAGGAAGTGAGCTGGAGTGAGGACGGAAAGATCATTGGGATCGGAGGATAAAGGAGTTAGAGGACGGGAGTTAAGAAATGATTCTACCTGTATTACTAATGTGTTCAGCTCGGCATATGTTAATCTAGTCAAACCTACAACCCGTCTTAAATGGTATTTTGCGCTTTTTACCGCTGCTTCCCACAGTGTACCAAAATGTGGCGATGCAGGGGGAATGAATTCCCAATGAATTTCTTGATTAGCTAGGCTCGAAGATACATTAATTTGGTGAGATGGTGATGAGAGAAGTTCGTGGAGTTCTTTGAGATCTGAGCTGGCCTTGGCAAAGTTAGTGGCGTTGTCGCTATATATTGTATTGGGCTTCCCTCTTCGTGAAATGAACCGCCTGAGAGCTGCGAGAAATGCGATTGCTGTTAAGTCTTCAACGAGCTCCATATGAACGGCTTTAGTAGAAAAGCATACGAATATGCAAATGTATGATTTGGTGCTTATATTTCCGCGAGTCTTCGATTGTCGGGTGAAAAATGGACCGCAATAATCAACACCTGTTATTGAAAAAGGTCGTGATGGTGTAATCCTGTTGGCTGGTAGATTTCCCATGATTTGGTGTGCCATTTGAGCCTTGAGACGATGGCAAGTGATGCACGTTTGTAGTGTTTTCTTCACAAGAGTCAATCCATTTATTGGCCAGAAAGCTTGTCGTATAATTGCCAATAAAAGTTGGGGGCCCGCATGTAAACTTTTCTTATGTTCATCGAGAATGATCAATTTTGTCAGATTGCCTTTTGGAGATAGTAATACGGGATTCTTGAAATCTGTAGTTAAGTAATTGGCTTGATTGAGACGTCCACCCACACGAATTATGTCATTCTTGTCCATAAAACAATTCAAGGGTAACAGAGGGCTATTTTTTAATAGAGGTCTTTTGGATTTGAGAGCCGAATATTCGCTAGGAAAACAATCGACTTGAACTGTTTTGATTACATGATTGAGAGCGTTTTGTCTCTCTTTTACAGTGAGAAAACGTAATTTTGTGCGAAGACTTTTCGGAGCCATCAGATTTTTTATGAATCTGAAGCAAAATCCAACGACTGTAACCAGTCGACGCAGATTTGAATACCTGGAAACTAGGTCTTTTTCCTGTATGAAGCTGAGACATGAAATGAGTTTAGATTTTCTCTCAGGCAGATGTTCTTCAGGGACGGAATCAGAAAATGATGACCGTTGTGACGAACTGTCTTGAAGCCACGAGGGGCCATGCCACCATAAATTGCAATGAACTAGGTCTTGTACCAAGCATCCTCTGGAGATGATGTCAGCTGGATTTTCTTTCCCACTTACATGACACCATGACATGGGTGATGAAATCTCTTGAATTTGTGCAATGCGATTGGCTACGAATGTAGACCAATGGGAAGATTCAGATCGTATCCAGCCTAGCACAATACTAGAATCGGTATAAAAACAAGTGTTGGTTAATTCCAAATTCATAGCCTGAACTACTGTATGACTGAGCTGAGACAATAGTAGCGCTGCACAGAGCTCTAAACGAGGCAGTGTTGTTTGTTTCTTGGGCGCGATTCGTGATTTTGCAGAGACGAGTGATACATTTATTAGACCACTTGATGCTATACATTTTATATAAATACATGCTCCAAATGCTTTCTCAGATGCATCCGAAAAGCCATGTATTTCGTAGATTGCCTCTGAACAAGGAGATAGAATGAATCTTGGGATTTGAATATTATCAAGATGATCCAATGATTCATAAAATGTATCCCACTCGCTCTGAAAACATTGAGGAACTAAATCGTCCCACTCTAGTTGATGTGACCAAAGTCTTTGCATTAGAATTTTGGCACATACAATAGTGGGACCTATGAGTCCAAGAGGATCGAAAATTTGGGCAATGCCTGATAACATTTTACGTTTTGTGTTGCAAATTGATAGTGCACTTACATGCCAAAGAAAGGAGTCCTTAATGGGGCTCCACATCAAACCAAGCATTTTCACTCTCGTGTCTTCAGTGAATGCATGATCATCAAAAGAAAGGAATTCTGGGGGCAAATGGTTAATGAGTTTTGGATCATTGGAGCACCATTGACGTAGGTGAAATCCTCCACGTGACATCATTTTGATAAGTTGATTTTGTAGCTCGATGGCTTCGTCATAATTCGAAGAACCAGAAAGGAAATCGTCTACATAAAAATCACGCTTTGTGGCAACTGAAGCTAACGGAAATTCGTGCTGATAATCGTCTGCAAGTTGAATTAGAGTTCTAGTGGCCATGAATGATGCACTTGCTGTACCGTATGTGACAGTACGCAAGCGGAATGTCGTCAGGGGTTTGTCTGGTGATTCCCTCCATAATATGAGTTGGAGTCTTTGTTGGGATGGCTCTAATTCTACTTGACGGTACATTTTTTCTATGTCCGCGGTCAGTGCGTATCTGTGGGTGCGAAATCGAACTAGAATGCTAAATAAGTCCTGCTGTACGACAGGGCCCACCATTAAGATTTGATTGAGAGATACTCCTGAGGAGGTTTTGCTTGAAGCGTCGAATACAACGCGAATTTTGTGGTTGAGGACGATTCTTTGAGAACTGCATGGTGCGGCAGATAAAAACAAGGAGATTGAATTTCATCTTCCATGACCGGTTCCATATGATGGAGTCGGACGTATTCATCCATAAAATGTGCATATTGAGTGCGCAAATTTTGATCGCGGCCCAGCCTATTCTCAAGTGATGAAAATCGCTTTGAGGCTGTGATTCTGCTATCACCAAGTTCTGCAGTGTCTCTTTTGAATGGAAAGCTCACTACATATCTACCGGAGCTATTACGGTAGGTCGTATTAATGTAATGATTTTCGCATTGTTTTTCATCCCCTGTTAATACACGATTTAGGGGAGAATGCTCGATTTCCCAAAATTGTCTGAGTTGTTGGTCAATGCTTTCCATAGTGGTTATATGGCATGAGAGAGGTGGAGGTGAGGTGTCGACCATCAGCTTTCCTCCCAGGATCCATCCTAATTTGGTGTTTTGCAGGTGTAGTGTTCCATTGGCAATTCTTATATGACCTGAACACATTAAATCCCAGAATAGGTCGTTTCCTATCAACACATCAATGGGTTGAGGAGTGTGAAAATGAGGATCAGCTAGACGTATATGAGATGGGATAGGTATTCCTGTCGAATCATATTGAATTGACGGCAAACTTTCGGTTATGTTGGGTAAAATGAGCAATTTTAAATTTGTATGAAATTGACGATCCAATGATGACAGTTTGACAGCGATGAACTCATTTACCGATACTGATG
The DNA here is from genome assembly GCA_954871275.1 of Leptopterna dolabrata. NCBI lineage: Eukaryota > Metazoa > Arthropoda > Insecta > Hemiptera > Miridae > Leptopterna > Leptopterna dolabrata. Next base: position 61,498,599 of record OX940975.1, read on the forward strand.
AGTTTCCAATACCACGAATCGGTTGGTCAACAGAGTGCTGCGGGAGCATCAGGCGATTCGCTAAATTTTGAGTGATAAAGCTGACTTGTGAGGCACAATCCAATAAGGCCCTACATGTTATGAGGTCACCTTGGGCATCCATGATTCGTATTATAGCAGTTGAGAGTATAACGTGAGTTGTTGCAGATGATTCTTGATCTTTATTAGAATGATTGGCCATTGCAGTTAAGGGAACATTCGACTTTGACTGAGTTGCAAAATTATTTTGAGGACCGGAGGCCGCTGATTTATCTCTATGGAGTAGTGAATTATGTAATCCGTCACATTTGGGACATTTGCGTGATCTACAAACATTGCTAGCATGATGTGGTCTCAAACAGTTAAAACATAATGTTTGAGATTTTACAAAACTGATTCTATCATTGATAGGTAGTTTAATGAAATCGGGACAATAATACAATGGATGATTCCCCTTGCAATGTATGCAGATTTGCTGTTTGGGTTGACCTGATTCTTGAGTGGTAACACAAGAACGATAACCTTTAATGGTTAATTGCTCGTTTTTCTTGCCCGGTTTATGAGGTGGATTACCAGAATGAGGCTTGGAGGTAAAGTTATTGCATGAATGCAGTACTCTACACCTGTGTTCCAGAAACTCGATGAGGTTTGTCAATGATGCAAGCTCACCTGACCATTTTTCTTCCCACAGTTTGTAGGTATCGGGATCAAATTTAGAAGTGGTCAAGTACACAATCAAGGTATCCCACTGGTTGACTGGCTGTTCCAGATTTTCGAGAGCGCGCAAATTTTTGAGGGTATCGTCCAATAATTTCTGAATTGTGGATGCAGATGGCTCACAAATTGTAGGTATATCAAATAAATCCTTAATATGACGATAAATGATATAATTTAAATTATGATAACGATCAACGAGTAACTGAAGGGCAACTTGGTAATTTTGCTCAGTTATTGAGACGGAGCCAATGATCCCTGCAGCTTCTCCCTTACAACAAGATTTAAGATATCGCATTTTCTGAACGTCTGACAGGTCTTCGTTTTGGTCGACTGTGGCCTTGAAATAATCATAGAAAGGTAGCCATTCATCGTATGCGCCGGAAAACTTTGGTAAGTCCAGGGCAGGTAGCTTAATACGAGCCGAATGCGAATACCGCGATGTGTTTGATTCGGTTTCAAGGTTAACCACAGCCGTATGAGGGTTTGATTCGGTGTGTGTGTCGATGAAATCAACAATTTTTGCAGTTAGATCGAAGTAAGAATTTTCGAAACTATCCCGTTCGGCCTGCTGAGTTGGTGACGAATCTAAATCTTCTATACCATCCTGGACACTACCGAACTCGAGAATAATTCCTTCAAAATCCTTAAATCGTAGTTTTAATTCTGTGAGTTTTTGCGAGGCCTGTGGGGTTGCTATGCTCTCGAAAAATGTTTTGAGACGGGTCAGTTTAGCCTTTATGCGTCCCCGTTGTGAGACGAGGGTTGCTAACTCTGGCATGTTTAATGATTAAACCAACAAAAAACGAACTGAACACAATAGCAGGACAATGATAAAATCAGGAAAGGAATAGGAATGAATGAGGTACGAATGCTCACGTGAATGATGAAACTTGCGAATTGATTTGTGATGTAATGATGTTGATGAGTTGAGCTCCGCGAACGGCCGAAAACGATGTCTGGACTTGCATAAATCACATCGGGGTCACCAAAAAATGTTGTAATAATTACCTAGCTGGTCGGAGCTTGAAATAAAATGCGTGATGCGAGAAACTTGATTTAGAGAAAAAACTGTATTGTACTGAAACTTTTACATGAAAAATGAAAGGATTGAATTGAATATTGAGTTGTGATTCTTGAGATGACGAAGGACTTGACTGTTGACGATGTAGTGAAGGAGGGAGGGGAGTCGCGAGGCCCGCGGGATTTCTCGCGGGCATGGATTGGTGTCGCTATAGCAACCACGACTGGACAGCCGCGAGGCCTCAGCTGATGCAGGCCAATCAAAAAGGTCCATTGTTTAGGCCTAAATGCGTCGCGGTATTTTCAAGTCGAAATTCGCCACAACAACATCTAAGAATAAGGAATCGTGCTTCATCTGCTCTTATTATTCTCTACACTCATCACAAAGTATTTTGCTATATCAAAAAGCGACGTTCAACTCTATTAGGTATTATCCCCTTCAATAGACTGGCATCCATTTTCATCGTCTTCCAATGTTTCCTCTCGGATAAGCCTTGGGATATATTGCCAGAACGGGTTTTCTCGATTGTAAGTAGGACGCTCGGAAAAGAAAGTTGAAACAAGAGTGATTTATTCGATAATCCCCTCAACCCAGTTTATCCGGATAATGGATTTACTGGTTGAAATATCGTCCATGTAACGTTCAAGGGCGATGTTAACCGACCTTGAGAAAACTATTAATTGCGAGCTCCCATTGAGTATGGTAGGTTGGGCGGTTTGGTTTGGGGTTTTACGGTGTTTCGAGTTGAAGGAGGCTGAGCCATATATTCACCAAGGAGACGGTAACCATTGAATTAACCTCCGAAGGGTAGTTTGAAGAAGGTATTAGGAGGGGACTCTCAGCTTCCCGCCAACGGCTTTTATAGCACCGCCGAGAACTTGATTCAAGGCGACTAATTTTTACAATTTCACCCGCGTTTCGGAGATTGCTTACTTTTCTTGTACATAATTATTATGGACCTGGTCCAGCACGTCCGCTCGCAAACCCCACTCGTTAAAGTAACGCACTACTCCTTGCTTTGGCGGGGAATCCATTTAATGAGTTTCACCAACCTCTTATTCAGTATATGTTTTCTCAGCTAATGAGGCAAGCGTAAGTTTTTTTTTTCTTAATGGAAGTTGAGTCCATCCTGAGAATTTTGACACCAAATGCACTGTCATACGATAAGTAGCTAAGTTCTTTTTCATTTCAATCATTTTTCGAAGTTTCAACCAATTCTGACTTCAATGCAACCCTCTCGCCTGAGGGGAACCCCCTGTCAACTGTGACGTCAGAATTGGTTGAAACTTAGAAAAACCACAGATTTTTGATTTCTGAAAGTTATAATCACTTATCATAAGACAGAGCGGTTGGTGTCAAAGTTCTCGGAATGGAATCTAGTTTCATTCAAAAACTATGTAAATCGTTTTGAGACCCATGCGCATACTCCTCTTTTGTGACCCAATCTCCAGATAATATACTTCTCCCCCACGCGTGTTTTAATGAATTGTTGACACAAATAACCTATTGCACTGGTTCAAAATGATTGGTACATGAATGCATTTCTGAAATTTGTATGAAAATGAAGGGTGTTAGAAGCTTAGGATTTTGGCATACAAATCATTACTGTGCTCCCCTAAATGATCCCAGTGAAACTAATCTCGAACAAACACACACTGACGGCTCCAGATTTCAAAATGGGGATACTCTATCTCTGCTCACTTCAAGCAATCAGACCTAACAGCCACTGGTCGCGAATTACACGCATGTGGCAGCATTATTACTACACTTTAAAAACGCTGCAAAGTCCTTGTCACATGGATTTACCATTCTACTAGACATACGTACAAAAATATTGGCTGTTCATTTATTGTTTCATTCATGTGCAATAATTTCAATAGCAATTTTTGATGGTGTCCACCAATTTTGGCCGCCGAAAACACGAATTAGGCTTGGCAATATTTATCTATTTATTTTTTACAGAGTATCTCTGATAATTGATAGTAGCATTTAATTGTCTTGAATCACCTGCTAATACTACTTCTAGTGTTATTATAAAAATTTATGGTGGTTTCAGACAATTTCCCAGGTTTTTGACAAATAGAAAATGAATTTCGGGAGCCAACCTTCGTTACAACCTCAATTCTTCACTCATCTGTCAATATCAACTTCATATTTGGAAACCCTAAAATACATGGAAACCTCACACGCTCATGGTCACTAAAAACCTCAAAAATCCCTCGAAAAACCCTTTTTGGTTTATTATTCTGTGAATAATACACCTATGTATTCGCTCAGCAAAAAATTTTTATAACACCCCCTCAAACTTTTTTCTTTTACGTTTCAAGGTGCATAGATTCCAAAAATGCAATGTCCGTCCGCCGTACGCCGTCCGCCGTACGCCGTCCGCCGTACGCCGTCCGCCGTCCGCCGTATGACGTGTACAGGCTTCATTTTCGGTCTAAACAAATCGTTCTTTCGCACACATGCTCCATTTGGGCCCTAGTTGTGTCCCGAAACTTTTCAGCCCGATCGGAATATACCCAGGGGTGTTATGAGTGAAAATGTGTGTGTACGGTTGTACAGAAATGTAAATTGAAAGTTAATTGAAATGACAAGACACCTTTTTTAAATTCGGAACTAAAACTATTTTTTTTTATTATTGTCTGGTCGAGGGAATCTTGGTTGTAACATGTGTTGCATGTTAACTGTAAGTACTGTAGTGAACCCTACAGCTACTCCCCCTCGAGCGATGTTGTTGAGCGTGTTCTCAAAAAAAAATAAAAATAATAATGAATAGAAAATAATCCTTATAATCGATCTGGGAATTTAACTCTCCTCCCAGATCTCGTTTTCTTGATCCCTTGAGCTTGAGGTTCCCTCTGTACTTCACTCTTCTCTTCGTTCTTCATCGCTTCTTCTTTCTTCTTTTCTTCTTCCTTTTTCCTCGCTTCTTCTTTCTTCTTTTCTTCTCCCTGTTGCTCTCCTTCTTGATCCTCGAGTAAATATGCCGGTTTGAGACGATCAATGGAAATGTTAATTTTGGCTCCTTTTATGTCTAAAGTGTAAGATTTGCGGCCTTGAACTTCTGCAACCGAGTCAGCCGCTACTTCCGGTGCAGGTTTAAGTTTTCCGAATTACTAGATTTCCACGAACAAGGTGGCGTGCATTTGTCAGGTAAACATCGTTTACCAAATAAATAGTGGTAATAGCAATATTTACCATCAGGATTGTACTTTTGCTTACTTCGACTTCTGCTTCTAGTTTGTGAACGCCTGTGCACCTGATCACGGGAACGAGATTCCCGCAGCGAGGCTACTTCCACCTGCAAATCTTTGATGAGCGTCAGCACTTCCTTGTACGAATGGTCTTTAAATCACCCAGTTCCAACCCAGTGAGAAGTTTCCTAATTTGTTTCTCATCGCTCCTTAAAAATTGTGAGTAGGCGTGATTTTGCAGCTTGGTACTTATCCGTTTCTTCACTTTCAATTATATCCCAAATATTTTCGAGAATTTTTGGATCTAAATGTGCTACCAGATGGTTGAATTTTGCTGAATCGGATCTTAAACGTTCTATTGCGAATTGGGCTTCTACTTGAAAAAGCCAAATTTCTGGTTTTTCCGCCCAGAAAGGAGGGAGTTTTAACCTTACGGTATTAACTTCATCATCTCCTTCTGCTTGATGGTTTCCATCTCCATCCATGGTGCTTCTATTCTTGATCACGTCGGGGTCACCAATTGTACGGTTGTACAGAAATGTAAATTGAAAGTTAATTGAAATGACAAGACACCTTTTTTAAATTCGGAACTAAAACTATTTTTTTTTATTATTGTCTGGTCGAGGGAATCTTGGTTGTAACATGTGTTGCATGTTAACTGTAAGTACTGTAGTGAACCCTACAGTGTGTAAAAATAGGTACTTTTTACGTTTTAGCAACATATTGGTAACATGAGCTTCTGAGATATCGTTTTCTACGTTTTTGGGGACGAGAAGACCGAATATGAAGTCGATTTTGACCAAAGAGTGGAAAATTGAGTTCTACCAAATGTTCAGCTCCCAGTATTGATTTTTTATGAGTGAAAAACCTGGGAAATCGTCTGAAATCACGAGTTAGTTAAATCTCGTTAGTTTGTATAATAACACTGGAAAAAGTGTCAAGACGTGGTTCAGGACGATTAAATGGCACTACCAATGATCAAAGATAGTTTAAAAAAAAAAGAAAAAAAAGAGCGTACCTAATTTGTGTTTTGGGGGCCAAAATTAATGGAAACCATCAGAAGTAGCTATTTCGATTATTACGCATGAAAGAAACAATTAATGAACAGCCAACATTTCTGTAGGTATGTCCAATAGAATAATAAACCCATGTGACAAGGACTTTGCAGCGTTTTTTACACCTATTTTTCTCCCATTACACCCCCGGGTGTATTTCCATTCGGAGCACATCTTGGACCCAAATGTGTTCCCAAATGGGGGCCCAAACTGTGTGCGGAAGAAAGACGATTTTAGACCAAAATTTAACGAAAATTTAAGGCCGAAACTTCGTTAGAACCTCAATTTTTGCAACCTTTGTTCAAAATCTACTTATTATTCGGTCTTGTCGTCCCAAAAAACATGGAATACGGTACCTACGAAACTTGGAGAAACTCATGTTACTAAAACACAAAAATTATCTATTTTTATACCCGTTTTTCACTCATAACACCCTTGGGTATATTCCGATCGGGCTGCAAAGTTTCGGGACACAACTAGGGCCCAAATGGAGCATGTGTGCGAAAGAACGAATTTTTTAGACCGAAAATGAAGCCGGTATGCATGATACGGCGTACGGCGGACGGAAATTGCATTTTGTGAATCTACGCACCTTAAAACGTAAAAGAAAAAGTTGGGAGGGTGGGATGTGGTGGGGGGGGGGGGGGGGTATAAAATATTTTTGCTGAGCGAATACATAGGTGTATTATTCACAGAATACTAAACCAAAACGGTTTAAACGGTTAAAAAACGGCTTAACGCCCCCCCCCCCCCACCCTCCAACCTGGAAAGCCCTAAATCGAGCACTGGAGGAGCCGGGAAATTACGGTTCCATAAATGTGCGGTGGATTGTAAAATTAGATAATTAATTATTTATCGATATTCATGAAGCATGACGTTTCGTGTTCAAGCTACAAAGAAGTACCTACCTATCAACAAAATCCAAAATAACCATTATTCTTCAAATATTAAATCCTTAAAATAATATCAGAGAACACCCACCTTGATTTCATGCAGCTATCCGTGATTATAATCAGGTGATCCCTAGCAATGACATCTGTGCTGTTTTTATACCGTTTCATTCATGACCATGTTGACGAAGCTTTCCGGTTTATAATTCAGGGCCTTACTGTGAACGATCGGCTGGACGGGCAATGCTCAGGATAGTCTCAAAAATTTCCTCATTCAACAGAAATTTAAAAACGTGAAAAAATTCGACATAACGGCGCCCTGGAGGTGTCGACCCTAATTTTTCACCCCTTAGAGATGACTGACAGTAACGCCGAGCTTCGCAGACCAACTAGACCCCAAATGAGACCTACAAACGAAATGTAATTAATTTTGGTTCACGTAAACAAGAAAAGTGGAAAGTTTGGTGTCGTGAGTCCCTCCCGGGAACACTCCTATAATATTAAGTTCTCACCAATATCCAAACGCCAAACTAAAGCTCCGTAAATAAAGATATGAGTGGGGACAGGCGACAGAACCCAGGGTTACTCAACCTGGGGCCCCACTACCAGCTCCTTGCAAGGAGTTGGAGGGAGAGGCCCCCCAAGTCCTATAAAACCCTGGATCCTGGAGCTCAAGCTTCATTCGACACTTCCTCTAACCAGCTCTCTCTTCTCTCTCTTACCTTCCCTCTCAGATGATCGGTTGACTACAGCCGCCTGAGAATTTTTACCTCCTCTCCTCCTCCTTGTCTAGATGATCGGTTGAATACAGCCGCCTAGACAAGGGACCTCTCCTTTCCTTTCCTTTACCTAGATGAACGGTTGACTACAGCCGCCTAGGTAAAACTCACTCATCCACCTCCCTCTCCTCCTAAGTCGTAGATGTTCGGTTGACTACAGCCGCCTGCGACTTTTCCTCCTTTCCTTTCCTTTACCTAGATGAACGGTTGACTACAGCCGCCTAGGTAAAAATTTCACTCATCCACCTTCCTTCCACGCCACCGTGATGAGAATTCTAAATTCATCACAGTGGTGAACCCGACGTTCACTCAACCTTCTTCCTTCCCACCTCATGTGTCGCCCCAGTCTAGTTCGGTGTCCCCAATTTTAAATTCAAATTTCAAACAGTCAGTGTAAATTCGCAATTCTTGGCCCAACCTCACCGCTCAACTCTCAACGCACCTCCGCTTCCGCCGATTGCGAATTTCAAAATTCAAAACTACCTCACATTTTTGAATTTTAGTTACAGCCATGGACCCGAACTCGCCGACGCCGCCGCTCCTCCGGCCGTCCCTGCTGCAGCCGCCGACCGCTGCGCCAACTGACGCAGCCGACAACCCCTTCACCAGCCTCTCACCACCCGGCTCCGCCGCATCCGCAGCTGCCACCGCAGCCACCGCCGCCGCTACGGCCGCGACCGCCACCGACGTCATGACGGCGTCCGCAGCTTTCCCTCTGTCGCTGCCCCCCTTCTACGCACACGACCCCGCACTATGGTTTTTCCAAGTGGACGCTGCATTTTCGGCCGCTAACATACGCAGCCAGAAAACTCGGTATTCCCGGATCGTTTCGCTACTACCATACGATATCCTGCTCCAGACTTCGGATATCTCCCCCGACGCCGCCGCTGCGTACGACGACCTCCGCAGCCGCCTCATCAACATCTACCAGCCGTCGAAGATCGCCCGAGTCGCCGCCCTCTCCCAACCTCAACACCTCGGCGACCTCAAGCCCTCCCACCTCTACCGACGGCTGCGACACCAGCTGCAGGGTATTATGACCGCTGACATCGCACGTACATTCTGGTTACGTGCCCTCCCCCACCCCATACAGATGGCCCTGGCCAGCCACCTCGACGGTCCCGACGAGCCCCTCCTGCGACTCGCGGATACCGTTCACGACTTGGCCGCAGCGGCCACCGTCGGCGAAGTGCGTACGCCACGTCACCCCCCACCTCTACGGGACCGCACCAAGTCCCGAGACCGCAACCGGCCCCCCTCCCTCGACAGACGTCGCCCCGCTTCGACGGATCGCCGACGCGACCCCTCAGCCGACCACCGCCGCCAGCGCTCACCCGAACGCCGCAACGCATCCCCCCCTCGCCAACGCAGAGGGCAGTCCCCAGCCGCTGCACGCCCCACCACCTCCAACCGCCCCACCAAAACCACCTACCTCCCAGCGGACCCCCACCACCGATGTTTCTATCATGTCAACTTCGGTGGGGAGGCCCGCAAATGCCAGCCCCCCTGCTCCTTCACCCCTAAGCAGGGAAACGCGGACGCCCGCCGGTAAACCCGGCGGGCCCCCCTCCTCACGAATACGGGGGGGACCATGACCAACCCCCCCCCGCCCGCATTCATACCACCACCACGAAGCCCCGTTACCCCTCCTACGCCGCCGCCACGGCCGCCAACCTCCAGGCCGCGCCTGCCAGCGCCGCCAAAACCCTCACCCCACCGTCAACCGTTCCCCCACCTCGGAACGTCCCCTCCACGCCCACCTCCAGGGCAGCCACCCTTCCGGCCGCAACTCACGCCGCCGCTACCGTTCCCCCACCACGGAACGGCCCCTCCACACCCGCCTCCAGGGCAAAACCCCCTCCGGCCGCCACTCACGCCGCCGCTACCGTTCCCCCACCCCGGAACGACCCCTCCACGCCCGCCTCCAGGGCAGCCACCCCCCCGGCCACCACTCACGCCGCCACTACCGTTCCCCCTCCCCGGAACGGGACCAACCCACCTCCTACCAAGAGGACCAGCCCCCCTACCGACACCACCGTTCCCCCCCTCCGGAACGGCAAGAAACCGCCCCGCGTTTCATTCGAAGAGGACCGACCACCGCCAGCACAGATACCCACCTCCGCAATCCTGCAAAACGCCCTCCCTACCCACCAGCGACTTTTCTTACGGTGTAAGAAAACAAACATCCCTTTCCTGGTGGACACAGGGGCGGCGCTTTCAATCTTCCCCAACAACATCCTCCGGCGTCAGGCGCGCTGCCACCGACAGCTTCTCTACGCCGCCAACGGCACTACCATCCCCTCGTACGGGACATACCGCTCATCAGTTCCGCCCCTGCGGAGACTACCGGCGCCTAAACGCTAAAACCACACCAGACCTCTATAACGTTCCCCACCTACGGGATTTCTCGTCACATCTACATGGTACCACTATCTTCTCTACCCTCGACATTTCAAGAGCGTTCCATCATATTAACATCCACCCCCCCGACGTCCCGAAAACCGCAATCATTACCCCGTTCGGTTTGTTCGAATACGTAAAGATGGGCTTCGGGTTAAGGAACGCAGCGCAGACATGGCAACGGTATATGGACAGCATCCTGCGAGGCCTACCGTTCGTCTTTTGCTTCCTCGACGACGTCCTTATAGCCTCCAAAACGCCAGACGAACACCTCACCCATCTACAACAGATACTCGAAATCTTCTCCGCCGAGGGCCTCCTCGTTAACACCGACAAATGTGTTCTCGGCCAACCCTCCGTCCGCTGCCTCGGCCACCAAGTCTCATCCGAAGGCATCAAGCCCCTCCCGGACAAGGTCCACGCCATCATTGATTTTCCACAACCCCGCACTGTCACGGAACTCCGCCGCTTCCTGGGTATGTTAAATTTTTACCGCAGACACATAAAACACGCAGCACAACATCAACAGCCACTCATACACGCCATCCCCCAACCCTCAAAAAAAAATGACAACCGCCCCATCACCTGGACCCCCCAACTTACCACCTCCTTCAAAATTTGCAAGCAGGACCTAGTAGACGCCGCTCTATTAGCCCATCCCGACCCTCACGCTCCCCTTTCCATCACCACCGATGCGTCCGACTGGGCCATCGGGGCAGTGCTCCACCAGCACACCGGCGCCACCCCCCAACCCATTGGCTTCTTTTCCAAAACATTATCCCCCACCCAAAAAAATTACTCCACTTTCGACAGGGAACTCCTCGCCATCCACGAAGCCATCAAGCACTTTCGTGACTTCGTGGAGGGCAGGCAGTTCTCTGTCATTACAGATCACAAGCCCCTGACCCACGCCCTCCTCCAGAACCGCAAATCCGCCTCCCCGCGTCGCCTCCGGCAACTCGAGTTTATCGGACAATTCACGTCCGATATCCGATACTTGCCGGGGGCTGACAACTGCGTGGCGGACGCACTCTCCCGACCCACCCCTACCCCCGCGCCGGTGGCGGAGCTACTGCCGTTCCCCTCCCCCCAATCCCTCAAAAACAAACAGGACCCAACCTCTGACCCCGCCCTTTCCAACCTCATTTCCGCATCCAAGTTGGAACAGCTGCCTCCCCTCCTCCTCTGGTGCGACGTAACGGCCGATTCACCGCGCCCTTACGTCCCACCAGAGCTGAGGCGGCAGTTGTTCCTCCATTACCACTCCCTCCACCATCCTGGCATTCGGGCAAGCCGGGACCTCATAAAAACGCGGTACTTCTGGCCCCACATGAACACAGATATTCGTAACTGGGTTCTGGGGTGCCAGAAGTGCCAGCGATTCAAGGTCTAGGCCCACCCCCATGTCCCTCCTCAAACCATCCCCGACTCCCTCCCGTGGGAACATGTACATCTGGACTTAGTGGGCCCCCTTCCCCCGTCCGAGGGGAAGAAATACTGCCTCACGATGATCGATCGTGCCACCAACTGGGTGGAGTGCATCCCACTCGCCCACATCACCGCGGACACCGTCGCGACGGCTTTCCTCACCCAATGGGTTAGCCGTTACGGTTGTCCGCGAACAGTCACGGTCGATCAAGGGAGGCAGTTCGAATCCGCCCACTTTTCTGATTTACTACGTTCCCTCGGGATCCAAAAAATCCACACTACCCCTTACCATCCCCAATCCAACGGGAAAATAGAGCGGTGGCACTCGGTCCTCAAACAAGCCATTTCTACATCAGCCAATTCCCCTTCCTGGACAAAATCCCTCCCCTACATTTTGCTCAGCCTTCGCACATCAGCCCGTCCATCAGACCAAACCAGCCCCGCACAAAATGCTTTAAAGCATTTTAAAAAATTTTAACATTTTCACCCCAAATCACACACCGTCAATTAACAGGGAGCCGCTACACTCAACAACACCGACAAACGACACCACTTATCCCAAACGCTTTTTCACCACCACACACATGTACCTGAAAGAGCCCGGTATCCATAAAACTTTCCGACCACTTTATGCCGGGCCCTTTCAAGTCATCCGCACAACACAAACCACCGCAACCCTGTTAATTGACGGCAAACCACATACAGTCCCGTTAGCCAGGTGTAATCCCGCACCTTTGCTAGCCCAACCCCCTAACACTATCAGTCTCCCGCCGTCCGTTCGCGATGCACCATCCTCTATTCCCACAGCACCCGTCACCTCCGTCGTTTCCGGATTTCGATTCGGATCCGGAAATGGCGGAGATTCTCCGGGACGTTTTCGTCCCGGAACCGCTCTCACCCCTACCCCCTTCGCCCGGGCCGACCTCAACGCTTCTTTTTCTTCCGCCACGGATCTCCGGGTTACCTCCCCGGCCCCGACGGTGGAAGTACCCCCAGTGGCGAATTCTGCGCGAATTTCGCACAGCGCAAGCCACGGGGGTACACCCCCCTTACACCCCCACAGACCCCTTGATGTCCTCCATCCTCCAAGAGTTCCGCCTCGCGGAACTCATGCCCCCCCCACCCCCCGTTCAAATCGCGACCCCCCCCCGTAAATTACAAACCCCCACCTCCCGCCCTTCAACCGGAAATTTTGAACCCCCCAATTTTAACTCCCCCACAACAATTTTCAATTTTCGACCCCCCACTTTCGGCTCCTCCCCCTCAAACGACCCAAACCCCCAAACCCACAACACCCCCCTTCCCCCCTCCATCGTCGGGGATATCCCAAATAGTTTCCGCCGGGACGAAACGGCCCGGGCGGCGAAACGGACGGAGGGAGCGTCCCCGCATCCCCCGCGTCCCGGCGGCCGAGTCCCCCGCCCCGCTCTGAGCAATCACGGCGGGGCCTTGAGATTCCGGGACAGTGCTTGTGTCTTATTAACCCACTCGCACTGTACCGGAACTCGAGGCCCCACCGTGGCCGCCTCACCACATCGACCGCCGGCCGCTACCCCCCGCACACTTCAACCACACACTCACTACCACTCGCCACACACTAGCCACACCCAGGAAACGGCGGATCCCAACACCCCGTTCCCATCTGTCAACCAAAATTGTACATACCCTTCACCTATTGTAAATACTCATTCATCTTTTGTAAATACTCATTCATCCTTTGTCCATACTGCCTGTACATACTCATCTTTTGTAAATACCCCCTGTAAATACTCATCATTGTAAATACTCATTCATCCATTCTGATCACTTTTATAAATGCCCAATGTTTATAACTGCTGACCACTGCTGTAAATATCATCCTGTAACTCATCCTCACCTCATACTTACCATGTTACCCATCCTACTTACTTACTATACTTACCATGTTAATGCTCCCTATGCTAATACTCATCTACTTCCCATGTTCATCCTTTCTCTACTCTACCATCTCAATACTCTGTACTTACCATATTACCCCTAGACTTAAGACTCGCCTTCAGCTCAACCACTTGTTTGCATCGGCCCTCAGCCCCTGTCACCTTGCGCCTTCAGCACCACCTTTTGTTTGCCGTAGCCCTCAGCTCCTGTCACCTTGCGCCTTCAGCACCACCTTTTGTTTGCCGTAGCCCTCAGCCCCTGTCACCTTGCGCCTTCAGCTCCACCAAT